>JAVJIX010000134.1:2157500-2370000 GCA_036785185.1 Paratrypauchen microcephalus | reverse complement strand
TTCTTGTATCGCTGAGGAGAGAGGTGGGACATGTCGGCTGCTTTAAGGTCCATGGACCCATCCATTTCCAATCTCATCTCGTTGTTTACAATGACAAATAAATGTTTCCATTCCACACACACACACACACACACACACACACGCACACGCACACGCACACACACGCACACGCACACGCACATATACACATACACACACAAAAGTAACCAGAACAAGACCCATAAAAGATAAGGCTGACAGTTCAAACACCATGCACAATGATTCGCCTCTACACTGTTGGGAATATTCACTGACTTATGCTCTTTTTCAGTGGCTCTCCTTCATACATCTTCAAACAACCATTTGTTCCCCTTCCCCCTGAAGTATCAACAGGTAAGTGGACTGCCCTTGGAAACCATAATAAACTCAGATCTACCTGCTTAGAGCTTGGCCAGTGCCCTGACCGACTGTGTGTTTGTGTTGACAGAAAACCAGACCTGGGCAAAGAAGCAGATCAGGTAATTGTCTGTGTGCTGTTTTTGGGACTGGCCTCACATTTGGACCTTATTTTAACATGTTCCTCTGGCTTTTGTGCTGTGCTGTGCTGTGTGGTGCGTCCCTCCCTCCATCCATCCTCACCTCCATGTCTGCAGTGGCCCCCTGTCCGCAGTGGCTTTCAGCATCCCATTTGGGCTGGACAGTGATGTAGACATTGTCATGGGCAACCCAATCGACTGTGTGTTTCGCCCCGTCAGCAGTGATGGCCTGGCCCCTGCTGTCCCTGCCATGACCTCGCCTGGGAGCGCCTACAGCCCTCCAGAGGACCTCAGCCACCTGATCAGCAGCTCCGCCCCAGCCCCTCGCTCATGGGGGCCCTACATGACACCGCTGGGAGAGCTGCCCACCATCGAGGAGGCCCTGCAAGCCAATCACCCCAGAAAGAGCAGACCCGAGCCAAGGCTACGGCCTGAAGGAGCACCGGCTGGTTTCTACCTGCACTCCCTGGACAAAGAGGACTCCCTTTTGAGCAGCTCGGTCCCAACCCAAGGGGGCGAAAGAGACAGAGGACGCTCTTCGGACATGTCCCGGGACGATGACTCAGTGCTCAGAGATGGCAGTGTGGACTCTTCAGAGGCCTCTGATGACACTCCCAGGAACACCCCCGGGAACATCCGGCCAAACTGGGGTTGTCAGAGCACCCACAGCCCCAATGGAAGCCCACGCATGACCAGTTTTGCAGAACGGCGGGACACCCGGAGGAGACAGCCTGCTGCTCCTGGGGAGGAGGCCAGCTCAGCCCCCACCACACCAGGGAGTCCTGCTGTGGGTGCAATCCGACAGGACTCTCTTGGGACACCAGGTCCTGAAGCTCTGCATCTGGGGGCGCGTCTGGAAGAAAAGCGCAAGAGTATTGAAGCACAGAAGAGACGCATAGAAGCCATATTTGCCAAACACAGGCAGAGGTTGGGAAAAACAGCCTTCCTCCAGCTGCAGCGAGAGCAGGGCGAGGGGGGAGGGGACTCTACCACCTCCACCACAGGGCACACAGGGGACCAGCTCAGCCTGGACGAGCGCCTCACACAGGTGGAGGAGCAACTACAAAGGGAGGAGGAGAGGGAGCAAAAGGAAAAGGGCAGTGCCCTCCCACAGCTGGAGAAACAGGTGACCTTCTCCCTGGACAATAAGGACAGTAAGGACATTAAGGGCAGTAAGGATATTAATGACAGTAAGGAACGAGAGGGTGGGTCCAGTAGCTTGGGGCCGGGGGTGCAGGAATACACGGAGGTGGTCCAGAAGCTGAGTGAGGCTCTGGAATGCCTGCAGAAGGACATGCAGAAGCTGACACAGCAGCAGCAGCAGCTCCTCAGTGGACAGTGGCCCAGGACCACATCCAAAAACTCCCCAAAGAGCAAACCCTCACCCTCAGCCTCCAAGACCCCTCCCCGCACCCCAACCAAGACCCCCAAGAGTGTGAGCAAGGCCTGGCTCATTCCCGCAGCCTCTTTTGCATCCCACCGCTCCTCAGCCTCTGCTAAAACAGCCCTGTCTTCTTCTTGCCCCACTCCTCGCACTAGAGGCACTACAACCCCACGCAGCCCCAAAGCACACTCCCGGCCCCACGCGCCCCACCCTCGCCCCTCAGAGCTCAAGTTCCCCCCTCTGACCCGTGTTCTGAACCCCCTGCAGAGCGTGGACTCACTGCCCCATCTGCGGCGCGTGTCGCCCAGCAAGTGCCAAGTCCAAACCTCTTCCTCTTTCCGCATTGGGGGCCCCCAGACCCCACAGGAGTCCCCTCAGACAGCTCCCCCACCACAGCCTGAGGAGAGCACTTCAGACACAGGGTTCAGCGAGACCCCCACCCAGTTCAGCCTGGAGCTGGACCAGGAGGAGAGGAGCTCCACCCAAGACATCCTGCACCCTGCAGTGGAAAGCAGTCCCTCAGAGTGCTCCCTCCAGGGTGAGACCCTGTCCCTGTCTGCCTTCAGTGGGGGCCCTGAAGGGGGCCCTGCTGGGGACAGATGCAGCCTGATGGCCTCTCTGTCCTTTCTGGGGCCGTGTGAGGGAGGCAGTGATGAGCAAACAGATGAGACCCACGAGTTCTTCTCTGACTCCATGAGCGACCACACAGAGGGTGCAGCCACAGAGGTGCAAGAGCGAGAAAGTAGACCCCCACCCAGTGAGTCCAGCACAGAGGGACCTCCACCCAGTGAGTCCAGCACAGAGGGACCTCCACCCAGTGAGTCCAGTGCAGAGGGACTCCCACCCAGTGAGTCCAGCACAGAGGGACTCCCACGCAGTGAGTCCAGTGCAGAGGGACTCGCTGAACCCCTCAACAGTGACACTGGTGGAGAGCAGAGTGAAGAGCTGAGTGGCAGTGTGTCCCGAGGAGGCGTAGGCTTCTTCTTCATGGTCAGACACAGGTTCTCTCTCTATGATCATGTGGTCAGACACAGGTAACAGCTGAGGTGTTGTTGCAGGAGGGTGCTCACAGAGAAGAGGACATGGCCCAGCGCAGAGCTGCTCTATTGGAGCGACAGCAGAGGAGGAGTGAAGAGCTGAGGAGGAGGAGGCAGTGGCATGAGCATGACCCAGACAGCAGGTACCTCCACAGCAACAGAGGGCAGCGCAGGGAGTGTACAAGTGACAATTCACAAACTGACCAAGCACTAAAGTTCATAGTTCATAGTTTGCTTTATTGTCGAAAAACCATATGTACATGACACATAGTGAATGGAAATTTCATTTCCCCCTGGCCAAACAGAGACAGTGATAGAGACGGCCAGCACGCTGCCAACTTGGAGATAACAGGAGGAAAGAGATGCCGTACAATCAATGACAATATTCACAAACATGTTTACGAAAAAACAATTGGACAGGAAAAACACACAGCGTTTTTTTCATTGGTGACAGACGGGCAGGTGGGAAAGGGAGCAGACCAGAAAAATTGATGAAATTGATTGAAAACTGAAGCAGAGGCGAACATTACTAAATAGACAGGGCAGAGTGTTTACATAATACATGTCAGAGTGAGTCGAATTGGAATGTCCTTTGTTTATAGTGTGCTGTGATAATGACGCAGCTGCTGACCTTGGAAGTGTTTGTGCAGAAGGTGCAGAGTCAAAACAAGTCCTGATTTTTCAAGGAGAATTAATTACACCGAAAGGGGGAATAATTTAACATAATCAATACATTTTTAGAACCCAGGCGAGCAGACAATTTTCTAGAACCCTGGTTTCTCCCAGGCCCCCCAACTTGCCACCAAGCCGGACTCTCAGTCCTCCTTCCTGGCACGTATGAATGAACGCAGGCTGAGCTGCTGTTCCGCACAGTTCCACAAACATTGTCCGTGATAGTATCCGAGTGCCAGAGGGGTTTCCACAGATTGGAGATGGTACAGTCCTCAATCTGTGTCTCCTTCTGATGTAGACCTCCCTGGTCTACAACAGCTCCACTGTGGTGTAAAATGACAGCCGACAGCTCGTGGGCTCTTTGTCCGCTCCCGGTATTTCAATTTCCGATGGGTCAGAAAACATCCCCCAGGCCAATCCAGATGTCCTGCCATCAAAATTCCAATAGTAAATCGTTCCACGTCCTCTAGGAACAGCGGTGCCATGCACACAACGCGCCCCTCGTGTATCCGGCAGCGAGTTTCCCTTGGGACTGTCCGGCTCTCCGGACCAGCTCTTCGGACCGGCGCTCCGGGCCGGCGCTCCTGTGAAGAAAGTGTGCCTGTGAAGAAACGGTGTTGAGGGACCAGCTCATCAATTCCATAATTTAGGATTTTGAAAATCTGTTTCAAACAGGAGAAAAAGACGAGATGAGAGAAATTAAAACACCAGACAGAGCAAGATAAGGGAGGAAGAAGAAAACGTGTCCGTTCTCCACGACAGCTAGAACAGAGGAAGTTGTGCTTAGATTTAAGGGGGTTGTGTAGAATAGGTTCTATGCATAATGGTATTCTTTCTGGCAATTGTGGTTATTTCCACGGCAATGATATCCCTATGAGGTTTTAGCCAAGTCATGCTAAATAAAAAACAGGCATGAGAATCCCTCACCTTTTGGTGAAATTTGCCGTTTTGATGTCAAAATAGGTGACCTACGTGAATCGTGTACATCCGAGGAGAAAAAAAATGGGGGGGGGGGGGGTATTAATTGACAGAGGCGGCATAGCACTTGAGAAAGCGTCCATTTAATTAGGCTACACCTGGCGAGTGTCAGCAAAATCCCCGCATGTTCTGCTGCCAGTGCCAAGAGCCAGTCATTGGCTGAACTGCACTCCAGCTTCCAATCATGTTGTTAGTGGTTTCAGCTGTGCGCTCCGATGTTCAAGTGCTGCAACTGAGTGCGGGGGGTGTTGCGCACCCTTCCTTTTCATGCCTGAAATAAATAAATAAATAAATAAATACAGGCAGTGGACAGGGAAAAAAACCTCATAGTGGTGTGATAAGGGCTTATATGACCATTGTCCACAGAGTTTGGTGGTGCACAGACTATACTATACTAATTAGCTATCTTAAGCTAGTTTTTCTCTCTGGAGCTCTTGTCCCATTGCCACCTGTTTTCTCCTCTGTCTACAGACCGGATGAGCCCAAACAGTGTGCAGCCTCTCCCTCTAGAGCCCCCGCTGGTTACACCTCTTCCTCACCCACCCCTCCGGCCACTCCAGCTCGCCGCGGAGACTTCACCCGGGGGGAGTATGCCCGACGCCAGCAACTCCGTATCATGGATGACCTGGACAAAATACTCAAGCAGAAGTCTACCACCACAGGACATGCCCCGGGCAAGAAGACACAAGCCCGCGCCCGCAGTGTAACCAGAGAGGGAACCCAATTGTCCCTTAGCCCTGCCAAGAGCACCCTAGGTCAGTACTGAAGAACATGTCAGGTAAGTGATAATGCTACAGGTCATTACCCCAAGAATGCAACAGGTATTGTAAGTGAAGAACCTTCAGGTCAGAGGATTCTGTAGATCAGGGAGGACACTATAAGTTGAGTAGGTCAGTAAGGACACTATATATAAGTGAGTGCAATTCTGGTCTGTCCTTAGAGGACACTCCTTCACCCTGGGTTGTGTTTCTTTGTTGCTTAGGCCCGAGATTGACTAAAGTCTACTCACACTCGTCTCTGAACCTGCCTGCTACTGGTGACACAAGGAACAGCAGCAGTGAACTCAACAAACCAAACAGGTACAATAACTTTAAAATATAAGTGAACCATTTATTCTGTCATACTGAGAATGCCCAATCTTGTCTGACCTCTGAAGCTAAGCAGGGTTGGGCCTGGTCAGCCCTTGGATAAGAGACCAATCCCAGGAATACCAGGTCACAGTGGGATAAGTACAGGGCTGTGCGTGAGGTGAAAACCAACTTTTCTGAGCACTCAAGTGAATGAGTGCAGGATAATACAGGACTACTCAAACATGCATTAATTAAAATACAAAATACAACTTGAGTAGGTTAATGAGAACACTATTAACTGTTTACAGTGTTATGGTTCAGGCCACAATATACAATTATACATGTCTCCTTCAAACAATTTGTAAACCAATGTAACTTTGTCTGCAGCCGTCCTGCCTCACCGTGTAAACAGGACAAGGACTGTGACCTGGGCTTCAGCGGTGCCTCGTCAGCCCCTGATTACACAGGTACTGTTCCCCACTTATGTCCAGGATGTTCTTTATCCTGTGGACATGTCTCTGACCCCTCTCCCCTTGTCTCACTGTGTCTCAGGCCCCAAGCTGTTCAAAGAGCCCAGCTTCAAGTCCAACAAATTTATCATCCACAATGCCCTGTCCCGCTGCTGCCTGGCTGGCAAGGTGAATGAGGCCCAGAAGAACAAGATTGTGGAGGTAGGGGTCTGAGGAGAAAAGGTGTCCAATGGCTTCCTGCTAACAACAACTAGAATGCTAACGCACACTTTTTGCTTCTTGGACAATAAAGCACTTTATAATCAGATGCAGCTTAAACAATCTGTGCTGCGGCAAGAAAAATATTGCTCAAATGTAAGGGAAAAAAACAATCTTTAAAATCAGAGTGGCAAAGGGCTGAATCAGAACTAAACAGCGACTCGCTCAAAACTGAGAGATGGAGCCTGCTCATAGTGTCAGAGTGCAATCTGGCCAACATGTATATCAGATGTGGACCTATTCAACTCAGGGGGTATGTAGGGCTTGAGGCTAAAACAAGACTTAGGCTACGTTTATACGGCGACGATCAAAACAGAAGACGCAAAAATGGCGTCTCGTCTTCAATCGTTTAGACGAGCGTTCTCAACAGGAAATGTTTGTTTATACAAAGACGCAAAAGTGGGCGAATTTGATTGAATATGCATGCCAGGCCGCTAATATAATGTCAGAGCTACCTTTTTCAGGACACCACAGGGGCTCTCATCACGGTTGTTTCGCCCTCGATATAGGGTCGGAGCTCTTCGCTTAATACAACAAGAGCATATGTCATGGGTTCGTTTGGACAAGATACGAGAGGGGGAAAAAAATTATGGCACAGTCGAATACGTGCTTACGTGTATTCCCTTTTTATTTGCACCACAATCCAGTGTACACAGTGCAAATATTTACAGTGAAAAACAAGTCCCAAAAACAGTAGTATTTACAAAAGTATTTACAAAAGGTATTTACAGACGTTTCCACAGACATTATCACAGCAGCTAGCATCCAAGTGTGCACCCTCGTACGCCCCAGGGAGGGAAACAGAGTCCAGATCACGGGGAACAGTTTATAGGCAGGGAACAGTTGAATCAGTCTGGTTACGCAAACCCAGGGAAAGCGCTCCGTGCTCTGCCGTCTAAGCGCGCGCTGGGGCCAGTGAGAGAAAGAGGCACTCGTCGGGGAATGACGGACAGCTACAGGCGCTCCGTCACAGCATAGACCGCGGAACGCATGTGAACTCGGGGGGGCACAATCGCAAGAGGGTGTCACCGAAATGTTTGGTCGGACATAATGCATAGCCTATAGGCTACATTATACACGGACAGGCACGTAATGCGTATCTCAGTCATGTCAACCAGCACAGAGCCACACAGCATAAAATGCACAAGAAGAGCACCTCGAGAGTCGGTGGTAACGCAACTTAAACTGCTAAAGTGCTAAAGCACTATGAGAAACACAGAACACAGACAAGTGCACTTGGTGGTGCTCGGACAGAGGAAAGTATGGGAATATGCCTGCAGTTTTATCAGAGCTGTGTGTGTGTGTGTGTGTTGCGTGCGCGTGTGTTTCCACAATATGCCAGATAACTGCGCAGAATAATGCCCAAAGAGCCAACGCTAACCCAGCATCAGTTATGACTTTAGTTCACAATATGCCAGCACAGAAGTGCGCAGAACTGCCCAGAAGTGCCAACAAGAGCTTGTTTAGTCATTCTGAAGTTTTCCACCCAAGCACTGTCAGCAACTAATCCATTCTCAAAATTGTCCCACCACTGACTGGTTCTGCCCGGTCTTGCCCAAACTCGCCTCTGTCACCTGCGACGTATTGTTATTGTTTTAACGGCGCATCCAGTCAGCTGTATGCGGCGTGGTCATGTTTTGCGCTTCTTGGCGTTTAGACGGAGACACGACCCGGGCCGTCTTCAGAACTCCACACTCTGGAAGGAGTCTTCAGATTTTTGCGGTTTCAGAGCCCGACGGCGCCGCCGCCGTGTAAACGAAAGACACTTCCGATAGAATATTTTATCGTTTTCAGTCGCAATCGTCCTCGTCTAAACGGCCCCTAAACCAAGAAGAGCATTAGTATCAGAAGTGGAGAGCACTTGCACTCCTCAGCAAAAAAGCATTTGTATGTTCTCCCCATGTCTGGTGAGTTTCCCCCAGGCACTCATGTTTCCAACATCAACCAGCACCATAGGTCAAATCCTCCAGCTAAAGTGGTCCTGACCAAGACTAACTCAGCATCTGAAGATGGGTCCCAGTGCACTGTATGGCAGTAGCTCACAGCTTCTGGCAGGTTTCCGCAGAGGCATTGAAAGATGGGTCACATGCAGAGAATTAATCTGCCACTCGAAGTACTGATAAGGCATAAATTCCCTTACACATTTACCCAATTGCCTCTCACAGGCAGCTCTTGAGTCCTCTCTCTCACATGTTCAGTGTAGACTGTGAGGTCCCGAGTCCTTCTCTCAGTCTACAGCTCCAAAGCTCAAAATGCTCTGTTTCACCTTGTGATGTCACAAAGTGGTAGTTACAGCTATCTTTTAACAAATGATTCTAGTGAGGGTGTATGGAATTTAAAAACTCAGTGGAGCACTTCCTGTATTACCACATGACATCACAAGGTGGAACAGAGTGTTTGAGAGAAGAACACAACTCCAGGTCTGTTTGTGATGAGGAGACAGCATTGTAACTTAGATCAGAGAATAGCGTAGGCCAGGGGTGTCAGACTGTTCCACAAAGGGCCGCTGTGGCTGCAGGTTTTCTTTCCAACCAACCAAGACCACGCCTTCACCTGTCTGAAGATCATTTGATTAAATGAGTCAAGTCTGGTGTGCTGCTGCTTGGTTGGAAAGAAAATCTGCAGCCACACCGGCCCCTTTGTGGAACAGTTTGACATGCCTGGCGTTAGCCCTTTAACCGAAATGTATAATTCATAATGCTTTTACAAACACAACACTACCTCTGGTGTACACAGGAGATGGAAAAGAGTCCTGCTAACCACTTCCTGATCCTGTTCCGGGACTCGAGCTGTCAGTTCCGGGGGGTGTACACACTGAACCCGGACGCCGAGGAGCTGGTGCGGCTGACGGGGGTGGGACCACGTGCTGTCAGCTGTTCCCAGGTCCAGTCCATCTACAAGTACAGCTCTGACCGCAAACAGTTCTGCCCCATTCCCTCCAAGACCCTGGGCATGAGTGTGGACGCCTTCACCATCCCGGGACCACTGTGGCAGGGGGGTGGGGCCGGCGGGGGAGCCAACAGGAGGGCCAGTGTCACCAGGAAGAGCTCTGCCTCCGCCAAATGAACTCTGAAACCTGACCTCTGCATTGTGCTGCTACAGATTTGGACTTCTGGTTTGATTAGGTTGAATAGGCTTTGGTTTGGTCTTTTTTTCTGAAGGTTCCTAGCCTGGCCAGCCCCTAGACGATATAAAAGAAGTGGACTAAGAGAGTGACATCACCCATACGGTTAGTCTAGCAAAGGGGCAAGTTTGGAGCCAAGTTCTACAATAGGAGTTCTTACTGCGAGTATCATAACCAAAGAGCCATTCAGGAGCAAGGATTCACAGAGAGTAAACTCTTAGCAACGTTGTCAACCAAATCTGTTGATAACGCTAGTTGGAGCAAACTCTACAAAAGAGGACAGCTTATTGGTCTGTTATTAATGTTCATATCTTGATGCTCACTTGATGCTCCATTTATATATACAGTCTATGGGCCAGCCCACAAGAGACCATAAGTGGACTAACCTCTTCGTACAGATCAGAAAGAGAGCGTCAGGCTGGTCTGGCTTTAATATCCACAAACAAAGTGCTTTTTTACAGCATCTTATCCCATTTCTTATCTTATCCAATTTACAAGTTTTTTATAAGATTTATCACGACCCGTAAAGAGGAAGTGAATCTCCCACAGCACACTGTAGATGTCAGGGTACCATGTCCTCACAGTGCTGTGATGTTGAGGTACCCCCCCACACACATGCCTGAGCCTGTAGAGCAGATGTATTCTGAGGGCAGGAATGTGTTTTTAGTGTTATGGATTCTGTGTCATGTATATGAGTCAGAGTCAAACCAGGATGGCCACTGAACACGAGTAGCACTTAAAAGCATGGTAAACCAGTTGTTTGAGTTATAATTTGGTGTGTTGGCTTGATTATCCAATCAGAAAGCAAAATGAGCCTCACAGGAGTCTCTCATTTGGGTTGCCAGTTTCAATGCTAAAGTCCAGTGTGTTTATACCTAAAATGCCTCTCTCTGATCTGAATGGTCACTCCCTAAACCCCAGCACCTGCAGCCAGTCCTGAATCAGTGCTAGTGCAGCCTCTGCAGCTCAGGCAGGGAAATCTGGAGGTTCTGAGTTTATACATGAGACATGGCCTCTCTATGTGCAAGTTAAAGCTCTGGGGACACAGGTTCAGTATAAAGACGTGTGTGTTTTGGTTTGAGCTCAGTTTAGTCCTGTTCAAAGTCCTTTTTATTGTGATATAAAGTGCTTGCCTGGAATCCAGACTACACACTTCTCAAATACTTCACAAACATGCGAGTCTGGTCACTGGAGTTCTGATGGGCGTGATTGATAGGTGGATCAGGGACGTGCATGGTCCATCCTTATCTTTTTGTTTTGGTGGTGTGAAAAGTTCAGATCCACTGCTATAGAACTATTCCCACAGCATATAATATTCATATTTGTATTTATATATTGTTTTAATGTCATGCCACCCTGCAGTTATTTGTTATAATCAAATAAAAGAACCATGGATCATTCAATTGACTTTGATAAGAATTCCAAATAACAGATAGAGAAGAACACAGTCAGTGTGAAGAACAATGAACCACAGTGGAAATATACAGGACTTGACTAGAGTGGAATTATTCTTACATTTAACACAATTCACCACAACACCTGTATATCTTATATTATTAGTATAACAGGAGATTGAGATAGACCATTAAAATATGATTTACCATAAACCTGTGTGTGACTCATTGCATACATTTACATAGTCACAAGTAGAAATGTTGAATCTAAAGTTATTTCTACTACTACTAATAATATTATTAGTAGATGTAAAAAAGACAGAGACCGGAGGGTACACATGAACATTCCCAAAGAGCACACAAGCAGGACAGTGACTAGTACAAAATGTGATTCAAAACATGTAGCAGAATGTTCCTCCTGTAGACATTTGAAAAGTTATAAATAGTTCACATGTGTAAAAGGTGAATCTGGCAGGAGTAGGACCGGTGCGGGGCAGGTGGCACATTCCTATCGATAACATTAAGATCGAATGAAGACAACTGCAGCAAACTGAGTACAATGTTGTGAAGAAGGACGCTGAGATAAAGTGATCATCTGAAGAGGTTTAAGATTGAGCTTGTTTATGTCATGATCAGCCTTTATTTATTATCAATTATATATATATATATATATATGATGAGTGCTGCCGTTGTGTCCTTGGGCAAGACACTTAACCCCACCTCGCCCCCAGTGTCTGTGGACACTGGTAGCCCCCATGGCAGAAGATACATCAAGGCCGTGACGTGACGTGACGTGAGCCGTCCTCCTGTGGACCCACCACCTGCGGGAGGATTCATGGGGGCTGGTGCATTGTGTTCTGGGCAGCAGAACACTGCTTGGACTGCTGCCCCCGTGACCCAGAAAATGGAAAAGTGGAAGAAAATGAATGAATGAATGAATGATATATATATATATATATATATATATATATATACAGTATACACACACTTTTCATTTGTAGGAGCATTGATGTTTATTCAAACAACACTGAATACAAATGGTGAATAAAAACGGGTTCAAATGCTAAAAGTGTTCAGTGTTAAAGGGATATTCCAGGATTTTTGACATGGGGGCTCATTTCCGAGTTAGCCAGAGTGTTGCAGAGATGTGGAGACACTTTTTAGCGAATTTCATGCAGTCCTTCCAGCTGCAGAGTTTTCAGTTGCTAGGCTAGCGCAAGTCAATGGTAAATGGTAGCCGGATTTATATCAGGTTTACCCACTCCATAGTGCACCCAAAACAAGTCAACTATAACGGCAGACTGTCGATGTAAATATATGTTGATTGAGTAATTTTTGAAATCAAACTGAGTGCGAATAGCATGAATCATTCCATATCTGAGGGACTAGCTTCACAGCAGCAGCGGAATTTTACTTTACTCTAGTTGGTTGTGAAGTGACCAATCACGTAAACAGAGAAGCGAGAACAGTCGTAGTAAGGAAGACCACAGAGTGAAGAGGTGAACTTTAAAAGAACTACCGGGCAAAATGGTTTTTCAGTGTGCATTTAGAAAATGTACAAATAAAGCCCGCAGGTGGGCACCACAAAGTTTTCACAGCTTTCCGGTGCACGATCGAAAAAGGACGCGACTGTGGCTTGTAGCTGCTGGTTTAGACATCAACACACCGGTGGAGACGCTACATAAACAGAAGATTTGCAGTGATCATTTCGGACCAGACGACTACACCAAATCCCTTGGAAAGCCTAGTCTGACAACTACTGTAGTACCATCTGTCTTTCCAAGCGCAAGATCCCGTGATGAAGAACAGGTTTATACCTTTTTTACCCAAGCTTGCTCCTGTCGTTATGTTAGCCTGCTGGTCAAAAGGCATGCACGCTCATAAAGTTGTTGCTAGCCCGTGAACATTCATGTTGAGCACGGAACTGAAAAGACAGCCCCGCATTGATCGTTCATTCCAACGAACAATGCAACAACCCAGTTTTCTGTAGCTGTAGCGGGGGCTAACTCACCGACACTCTCTCGCGTTCTGCCCTTTCATCTGTATATTCCAAGCATCGGGGAGACCTCCAAACGTGGCCATGTCTGGATTGTACAGGGATGAAAGAGTTCAGTTTTTTAGCGGATCTCCGCTTTTTTTTCACCCGCGTTTTTTTTTTTTTTTTTAATATCTGTGCAAATTCGTTGAGAAAGATTTTGGGTGTATATATATATATATATGTATAGTTGTGTTTAGGGCCCCTTGAAAAACAGAATTGTCCCGTATTCAGAACAAAAGTACGTGTATCTCATATTAAACTTCGTATTAAACTGCGGGCCGCGCGAGCCCGTGTCTGGAGCCGCAGACCGAGCGAGTGAGCGCAGCTCTTTCTCAACAGCATGTACCATTGCGTGTACACAGGTTAAACTTAATAAAACATCCTATATACCTCATCCTACCTGCCCGTGCCTCACTTAACGCGTCGCTCCTCGCTTTTTCACCTGCGCCTTTTAGCGCGCATAAGCTCCTCCTCAGTGCCTCTGATTAGACAAAGTGCAAAGCAAAAACAAATCCAATATATACTACTAGTAAGACTACCTGTTAATAAAATGTGTTTTTATT
This sequence comes from Paratrypauchen microcephalus, assembly GCA_036785185.1. NCBI lineage: Eukaryota > Metazoa > Chordata > Actinopteri > Gobiiformes > Gobiidae > Paratrypauchen > Paratrypauchen microcephalus. The sequence goes on along the minus strand of JAVJIX010000134.1, from coordinate 2,356,497 downwards.
TTTGCACTTTTATGTACAGTTTTACTTTATTGCTAACACATAGCATATAGAAATCCAAATTTCAGAAATTTTAAATTTTCAACCGCTTTTTTCATGATTGGCCACTTTCATCCCTGATTGTAGAACAGGGCAGGCTACTGTACTCTACGGCTAACGATGACAGCTGAAGGTAAACAAATATCATCCGGAAACCTAACTGCAAGCTGATATCACTCCACCCATGCCTAGCTTGATCAGGAAAAAAACGCGCTGTTGCATAAGGACATAAATCCTTTAAAGTACAAGGTTGATTATATTTCTAAAATTGTTCCATCAACACAGACATTTACATCGACAGTCTGGCGTTATAGTTGACTGGCCTCGAGTGTCCTTTGGTGTGGGTAAGCCTGATTAAAATCAGGCTACCATTTACCATTGACTTGCGCTAGCCTAGGAACTGAAAACTCTGCAGCTGGAAGGACCGCATGAAATTCGCTAAAAAGTGTCTCCACATCTCTGCAGCACTCTGGCTAACTCGGAAATGAGCCCCCCATGTCAAAAATCCTGGAATATCCCTTTCAAAGTCTATAAAAGCTCAGGAGGTTAAAACACTGAATGGCTAAATGGCACGAGCAGGGTTAGAAAAAAGTAGGACTGGGGGACGTGTGGGGGCGTGGTCACTGGTGGACAGGGCTTGGTGCCTGGGCATGTGGTCACTGATGTGTGCGCCTCATCTGCAGCTTGTCCTGCAGAGATGTCCCTCCTCCACACTTGTCCTGGGCATCTCACAGGTGAGTGAGTGCAAAGTAAAGCCCGGTGTGTAGCTTATAAAAACAGCAAAGCATGTAACCTAGATTATTAAAAATACAAATCAAAAATGCACTTCAAAATAAAAGCATGAAAATATACTGTATTACTGTACACCACCGTAAGCCAATTAAATATAGCGCAAAAACATTGACAAACACACACAGAGCAGTGACTTTTAGGAGACAGACTGTCCATTAACGTGTGTGTCCTGACCCCACACCCACAGCGCATTATGTGTCCGAACACGAGGAAACAGGCCGCATGTCGGCATTAGTGAAACCCACATAATCGAGTTTTTAGTAATTGCCTTTATAGAAGAAGAAAAGTCTTAAACATGGACTTTTAGGCTTCTATAGTTCCTGTTTAAAGGTGAACTTGATTTTCTGAGACTCTAGACCAAATGAAGGCGACACACATTCCCCTAAGTATCTACAGTGTAATTTTCCACTCAAATGTGCTGTCCACAGCCTGATTAGAGACCATGTCTAGTCAGGACTGACAGGACTTGTATTTCACTATAAGCTCCCACTGCCTTTTAGCTTTGGAACATACTGACTATATAAAAGCAGTGTAAAAGAACAAACATGAGACATGAGCAGAGTTTAATAAAATTTTTGACCAAATAAACTTTGTCCAGTTGACAAATTGAATCTCTCCTTTGCCAGAGTTTAAATAGTATAGTAGAGCGTAAAGGGGCCACACTTTGGGAAGTGTTAAACCACTGGACACTGGCTCTGCACTGGTAAACAAGCCTGGGGCCTGACAAAGCACAGGGCCAAGTATTTACACCATAAATGTATTTAAAGTTCCTAAATGTCACTTTTAGTGAGATATGCTTTGCTTTGACAGAAAGTTTCAGGCAGGGCTCTCAAGTCTCACGCATTGAGAGTGTTACACACGCAATTCGACGTGTTCACACGCTCACACGCCACACATGGTATTCTCACGCTGAAATTTTTTTTTTTTTTTTTTGTGCCCAGAAAATCGGTCTGTGTGGCTCAGTTTATGCAGGCACTGCGCGTTTTCAGCGGAAAAAAACTCCCCCGCTCCCCGGAAAAAAATCTCAGTTATCAGGTGCCGCGCCCTTTTCAGCCAATCAGAAAATAGATTGTTCTGTTGTTGGGCAGACTGTTGACAGTGCAGTGCGCGCTCAGTGATAAGGACAGCGACTGAACAGGAGGAGATGATAAAACAAACTGAGAACCATCAGGTAATAACTTCATTTATATAACTCTCATTAGTTGCTTTGTAGTTTAAGTTTGCTCTTTAGACAAACATTTACAGTCAGGGCTCTCAAGTCTCACGCATTGACACGGCATTTCGCATGCAATTGAAGCGCCGCCCCCCCCCTCGGAAATTACGCAGTCTCACGCACGACCCCGCTCAAAACTTGAGAGCCCTGTGTATATTCAGCAAGAATGGAAAAGGATTCCTCCTGCAAAGCTTCAACAATTAGTGTCCTCAATTCCCAAACGCTTATTGAGTGTTGTTAAAAGGAAAGGTGATGTAACACAGTGGTAAACATGCCGCTGTCCCAGCTTTTTTGGAACGTGTTGCAGGCATCAAATTGAAAATGAGTGAATATTTTCATAAAAACAATAACGTTTATCGGTTTGAACATTAAATATCATGTCTTTGTGGTTTATTCAGTTCAATATAGGTTGAAAAAGATTTGCAAATCTTTGTATTTTCTTAAAGGGATATGCCACCCCCAGGGCAAATTTGGGCATCTCCCCACAGTCCAGAGACTAAAATAAGTGGTGGAAAGCGTTTTCCTGCTTACCCAGCCATTGTCCGAGTCTGTCGCCACTGACCGCCGCGGTATCTGGTGCTCCTCCGCCTTAGACTGGAGTCTAACGTCGCCAGAGAAAGATTTCGGCCAAAAGGAATTAATTTGCTCGATGCGTTTCCCAATTACTTTGTGTGTAGTGCGCATTCATATCGAGTGCAAATAAATGTGCAAATCAACACGGAGAGCTTGACTTGGTCATTTTGGGTGGGAACTATTTTTCAGTGCGGAAAAAGACAGCCGTATCACGCACCACGTTGACAGGGGAATCCCTGTTACGCACCACGTTGGGAGTTCCCCTGTTGCACAACGTGGTGCGTGATTCGACTGTATTCTTACGCACTGGAAAATAGTTCCCACCCAAAATGACCAAGGCAAGCTCTCCGTGTTGATTTGCACATTTATTTGCACTCGAAATGAATGCGCACTACACAGAAAGTAATTGGGAAACGCATCGAGCAAATTAATTCCTTTTGGCCGAAATCTTTCTCTGGCGACGTTAGACTCCAGTCTAAGGCGGAGTAGCTGCAGATACCGCGGCGGTCAGTGGCGACAGACTCGGACAATGGCTGGGTGAGCAGGAAAACGCTTTCCACCACTTATTTTAGTCTCTGGACTGTGGGGAGATGCCCAAATTTGACCTGGGGGTGGCATATCCCTTTAAGTTTTTACACAGTGTCCCAGCTTCATCGGAATTGGGGTTGTAAAACATAGGCTATCAACGTAAATATTAACTATAACAACTAACGATGCGTGAAAAGTCCCTCAGTTGTCCAGGTAGAATCCATGATAAAAGGAGAAGTTAAATTTGTCAACTGGACAAAGTTTGTTTGGTTGAAAACGTTTCGCCGCTCATCCGAGAGGCTTCGTCAGTTCTGGTTCTAGTGCTGGTTAGACACTGTTTATATCTAGCTGCAGGGAGGAGCTCCCTACACTGAAATAGCTCTGAAACTATCTCCACTAATCTGTCTCTTTGTTTTTCAAATTACTCTGGCGACTAGTTTAGCCTCCCTATTCACGCCTAACGACCCTCTCCACCCCTCTGCCCTGGATTGTCTGCCCTAATGTTTCTTTGTCTGTTTTGACTTGGTTTAAGAAACAGGGAAAAGAACTGGTTTGAGAGGGGAGTTAAAGAGGCTATTTTTGTCAAAAAAGAGAATCCATCTGTAATGTCCTGATAGCAACTTTGCGGTCGGAGGAACAGAGTAGAGCTGAGCCAGGATGAAGAATCCAAAAGTGCATTTATTTAACCATCCACCAAGAAAAATGAAAAATATTTACAAATGTACAAAGATACAAAAGTTAAAAACCAACACAGAGCAATCTCCACATGCAGCACCTCAAAGGTGAGACTGGCCCTTTTTAAAGGTCCCTCCCTTAATTGGGTGAGCCCACCCTCTAATTAGGCCACCTGGGTGCAATTTACCCACAATATTTAAAAAGATAACTCTGTCCCACAGTGCCCAAATAGTCATTCAATACATTACAAACACATTACACAAACAAATATATTCTTTATTAATTTAGCAGTGTTTACTTTTCTTTAAAAAATGCAAAAATAAAAGAATTCTAAAATCTTGGTACACCCCTCTTCACCCAAAATGGCCACCTGCCCCGGAACCTTCTTAAAGGGCTCCCGCTTCCTAGGGACTATTTTAGCCCGCGCACCCTAGCATGAGGTAAGTACCCACCAAAGGAATCCCCATTCACAACCACCAAGCACCCCAAACCTTTGCCCCTCGTTTCCTCCTCATTCTCCAGGCCCTTGTAATGGACTAGCTACATTACACCATCGTTAAACAGAAATGGGGGAGTTAGACACAACTTGTCTCCCATTTATAATTCGATTCTTAAACCAAGTCAAAACAGACAAAGAAACATTAGGGCAGAGAAGTCAGGGCCAGAGGGGTGGAGAGGGTCATTAGGCGTGAATAGGGAAGCGAAACCAGTTGCCAGAGTAGTGGGGATAGATTAGTGGGGATAGTTTCAGAGCTATTTCAGTGTAGGGAGCTCCTCCCTGCAGCGAGATATAAACAGGGTCTAACCAGCACTAGAACCAGAGCTGATGAAGCCTCTCGGATGAGCGGCGAAACGTTTTCAACCAAACAAACTTTGTCCAGTTGACAAATTGAACTTCTCCTTTTATCATATAACAACTAACGTAGAAAATGGCTCTAACACCTATCCTAAGTGCACAGGCACAACATAACCATAAATAAATAAAAATAAATAAAGTTGAACACTAGTGTACAGTACAGAACAGTCAAGCCAGAGTCCTAAGATAGCACTAAGATGCAAGTAATGTTCCCTCTAAGGTGCGCAATTGCGCACTGCCCAGACGTTCAGTGCGCACATCAAATTCTTTTCAGCGCATAAAATAAAATCTAACTTGCCCTGGTTTGACACGTGGAATCCAGTCTGATAGATTCAGTTTGCACATGTGAATGTGACATGCATTAGGGACAAGCCAACTACAAACAGATTCATTTCGACTGCATTTCGCTCGCTTCCTTCAGTATCACCGTAGTTGTCCTGCACATCTCCGAGCAGTGGCAGGTCCGCACCAGCCGACAGGAGCGCTGCTGCACACACTCCACGTAGGGAAGAACAGAAGAGGAGACAGGTAGAGCCATTATTTAATCCTCTGCTGTTTTCTTTTTTCTGTCCCAGTCATAGTTTTTTGTGAGCCAAAAAAAAAGAAAACGGGACTTTCTCAAAGTGTGAATCCTCTCCCCAGAGCGTTATTCCACAGAGCTCTGACACTCACACAAAATTACTTAAATGGGCTGATGATTAAAAAGCAAAATATAAAGTGGTAAAAATGTATACTTATTTTGGAGATCACTATTTCGGGAAAGACTCATCTTATAGTGGCCTATAGTTCTAAAAAATCTGCAGCTATATATTTTTCAAGCTGAAAAAATCTCTCTTCATGTGGTTTTACAGGTCTATACACTATAATTTAATTTTATGTATGTATGAGGTTGTTTTTCAAATATTGTAATGTTCAATGTTTCACTGACCACAGCAGGACTCACACTGACATACATGTACAAAGATCATGAACAGATTTTTTTCTTTGTCATTCTAAGTGGACCAAAAAAAATCAGTTGTATTAAAAGTAATATAACGGAAATCACTGCAGTAATTTGATGAATAACCTCTGTAACTTGAGATGATCTCAGGTGTGATACTGGTGTGGCCACAGTGTGCATGTCGGATGTTGCTCACAGGGGTCCAAGGAACGCTCAGGGAGTTAGTGTGTTTGCTCAGACACATGAAAAATTAGGGGGAACATTGGATGCAAGTAATAAAAGCAGCAGATGTAGGCCTAGTGCTTATGCAAAATAAAAGGGAAAAAACGAATGAAAGGGGGATAACTTTAATTACTCGTACCTGACCATCTTTGGATGAGGATTCTGGCTTTGTTTTGTGCACGAAAACACAGAAGGCACAAAATCAGGACTACTAGGGTCCAATGACTGCAAATGTACATAAGTTTATTTACTAGCCTAGCCTGCTAACTTCAGCTATATTACATTAGGCCTATTATTTTACATCGTACAGACAATCACTAATGTAAACTGGGCTTTCAGCTAAATCAAAGGGTAAACAGATAACCTTACCAAAAACATGCAGCATAGGTCAAACCCTCCAGCTTGGGTCCTGACCAAGTCTAAACAACTAAATCATGGGGTTAAATGCAGAAAACGATTTCTCCTGTGTGAGATCAATAAAAAGTCTATCTTCTAATCCTTAATCACTGTAAGGCGATTTGTGTTACATTTTTTGTATTAAAAGCGCTTTATAAATAATGTTTGATTGACTGATTGATATAAAGTGGGTGTTTCTGATGTTGTTCTCATTCCAGTCAACACGTTTTATCGCCTGGAGCCACTGAAAACTGGACTGTGCTGGAAATGTTTGCGTCTCTGTCTGAATGAACTGGAATAGGCGCTTTGTGTTACAATTTTGTATGAAAAGCGCCTTATACAGTAAATATTGTTTGTTTGTTTGAATAATGCCACTTCCATTGCCGAAATGTGCGTGCAGATTTTTGTCACTTCCGCCATAAAAGGGTCTATAAAAACTGCAAAGCGTGAAGCCTAGACTATATTTAAAATACAAATCAAAAAAGCACTTCAAAATAAAAACATAAAAATATACTGTAGGCCTATGACACAACCATAATAAGCAATTAAATATAGCGCAAAAACACTGACAGTCCCACGCAGGGGAGACTCCATGAGCTGACGCGTGCGTCACGACGTAAAGGCGCACTGTACGTGCGTCACGACGTAAAGGCGCACTGTACGTGCGTCACGACGTAAAGGCGCACTGTACGTGCGTCAGGACAGATGATGTTGAGTCAGTCCACACTTGTCTCTTGTCAGAGTCAGCAGCAAAACTGCAAAACCTCGTGCGTTTTTATTGCAAAACCACTGAAATCCTCAACACAACCGCTCCGTTTGCAGCAATGCCTGAGTATGTTACAGTTTCATTTTTTATTTTCATTTATTTATTTATTTGACAGGGACAATGCAATCGTTACAGAACAGAGCAGCTGATGTGATGCAGACAGAGTTTAGCAAATGCAAATTTTCAACTCCCGTCCCTGGTTGAGCTTTTCTACACTAACATAAAATCTAAAGTACATATATATATATATATACACTCACTCACTCACTCACTCACTCACTCACTCACTCATTCACTCACATGTATATTTGATGTGGTTTATCACAGAGGCTGACCTGAATCAAAACAGGGGGAAGTAATGAACTTGTTACATTTTGCACAAAAAACGATTGGACTGGATTGGATTTGGGTTAGGCTGATACTACTACAGACCTCCTACTAATACTTCTATAACAACACTAGCACTATTACGTTAACGTTTGCAGGATATTGCTGTCCTTGAACTGCTGTCATACTGAGATCAAGTTCATGTCTTGCCTTCAGTGTTGTGGAGATGCTTGACTAAATATGTTTTTGTATTTCCCTTCAGGTTTTTTGAGATCACATCATTGGCTGATGTGCCTAAATGGTACGGGCTCACTGGACCAATCAGCGTTGAATTTCCTTCTGAAGAGGAACTCCGCCAGACACCGAAACTGACGGAAACTCTGAAGACGGCCAACTTGTTCGAGTCTCACTTAGAGCTTGAACACCGGTAAGAAACATAACCTGCTTTAAGACTAAAATCATTCAATTCAACTCTAGAATCTAAAATGTGAATCTTAATGTGGTTTCTTTTGCAGTGAAATAGTGGTGAAAAGGCTGGAGTCTCTGTTTAAGCAGTGGCTGACGGAGACTTGCCTCGCCATGGTAAGATCTTATAATGATCAGAAATCATGCATCAGATCTTCTTTGCCTATTCAAATGGAATGGTTATCAATTTACTAGGAAAACAGGTTCATTTAGCTTCATATCATATCCTATTTAAACTTTTATTACAGACTTTATTATTGCATAATTGAAATTACTTGGACACATTAAATGTTGCAATATTTGATTTTTAGGACATGTATTTACTAAATAAAGTAAATTACAGAAACAAAATTGATGTGAAACAAACATTACTTAGCTACTACTACCACCATACAGCAAACCCTGTATACTGTATAATCACTGTCTCGCCTAGTTTTAGCATTACTTTGCCATGTATGTTATAGTTTTCAAGTATTTTGACTCTTCTTATACTGCATGTATTAACTGTAATGCAATGTAACAATCTGTATGTCTTGTTTCAGAATGTCCCTGAGTCTGTGACTGAGGCGGTGGGGGGCAGGGTGGTTCCGTTTGGTTCCTTTGCCCTCGGTCTGAACATGAAAAGCTCAGACGTCGACGTCTTGTGCATTGGACCAGGATTTGTGTCTCGTCAAGCCTTCTTCTCCTCGTTTGTGGAGAAGTTACAGTCAGAAAAAGCAATCCAAATAGTTCAAGTAAGTTCTCGATACTAACAACGTATGTATGTATTTTCATTTGACTTGAAATGTCTCATCATCTTTTATATGTATAGGTTATGGAGGCTGCTTTTGTGCCGGTCGTCAAGCTGGTTGTTGCTGGAATTGAGGTAATGAAAAAATGCATTTGTAAGATTTACTTTGGTGTGAAGAAAACTGTATGTTCATTCTTCAGTCCCTCCTTGATTGAGCTGCACTGTTGTAAATGACATGTAACATTTCTGGACGAGGGTTTGTTACATGCTTTAAAGGTGCACTATGGGACTTTTGCGGTGGAAGGTCCGTCTCCTGCTTGTCTCCATGGAAATGGGCCTAGAATATTCCACGTTATAGCCATAAATTTAAAGGAAAATTAACGTTTTTTTTACAATCTGAGCCTTCTTTCGGCAATAAAACAAGTAGTTTTACTCACCCATAGCAGTCACCCATAACTTTAGCACTTTTCAAATCACAGAAGATCGCTGTGTCAGGGTAGACTTTTAGTGGATTCCAAAACGGCCTGAAACCCGATATGCAGCTATAGTTTCATTTGATGACATCATCAGAGAGGACGGTGCGCATGCGTGAACTCAGCTGTTTTGTAAACACCGCTAGTCCGAAAGAAGCTAACACCGCTCTGAACTTTACTTTTCTGTTGTGATATCGGGTTTCAGGCCGTTTTGGAATCCACTAAAAGTCTACCCTGACACAGCGATCTTCTGTGATTTGAAAAGTGCTAAAGTTTGTGTTATTTGGACACCGCAAATCAGTGCCCCGAGCACTCACGCTAACGGATACGGGATCATTAGTAGAACAGAACGGCTCAACATAAGTTCTGCGATACTGCTCCAATTGACACCAAACTGCTATGGGTGAGTAAAACTACTTGTTTTATTGCCGAAAGAAGGCTCAGATTGTAAAAAAACCCCGTTAATTTTCCTTTAAGAATCTCCATGGAGACTTGCGAATTACAGGTTAGATTTGCAGAGAGGCGACCGTATTCACCGTAATAATGGATTTTATTTTTTAGATATTTTTAGCAATAAATAACACCTGTAGTTGAATAAATACAAGACGGATTAGTCTAATGCCGTACTGTGAACTATTTAAACCAAAGCATTCTCATCTCCTTTGAAACAAACAGGTTGAGGAACTTCTCCAGAAAAGTTACACACTGCACCCTTAATAAACTTTTGCTCATGATTCATTAAAGCTAATTTGTGTAGTTATCCATAAATATGACTTATTGCTTATATTTGTGTTTGCAGGTCGATATGGTTTATGCTAAAATCAATAGAAAAAGCATATCCAACACGCTGAACCTGATGGACCCCACTCACCTGCAGGGGATGGATGTCCGCTGTGCACGCAGTCTCCAAGGTTACCGCGTTACCCAGGAGATCCTGAGCCTGGTCCCAAACGTGTTCAGCTTTAGAGTGGTGCTTACTGCCATTAAGCACTGGGCCAAATGTAAGACACACTACAACACAAGATAGAACTAAATATTCTATATACAGTGGTACCTCACCTTACGAATGACCCAACAAACGAAAATTTCAAGTTACGAAACGCCTTCACGTTAAATTTTTGTCTCTAAATACGAAAGAAAATTCAAGTTACGAAACGCGAAATCTCAAAAATTCAAATAATGCGCGCTCACACACATTATACGCTTTTCTCAGACTGGATTTAAACTTTTCTCACATTTGTCTCTCGTTTAAACACTCAAACTTTCATAGATTTTCAACAAAATGTATTAATAGTGAAGTGTGGGGGGAAGGAGGAGGGGGGAGAAAACTGCGCTCTGACACGTGTGTGATAGCGGCATGTGTGACAGCTGACCCGGCTGCCAGCAGGTCTAGACCTGGACTAAATCAGGATTAAATCAGGACTAAACCTGGTCTGTGGGGGTTTGGGGGTTTGAACGGGGGACAGGTGTGAGAGGGGTTTAAATCCAGTCTGAGAAAAGCATATAATGTGTGTGGCTTGATGTGAGGTAAGATGGCGCCAGCGTGTACCGGCAGCCGTCTACCTGCTCTACTAAAATTGCTGTTTGTTGTGTCATTACTCTGTATTTTGTGCCAAGATATCTCTGGCCTACTAGTCTTGGATCGCCAGGCACTTTTTGATATAAAACGCTCCTATGAACTATTTCTTGATCAAAATTATGAGGATCAAGCATCCAGACTCCCTCCGCACTTGGCATCTGTCCCGGCTTACCTGTTGCGCTCACCTGTCTCCACATGGAGGAAGCGACCCAGGAAGCGCGGAAAACGTGGAGGCATATTAGTGAGAGTGAGGGCTTACAGGAGAGCAAATTCTGGGGTTGTTCCTCTCCTTGGCACGCCTCGAGACCCAGCATTTCGGAGATCATGCGGATTGCGGTGGATCCAACCTGTGACTCCAGTGAGCCTGGACACCGGTCTGCGTCACCTGCCGCTAGGAGCGCCGCTCCTCAAGCGTCTGGCCAAACGCCGCGGTGTGGAGTTGGGATGTCTTCGGCCGCTGTGCCGCAGCTCTACGCGGAGTTCCGAGGACGTGTCTCTCCGTTTGGGCCTTTTGAATGCTAGATCGCTAGCTAATAAAACTTTCCTCCTGAGTAATCTCTTCACGTCACGGAATCTGGATTTCATGTTGCTCACAGAGACATGGCTCCAAGTTGGTGAGTCTTTCCCATTTTCAGAACTTTTGCCACCTGACTGTTCCTTTCTGAACTCTCCCTCGGACTTCTGGTAGAGGTGGGGGATTAGCAACAGTGTATAAATCCAGCTACGTCTGTCGGCAGGTTCCGATAGACCCGTTTTCGAGCTTTGAGCTTCAGACTTTCACATTGAGCCTTGACTCCCCGGTTCTGTGCGCTTTGGTGTATCGCGCTCCAAGGTTCAACAAAGATTTTATCCGGGATTTTACAGCTCTTTTGACTGGCCTACTGTTGCGCTATGACCAGTTTTTAATTGTCGGGGATTTTAATATTCATGTCTGTTGTGAATCCAGACCTCTGGCGAAAGACTTCTTAAATTTGATCGATTCGTTTAACTTAACTCAGTCGGTATTGGGCTCAACACACGAAAAAGGACACACACTGGACTTGGTATTGTCTTTTGGTCTTAATGTTAATCAAATGGAGATTTGTGAAACGCATTTTTCGGACCACTTTGCCGTGATGTTCTCTATAACGCTGCCGCAAAGGGTGGTTAGTCTGGGCGCCCCAGTGCGCCGAATGCGCACAATGAACTCTATGACTGCCTCTTCGTTTTCTGGCATGTTCGGTGCATCGGTAATCATAAACCAAGATGACTGGCAAAACACCACGCCAGATGGCTTGATCTCTCATTTCAATACCGTTTGTACAGAGTTTTTGGATGCAGTGGCTCCATTAAAGCTAAAACGCGCAAAGCCTATGGCACAACCTTGGCTAAATGAGAATACGCGTGAGGCTAGACGCGCATGTAGACGCGCTGAGAGGAAATGGAAGAAAGATCGTCTACAGGTCTCTCTGCAAATATTAAGAGACAGTCTGGTAGAATATCAGAGGGTAGTTAAAGCTGCTAAATGTTGCTTTATTTCAAACATGGTATCAACAAACTGCCACAAACCACAGATGCTTTTTTGTATTTTAAAGTCTCTGTTAACTCCATGTATATCAAATGTTGTTGTGCCCTCATCTACACTGTGTGAAAACTTTTTATCATTCTTTAGGGATAAAGTTTCTGCTCTTAGACTGTCACTGCCTTCTGCTGTGGACCTTGTAGCTTCAACTGCTTGTAATTCAGTATTTGACTGTTTTGAGCCAGTGTCTTTTTTAGACTTGAAAAAAATTGTTCAACAGCTAAAACCTTCCTTATGTCCTCTAGATATTATTCCAAGTCGTCTGTTCAAGGAGGTCTTTGATTCTATTGGACCTTATATTGCTAATGTTGTGAACTCATCTCTAATGTCTGGTTGTTTTCCCACTGCCCTGAAACATGCTGTGGTCCAACCAATCATCAAAAAGCCTAATCTTGACCCTAATGTTCTGTCTAACTTCAGACCTATCTCTAAATTGCCATTCTTGTCTAAGGTTTTAGAGAAGGTTGCTTATGACCAACTGCAGGCTTACCTTAATTTTAATGACATTGGTGAAAAATTCCAATCTGGTTTTAAATCCCAGCACAGCACTGAAACGGCTCTTTTAAAAGTTTTTAATGACCTGCTTTTAACTGTCGACTCTGGGAAATCTGCAGTTCTTCTGCTTTTAGACCTATCAGCCGCTTTTGACACGGTGGATCACAGCATTCTTCTGTCCCGCCTGGAGACACATGTGGGCATAAAGGGTACTGCTCTCTGTTGGTTTCAATCTTATCTGTCAGACAGGACTTTCTCTGTAAACTTAGGACAGTACTCCTCCTCTGTGTCTCCCTTAGAATACGGTGTGCCCCAGGGTTCTACACTAGCGCCGGCCCTCTTTGCTCTGTACATGCTCCCCCTGGGTGATGTTTTTAGAAAGCACAATGTCACTTTTCACTGTTTTGCAGACGACATTCAAATATATCTGCCAGTGACCGCAAATGACAACCAGAGCACGATCAAAGCTCTGCAGGATTGTCTCAGGGATGTACAGACTTGGCTGAATGCAAATTTCCTAAACTTAAATCAAAGTAAAACTGAAATTGTTGTGTTTGGGAAAACAAATCCACTGCTTGGTCAGGACAGTGTGATTGGTCCTCTGTCCTCCTACTGTCTCCCTGCAGTGAGGAATCTTGGGGTGATTGTGGACTCCATGTTTAAACTGGACAAGCACATAAGTTCTGTGATAAAGTCCAGCTTCTTTCATTTGAGGCTCCTTGCCAAAATAAAGCCCTACCTACCTCGTGCAGGTTTTGAAAAAGCTATTCATGCTTTTGTAACTTCGCGTCTGGACTATTGCAATTCTCTGTATGTGGGGCTAGACCAGAGCTCCCTGCAACGCCTACAACACGTCCAGAACGCTGCAGCTCGTCTGCTCACTGGCACTAAGAGACGGGAACACATCACACCTGTGCTGTGTGACCTGCACTAACTCCCTGTCCCCTATCGGGTGAAATTTAAAGTGTTATTAATTGTGTTTAAATGTTTACACTCTTTGGGTCCAGTCTATTTGAGGGAATTACTGGAGCCCTACACTCCACCCAGAGCCCTGAGATCAGCCGACCAGCTTCTGTTGGTCATTCCCAAGACTAGACTCAGGACGAGAGGGGACAGAGCCTTTTCTGTGGCAGCGCCCAAACTGTGGAACAGCCTTCCTCTTCCTGTCAGATCCTCTCAGTCTGTAACGCAGTTTAAGACAAGATTAAAAACTCATCTCTTTTCCCTGGCTTTTAATACTAGTTAGTCAGTTTTTTTATTATAGTTTTTATTATAGTCCTTACACTGTTATATATGTATATGTTCTTTTGTCTTTTATCCTTCATGTGAAGCACTTTGGTCAACTGACGTTGTTTTTAAATGTGCTATAGAAATAAATATGAAATGAAATGAAAATGAAAGTGGCTGAGCGCGCATTATTTGTATTTTTGAGATTTCGCGTTTCGTAACTTGAATTTTCTTTCGTATCTAGAGACCAAAATTTTGAAATTTTCGTTTGTTGGGTCATTCGTAATATATATATATATATATATATATATATATATATATATATCTTGGACAGTGGTTCCCACACTCACTAGTCCTCGGCCTCCTTCCTTCCGGCTCGTGTACAGTCTCAGGGTGCTGGATTTGGGATGGAACCCTCCATGCATGGTCAGGAGCTTTCATGTCTTAACGTCTGTGGTCTGTATCTCCTCCTTTGGCCAGCTTATGATTCCTGCTGGGTATCTGATCACTGGCAGGGCGTAACTGTTTATTGCCTGGGCTTTGTTCTTGCCATTGAGCTGACTTCTTAGGACTTGCCTTACTCGTTGCAGGTATTTGGCCGTAGCCGCTTTCCTTGTTGCCTCTTCAAGGTTGCCATTTGCTTGTGGGATACCAAGGTACTTGTAACTGTCCTCAGTGTCTGTTATTGTTCCCTCTGGGAGTGAGACCCCTCTGTGTGGACTACCTTCCCTCTCTTGGTCACCATCCTACTACATTTCTCAAGCCTGAATGACATTCCAATGTCTGTGCTGTAGATCCTGGTGGTGTGGATCAGTGAGTCGATGTCTCACTCACTCTTAGCGTACAGCTTGATGTCATCCATGTAGAGGAGGTGACTGATGGTGTCCCCATTTCTGAGTCGGTATCAGTAGAAGAAGAGCGGTCGATGATTTGGCTGAGGGGGTTCAGACCTCTGCAGAACAGCAGTGGGGACAGTGCGTCTCCTCGGTATTTGCCACATTTGAGGGACACTTGTGCAAGTGGCTTGCCATTGGCTTCAAGGGTGGTTTTCCACAACCGCATCGAGTTTGCAATGAACGCCCTTAAATTAAACGCCCAAGAATTGATATTGTACAGCTCCAAGCACTCAGTGATCCATGTGTGTGGCATTGAGTCAGAGGCTTTCTTCTAGTCAGTCCAGGTAGTGCACAGGTTGGTCTGACGGGTTCTGCAGTCATGGGTGTTTGTTTGGTCAATCAGAAGATGGTGTTTGGTTCCCGTGGTGTTTTTGCCGATGTCCTTCTGTGCTGCGCTCATGTATTGATCCATGTGCCCACTTATCTTAGCCACCATGATGCCTGACATGAGCTTCCATGTTGTGGAGAGGTTATTGATTATTTGATAGTTGGATGGGACTGTACCCTTTCAGGGATCCTTCAGGATCAGGATCGTACGCCCTTGGGTTATCCATTCAGGGTGAGTCCCTTAGCAGCTAGTTCATTTGTGCTGCCAGGCGCTCATGGAGAGCAGTGAGCTTCTTTAGCCAGTATGTGTGGATCATGTCAGGGCCCAGTGCTGTCCAATTTTTCATGCCTGAGACTCTTTCCTGAATGCACCACTGTGATGGTGACTGGATCTTGTTCAGGGAGGTTGCTGTGGTCTTTCCTCAGAGCCACCAGCCACTGTGCATCGGTGTTATCCAATCCAATCCAATCCAACTTTATTTCTGTAGCACATTTTATAAACAGAGACAGTTTCCAAAGTGCTGCACATAAAATCAATAAAACTTAATAAAAATATTACTAAAATAGCAATAAATAAAGTGATAATAATAAAATAACAAAAAACAAAAGCAATTTATAAAAAACACAGAGGACCACACAACTCACGCGGTATTAAAGTGGGTCTTAAGACGAGACTTAACACTCTCCAGTGTGGGGGCTGTTTTGACATGAGGGGGCAGAGCGTTCCATAACTTAGGGCCAACCACAGAGAAAGCCCTGTCCCCCCGAGTTTTAAGTCTAGTCCTAGGGACCACGAGTTGGAGCTGGCCCTCTGACCTCAGAGCACCGGTCTGTAGATTTGGATGAGGTCAGAGATGTATTTTGGGGCCAGTCCATTCAAAGCTTTAAAAACAAACAATAAAATCTTAAAATCGATCCTAAAACTAACAGGAAGCCAGTGCAAAGACGCAAGAATAGGGGAGATGTGCTCATATTTCTTCCGTCCTGTTAAAAGGCGCGCAGCAGCATTCTGGACTAACTGCAGTCGATAAAGTGCGTTTTGATTCATTCCAGAATAATTCCAGACGAGAAGAAATAAAAGCATGCATGACACGCTCAAAATCTGAAAACGATAAAAAAGATTTAATTTTGGCTAAAAGACGAAGATGATAAAAACTGGATTTCACGACCACATTAATTTGTTTATCAAGTTTAAAATCAGAGTCCATAATGACGCCGAGGTTGGTGGCTGTTGATTTTGTGTGCCGAGAGGACCCAAGTCAGACGAAGAGCTGGCACTGCCACCGGGCGCTGCCACCCGGCGCTGCCACCGGGCAGTGCCACCGGGCGCTGCCACCGGGCAGTGCCACCGGGCGCTGCCACCGGGCCCGCACACTATCACCTCAGTCTTGGTCTCATTGAGGTTCAAGAAATTTTGAGCCAACCAAACGTCATTAAGGCACTCAAGCCGGGGTGTCAGGGGGCTGCTGCTGCTGCTTTTTTTCAAGGGCAGATAAATCTGTGTGTCGTCTGCATAAAAGTGATACGACACACCATATTTATGTAGGAGTTGGCCAAGAGGTAGAAGGTACAACGTAAATAAAACAGGTCCAAGGATTGAACCCTGGGGGACTCCACAGTGCAGGGGGGCAGCGGACGAGGTGGAGTTCCCCAGCCTAACAGAAAAGGATCGCCCTGAGAGGTACGACCTGAACCACTCTAGAACCTTCCCCCTGACACCCACACAGTGTTCCAAATAATTTAAAAGAGTTGTGTGGTCAACTGTGTCAAAAGCAGCGGTCAAATCAAAAAGTACTAAAATGGCAGAATCACCAGAATCAGTCATTAAAAACCTTTAAAAGTGCAGACTCTGTGCTGTGAAAGGATTTGTAGCCTGACTGGAAAGTGTCTAAAGTGCCATTTTGATCTAAAAAGGACTGCAGCTGTGCAAGTACAGTCTTCTCTAAAATCTTACACACAAAAGGTAATTTTGAAATTGGCCAATAATTTGCAAGAATTGTAGGGTCAAGGCTGTTTTTTTTGTTGGGTGTTATGTGATGCCTCCCTCTCCCATATGCCTTTCCAGTACCTTACAGTCTCCAGCCTTGGTGGGTCTGCTCTGGTGTTATCCCCCTGCCATTGAGCGTCCACTTTCACAGGTTATGTTGTGAACAGGCGGTTTATTTGTCTGGCTTCATCTCGCGTGTACCTCTTTAGGCGGCTGGCCAAGGCTTGTAGCCTTTGCTTGGCAGTTTCGAGTGCTTCAGGTATGGGCATCTGGCTGTACCTCTTGCTTTTTCATTACACCTTTCTGGGCCTCTGCAGTTGGCTCACTTCTCTCCACGCTTCCTCGATTTTAGCCTCTAACTGTCTTTTCCATGGTGCGTATTGTCTCTCATGCCTCCCATGGTTGCTCTTATAGCCCAGCACCTCTAGGATCACTGCTGCTGAAGTGTATATCAGCTCATTGGTTTCAGTGATGGTTGTGGTAGAGATCGCTCTCAGTGCTGCATTCACATGTTCTAGGAGACTTTCAGATGGTACAGATGGTAGCCTCTGTAACTGGCGTCGGGGTTTCCTTGTGTTCATTCGGGCCATGATCTTATCTTTCAGGTCAGACGCTGCCTCGCTCAGCGTGATTCTTATTGGGGCTTCGTACCCAATCTCTGGTTGGGGAGTTGGTGTTAACTCCCCTCTGACCTGGTGTCTTGGCGTCCCCTCGTAACATTTGTGTTGTATAATGTGTGTTTTTGTGTTGTATAATATGTGTATGTTGTGTGTTTCAGGGCGACGTAGCGTCTGTGACGTTTGTGGCGGGAAATCCTCGACACTCCGGAGACATCGTGAGAAAAACTCTTAAAAGTTTATATAATTTATAAAAGTGACAGACACTCAGACTCAGAACACGAGCAGCTCACAAAATACAGTTTTATATACTTCATATACTGTATACTTCATATACTTCATATATATTGTACATTTACACATTTCTTTCGTAATCGTCAGATTTCTGTTTGTTCCTCAGAGAGACAAAACGTTTGTGACGGTCGAGAAGTTTGACAACAACACCCAGACCTGGACCGTGGTCCACACGGATGCATCATGGGAAACCAGGTCAGACCAGAGTCCAGACTGAACCGGGACTAAACCAGGACTGAACCAGAATCGAACCAGGACCGAACCGGGACCGAACCAGGACCGAACCAGGACTGAACCAGGACTGAACCGGGACTGAACCAGGACCGAACCAGAACTGAACCAGGACTACACATATTTACCTCTTCACTTTGATTGGCTGTAGTCCGGGTATGTTCCTGTTTTCTGATTGGCTGTCACATTTGCCTCCTCAGATTTCATTGGCTGAAGGGCGCCGATCGCCATAGCAACGCCACCGTGGAGTGGTTCATCCCGAACAGCGCCCCCTCTGGTGTGTACAGGATACGACACTTTGGTCATTACAAATAAATAAAAAACTTCAGACTGGTGATCCTGCCGTACGAAGGCCAGTCCGACCAGTTCACTGTGGCACCAAGCTACTACAGCGCCACCTAGAGGATGGCGCGGTCACTGCAGCTCGACTCGTGTTTGTGAACGTGATTTTTATAGAAATGTAGAAATGAAATGTTTGTATCATTTATGAATAAACTCTGACTCACCAATTCATTAAAGAGGCTGTTGCTCTCCTTATGCAGTAGTAGTAGTAGTAGTAGCAGTAGTAGTAGTAGCAGTAGTAGCATTAGTAGTAGTAGTAGTAGCAGTAGTAGTACAGGGATGAATGTGGCCAATCATGAAAAAAGCGGAAAGTCACGGCGCAATAAAGTAAAACTGTACATAAAAGTAAAAAAAAAAGACACATTTTATTAACAGGTAGGCCTACTAGTAGTATATACTAGATTTGTTTTTGCTTTGCACTTCGTCTAATCAGAGCGCACTGAGGAGGAGCTTATGCGCGCTAAAAGGCGCAGGTGAAAAAGCGAGGAGCGACGCGTTAAGTGAGGCACGGGCAGGTAGGATGAGGTATAGGATGTTTTATAAAGTTTAACCTGTGTACACGCAATGGTACATGCTGTTGCGAGAGCTGCGCTTGTTCGGTCCGCGGCTCCAGACACGGGCTCGCGCGGCCCGCAGTTTATAATACGAAGTTTAATATGAGATACACGTACTTTTGTTCTGAATACGGGACGATTCTGTTTTTCAAGGGACGGTTGGCGACCCTAAACACAACTATAACTATACACATACAGGGCTCTCAAGTTTTGAGCAGGGTCGTGCATGAGACTGCGTAATTTCCGAGGAGCGGGGGGGGGCTTGAATTGCGTGAGAAATGCCGTGTGAGCGTGTGAACGCGTCGAATTGTCTCTCTCAATGCATGAGACTTGAGAGCCCTGCTGTAAATGTTTGTCTAAAGAGCAAACTTAAACTACAAAGCAACTAATGAGAGTTATATAAATGAAGTTATTACCTGATGGTTCTCAGTTTGTTTTATCATCACCGCAGCTGAAACTACACTCTACAGTCTGCCCAACAACAGAACAATCAATTTTCTGCTTGGCTGATTTTTTTCCGGGGAGCGGGACGGGGAGGAGGGGGAGAGTTTTTTTTTCGCTGAAAAGGCGCGGTGCCTGCATAAACTGAGCCACACAGACCGATTTTCTGGGCACACAAAAAAAAAAATCAGCGTGAGAAATGCCATGTGTGAGCGTGTGAACACGTCGAATTGCGTGTGTCACACTCTCAATGCGTGAGACTTGAGAGCCCTGCACATATACAGTATAAACCCAAAATCTTTCTCAACGAATTTGCACAGATGTAAAAAAAAAAAAAAAAACGCGGCTGAAAAAAAAGCGGAGATCCGCTAAAAACTGAACTCCCTGGTAGTAGTAGCAGTAGTAGTACTAGCAGTAGCAGTAGTAGTAGCAGTATTAGTAGTAGTAGTAGTAGTAGCAGTAGCAATAGTCATAGTTTGCTTTATTGTCAAAAAACCATATGTACATAGAGTAATTTCAAAATTTTGTTTCGGGGAGGGGGCCACGCACATGTGCGCACCGCCGACTCGAAGATACAGAGTGGAAAAGAAGCAATTACAATACAATTATTCACAACATGTAATGACAGAAAAGCAAATGGACAGATAACATACAGCTTTTTTCTTTGGCGAAGGGTGGGGCAAGGGAACAGATCAGAAATCAATGAAATTGATTGAAACTAAAGTAGAAGCAGACATCCTAAAAACAGACAGGGCAGTATTACATAAACCATATCAGTGTGAGCCAAATGTGGAGTGTCTTGTTTTGTAGAGTCTGTGAGATAAGCCGCAGCTGTCAACCTTGGACGTGTTTGTGCAGAAGATGCGGTCATCAAACAAAGTCCAGTTGGAACACATTTTCAGGAGAATTGATTACACCAAAGGGGAAATTTAACATAATCGATACATTTTAGAACCCAGGCGAACAGACAATTTGCCAGAACCCTGGTTTCTGCCAGTCCCCCAATTCCTGCAGGTCTGTGCGACTCGCAATCCTCCCCCCACACGTATGATAATGATGGCAGCACGGTGGCTGAGTGGCTAGCACTCATGCTTCACAGCAAGAAGGTTCGGGTTGCCCGGGCCTTTCTGTGTGGAGATTGCATGTTCTCCCCGTGTCTGGGTGGGTTTCCTCCGGGCACTCCGGTTTCTCCCACCAACCCAAACATGCTCCAGGTAAAATCCTCCAGCTTAGGGCCTGACCAAGACTAAATAACAAAACAAATTATGAGGATGGTCCCCGGGTCAAAGATAGAAACAACTCCTCCTGTGTGAGATCAATAAAGGTCAATCTTCTAATCCTTGACCACTGTAAGGCGCTTTGTGCTACAATTTTGTATGAAAAGCGCTTTATAAATATTGTTTGATTGAATGTTAATGAATACGGACTGCACCGCTGACCCCACAGTTCCATATCCATTTTCCGCGATGTTATCCAGCGCCAGGGGAGTTTCCACAGATTGGATGGAACAGTTCATCTGTGTTTTCTTCTGATGTTGCCCCCCCGAGTGCGCAGTTCCCTGTAAAATGACTGTCTGGCAGATCGGGACTTTTTTGTCCGCTCGGCTCCAAATAGTGAAGGGTCAGAAAACATCCCCCAGGCCAATCCAGATGTCCTGCCATCAAAATTCCAATAGTGAAACGCTCCGCGTCCTCCAGTAACAGCGGTGCCAGGTGCACGACCCTCGTGTATCAGGCAGCACGTTCCCTCGGGACTCTCCGGCTCTCCGGACCGGCGCTACTCCGTGAAAAAAATATACCAGAGGTCTTCAACAGGGGGGTCGTGACCCCTAGGGGGGTCGCAGAGGTACTGCAGGGGGGTCGCGAAATCTTTTGATTTCACTTTAACCCTATAACGCCAAACGTGTCATATTTGATACATGAGTTTTTCAGCCCTCCACATGAGCAGTGTGATATTTTTTCCCCGATGTATACAATCAGATACATGCAGTGCACAGATAAATACTACAGGGGGAGTTATTCATTCATTAGAGGGCTTTCCAGGGACAATACAAGATTGCCATGAATAAGAAGTTGGACACATGTGATTTTTGAAGAAGAACTTTGCCAAGTTTGAAAAGGTTAAGGTAAGAAAAACATTTTTTTGTTACTGAAACATCAATAGGAACAGTTATTGGGTTGATGCATTGAGAAAATACTTAAAATTTCAAAATCTATGTTTTAGTAAAACCGTGTTGAAAATGGCGTATCATTTTATTGTATTTCATGCATTATATATAACATCAAAGATCAAAGTCAGCTTTACTGTCAATTCTGCCATATGTGTTCAACATACAGTGAATCGAAATTTCCATATAGTATTTTTAAATGACATCATTCAGTGTATTTACAGTAAAAATTAGATATGTAACTTGCTGTGTATCATGGTGATTGATGACTAGTTCAGTTTTGCCATGATACCATTGCTTGTAACTGCCTTTTGCTTATTGCTTTTCACTAAAAACTGACCATTTCAAATAATAATTTATAATTAAAGCCGCAAGCGGCGTTGGTCGGGACCTCGCCCCTGCGTTTGTTCGTCTTACTGAGACGCACACCCATACTGAATTTCGTGTGCCTGGCAAAAATGGTAAGCCATATCGGACAATTTTTCCTGTTAGGGGCTCAGCTAGCGGTAGATTTCTGACAGTTCACTGGCCTGTCGTTATTTGGCATGAAAATCTTGGTAGTCCTCATCTACATTACCCTGTGAAGTTTTAGTCTGAGGAAGAACTCCAAATTCAATGAAAACCTCCCATTCATAACTCCCATTCAATAAATACCTAAGTTTATCGATCCGCCGTATCGCCTATTTGAAAATCCTTCGCAATTTAACATCTCCAACGTCTTAAGATTATGTTCACCAAAATTTAAGCCCATCTGAGGTACGTTGTAGGAGAAGTGTTTCAAATTCCATTCTATGTCCAATACCCAAAAATCACACAAAAGCCCAATTATCTCACTTCCTGTTGGGCGTGGCCATGACATTGCAGTGAGGCGTTTGTTCGTCTTATTGAGATACACGTCCCTACCGAATTTCGTGCGCCTATCTTAAACGGTATGCCAGCCCCGAAAGACAACGCGCTAGGGGGCGCTATCGAGCTCCTGGGGGTCACTGGGGGACGGGACTTTGTGTGGTCGTACTGGCAGCACTTTGTGATGCCCGTGCAAAGTTTCGTTTTGAAGCATGGGAACATGCTCAAAATTGCCCCAATTATCTCACTTCCTGTTGGGCGTGGCCATGACATTGTAGATACCCTGTCAGAACAGACCCTGTCAGACCCTGTTAGACCCTGTCAGACCCTGTCAGACCCTGTCAGACTCTGTCAGACCCTGTCAGACCCTGCATGTGGCCTCCATGCTGAGGCCTACATGAACCTTCGATGCTTGTCCCCACATTGCTGCTTGCAGCTATATCAGATCAAAGGTACAAAGATCAAAGACCTTTGATCAGGGCGTTGCCTAGCAACAAATACCTCCCATTCATAACTCATCACTCCCATTCAATAAATACCTAATTTTATCGATCCGCCGTATCGTCATATTACCGCCTATTTGAAAATCCTTCGCAATTTAACATCTCCAACGTCTTAAGATTATGTTCACCAAAATTTAAGCCTATCTGAGGTACGGTGTAGGAGAAGTGTTTCAAATTCCATACCTATCTTTATCGATCCGCCGTATCGTCATATTACCGCCTAATTGAAAATCCTTCGCAATTTAACATCTCCAACATCTTAAGATTATGTTCACCAAAATTTAAGCCCTTCTGAGGTACGGTGTAGGAGAAGTGTTTCAAATTCCATTCTATGTCCAATACCCAAAAATCACACAAAAGCCCAATTATCTCACTTCCTGTTGGGCGTGGCCATGACATTGCAGTGAGGCGTTTGTTCGTCTTATTGAGATACACGTCCCTACCGAATTTCGTGCGCCTATCTTAAACGGTATGCCAGCCCCGAAAGACAACGCGCTAGGGGGCGCTATCGAGCTCCTGGGGGTCACTGGGGGACGGGACTTTGTGTGGTCGTACTGGCAGCACTTTGTGATGCCCGTGCAAAGTTTCGTTCGTTTTGAAGCATGGGAACATGCTCAAAATTGCCCCAGCGAGTGTGAACAAGAACAAGAATAATTAAAGCCGCAAGCGGCGTTGGTCGGGACCTCGCACCTGCGTTTGTTCGTCTTACTGAGACGCACACCCATACCAAATTTCGTGTGCCTGGCAAAAATGGTAAGCCATATCGGACAATTTTTCCTGTTAGGGGCTCAGCTAGCGGTAGATTTCTGACAGTTCACTGGCCTGTCATATGGGGGCGCTATGTCAAACTGCCAGTTATTTGGCATGAAAATCTTGGTAGTCCTCATCTACATTACCCTGTGAAGTTTTAGTCTGAGGAAGAACTCCAAATTCAATAAAAACCTCCTATTCATAACTAATAACTCCCATTCAATAAATACCTAAGTTTATCGATCCGCCGTATCATCATATTACCGCCTATTTGAAAATCCTTCGCAATTTAACATCTCCAACGTCTTAAGATTATGTTCACCAAAATTTAAGCCCATCTGAGGTACGGTGTAGGAGAAGTGTTTCAAAATGAAGTGGTGACACACCTCCTATTGAATTTGGCACTTTCAAATGGTAGCAAAATTCATCAGGCCGCCATTTTGTCATCTTACAAGATATCAAAAATCCCTTCGCAATTTAACATCTCCAATGTCTTGAGCTCATGTACACCAAAATATACACCCATCCGATGTACGGTGTAGGAGGAGTGTTTTAAAATCCATTTTATGTCATATCACACAAAATCGCAATACAAGTCTTCTTATCTCACTTCCTGTTGGGCGTGGCCATGACATTGTAATTACAATTTTGTTCATCTTAGTGAGATACACACCCATACCAACTTTCGTGTGTCTGGCTGAAATCGTATGCCACCCACGATCCTCTTTGTGTTAAAACGCTCATTTGCTGTACATTTTCTGACAGTTCACTGGCCTGTCATATGGGGGCGCTATGTCAGACTGCCAGTTATTTGGCATGAAAATCTTGGTAGTCCTCATCTACATTACCCTGTGAAGTTTTAGTCTGAGGAAGAACTCCAAATTCAATAAAAACCTCCTATTCATAATTCATAACTCCCATTCAATAAATACCTAAGTTTATCGATCCGCCGTATCGTCATATTAACGCCTATTTGAAAATCCTTCGCAATTTATCATCTCCAATGTCTTAAGATTATGTTCACCAAAATTTAAGCCCATCTGAGGTTCGGTGTAGGAGAAGTGTTTCAAATTCCATTGTCTGTCCAATATTACAAAATCACACAAAATGCCAATTATCTCACTTCCTGTTGGGCATGGCCATGACATTGCAGTGAGGCGTTTGTTCGTCTTATTGAGATACACGTCCCTACCGAATTTCGTGCGCCTATCTTAAACGGAACTCCAAATTCAATAAATAACTCCCATCCATAACTCATAACTCATACCTAAATTTATTGATCCGCTGTATCGTCATATTACCGCCTATTTGAAAATCCTTCGCAATTTAATATCTCCAACATCTTAAGATTATGTTCACCAAAATTTAAGCCCATCTGAGGTACGGTGTAGGAGAAGTGTTTCAAATTCCATTGTATGTCAAATTTCATAAAAGGCCAATTATCTCACTTCCTGTTGGGCGTGGACATGACATTGCAGTGAGGCGTTTGTTTGTCTTATTGAGATACACGTCCCTATCGAATTTCGTGCGCCTATCTTAAACGGTATGCCAGCCCCGAAAGACAACGCGCTAGGGGGCGCTATCGAGCTCCTGGGGGTCATCAGGCGACGGGTCTTTTTGGAGGCGTAGCTGCCGCCCTACGTGATGCCCCTGCAAAGTCACGTTCGTTTTGAAGCATGGGAACATGCTCAAAATTGCCCAAAAGCGCGTGAACAAGAACAAGAATAATAATTAAAGCCGCAAGCGGCGTTGGTCGGGACCTCGCACCTGCGTTTGTTCGTCTTACTGAGACGCACACCCATACCGAATTTCGTGTGCCTGGCAAAAATGGTAAGCCATATCGGACATTTTTCCTGTTAGGGGCTCAGCTAGCGGTAGATTTCTGACAGTTCACTGGCCTGTCATATGGGGGCGCTATGTCAGACTGCCAGTTATTTGGCATGAAAATCTTGGTAGTCCTCATCTACATTACCCTGTGAAGTTTTAGTCTGAGGAAGAACTCCAAATTCAATAAATATCTCCCATTCATAATGCCCATTCAATAAATACCTAAGTTTATCGATCCGCCGTATCGTCATATTACCGCCTATTTGAAAATCCTTCGCAATTTAACATCTCCAACGTCTTAATATTATGTTCACCAAAATTTAAGCCCATCTGAGGTACGGTGTAGGAGAAGTGTCTGCTAAATGAAGTGGTGACACACCTCCTATTGCATTTGGCTCTTTCAAATGGTAGCAAAATTCATCAGGCCGCCATTTTGTCATCTTACAAGATATCAAAAATCCCTTCGCAATTTACCATCTCCAATGTCTTGAGCTCATGTAAACCAAATTTTACACCCATCTGATGTACGGTGTAGGAGGAGTGTTTTAAAATCTATTCTATGTCATATCACAGAAAATCGCAATACAAGTCTTCTTATCTCACTTCCTGTTGGGCGTGGCAATGACATTGTAATTACAATTTTGTTCATCTTAGTGAGATACACACCCATACCAACTTTCGTGTGTCTGGCTGAAATCGTATGCCACCCACGATCCTCTTTGTGTTAAAGTGCTCATTTGCGGTACATTTTCTGACAGTTCACTGGCCTGTCATATGGGGGCGCTATGTCAGACTGCCAGTTATTTGGCATGAAAATCTTGGTAGTCCTCATCTACATTACCCTGTGAAGTTTTAGTCTGAGGAAGAACTCCAAATTCAATAAAAACCTCCTATTCATAATTCATAACTCCCATTCAATAAATACCTAAGTTTATCGATCCACCGTATCGTCATATTACCGCCTATTTGAAAATCCTTCGCAATTTATCATCTCCAACGTCTTAAGATTATGTTCACCAAAATTTAAGCCCATCTGAGGTTCGGTGTAGGAGAAGTGTTTCAAATTCCATTGTATGTCCAATATTACAAAATCACACAAAATGCCAATTATCTCACTTCCTGTTGGGCGTGGCCATAACATTGCAGTGAGGCGTTTGTTCGTCTTATTGAGATACACGTCCCTACCGAATTTCGTGTGCCTATCTTAAACGGAACTCCAAATTCAATAAATAACTCCCATCCATAACTCATAACTCATATCTAAATTTATCGATCCGCTGTATCGTCATATTACCGCCTATTTGAAAATCCTTCGCAATTTAACATCTCCAACGTCTTAAGATTATGTTCACCAAAATTTAAGCCCATCTGAGGTACGGTGTAGGAGAAGTGTTTCAAATTCCATTGTATGTCAAATTTCACAAAAGGCCAATTATCTCACTTCCTGTTGGGCGTGGCCATGACATTGCAGTGAGGCGTTTGTTTGTCTTATTGAGATACACGTCCCTACTGAATTTCGTGCACCTATCTTAAACGGTATGCCAGCCCCGAAAGACAACGCGCTAGGGGGCGCTATCGAGCTCCTGGGGGTCACCGGGAGACGGGTCTTTTTGGAGGCGTAGCTGCCGCCCTACGTGATGCCCCTGCAAAGTCACGTTCGTTTTGAAGCATGGGAACATGCTCCAAATTGCCCAAAAGCGCGTGAACAAGAACAAGAATAATAATTAAAGCCGCAAGCGGCGTTGGTCGGGACCTCGCACCTGCGTTTGTTCGTCTTACTGAGACGCACACCCATACCGAATTTCGTGTGCCTGGCAAAAATGGTAAGCCATATCGGACAATTTTTCCTGTTAGGGGCTCAGCTAGCGGTAGATTTCTGACAGTTCACTGGCCTGTCATATGGGGGCGCTATGTCAGACTGCCAGTTATTTGGCATGAAAATGTTGGTAGTCCTCATCTACATTACCCTGTGAAGTTTTAGTCTGAGGAAGAACTCCAAATTCAATAAATATCTCCCATTCATAACTCCCATTCAATAAATACCTAAGTTTATCGATCCGCCGTATCGTCATATTACCGCCTATTTGAAAATCCTTCGCAATTTAACATCTCCAACATCTTAAGATTATGTTCACCAAAATTTAAGCCCATCTGAGGTACGTTGTAGGAGAAATGTTTCAAAATGAAGTGGTGACACACTTCCTATTGAATTTGGCACTTTCAAATGGTAGCAAAATTCATCAGGCCGCCATTTTGTCATCTTACAAGATATCAAAAATCCCTTCGCAATTTAACATCTCCATTGTCTTGAGCTCATGTACACCAAAATTTACGCCCATCTGATGTACGGTGTAGGAGGAGTGTTTTAAAATCCATTGTATGTCTTATCACACAAAATCGCAATACAAGTCTTTTTATCTCACTTCCTGTTGGGCGTGGCCATGACATTGTAAATACAATTTTGTTCATCTTAGTGAGATACACACCCATACCAACTTTCGTGTGTCTGGCTGAAATCGTATGCCACCCACGATCCTCTTTGTGTTAAAACGCTCATTTGCTGTACATTTTCTGACAGTTCACTGGCCTGTCATATGGGGGCGCTATGTCAGACTGCCAGTTATTTGGTATGAAAATCTTGGTAGTCCTCATCTACATTACCCTGTGAAGTTTTAGTCTGAGGAAGAACTCCAAATTCAATAAAAACCTCCTATTCATAATTCATAACTCCCATTCAATAAATACCTAAGTTTATCGATCCGCCGTATCGTCATATTACCGTCTATTTGAAAATCCTTCGCAATTTATCATCTCCAATGTCTTAAGATTATGTTCACCAAAATTTAAGCCCATCTGAGGTACGGTGTAGGAGAAGTGTTTCAAATTCCATTGTCTGTCCAATATTACAAAATCACACAAAATGCCAATTATCTCACTTCCTGTTGGGCGTGGCCATGACATTGCAGTGAGGCGTTTGTTCGTCTTATTGAGATACACGTCCCTACCAAATTTCGTGCGCCTATCTTAAACGGAACTCCAAATTCAATAAATAACTCCCATCCATAACTCATAACTCATACCTAAATTTATCGATCCGCCGTATCGTCATATTACCGTCTATTTGAAAATCCTTCGCAATTTAACATCTCCAATGTCTTAAGATTATGTTCACCAAAATTTAAGCCCATCTGAGGTACGGTGTAGGAGAAGTGTTTCAAATTCCATTGTATGTCAAATTTCACAAAAAGCCAATTATCTCACTTCCTGTTGGGCGTGGACATGACATTGCAGTGAGGCGTTTGTTCGTCTTATTGAGATACACGTCCCTACCGAATTTCGTGCGCCTATCTTAAACGGTATGCCAGCCCCGAAAGACAACGCGCTAGGGGGCGCTATCGAGCTCCTGGGGGTCACCGGGGGACGGGACTTTTTGGAGGCGTAGCTGCCGCCCTACGTGATGCCCGTGCAAAGTTTTGTTCGTTTTGAAGCATGGGAACATGCTCCAAATTGCCCAAAAGCGTGTGAACAAGAACAAGAATAATAATAATTAAAGCCGCAAGCGGCGTTGGTCGGGACCTCGCACTTGCGTTTGTTCGTCTTACTGAGACGCAAACCCTTACCGAATTTCGTGAGCCTGGCAAAAATGGTAAGCCATATCGGACAATTTTTCCTGTTAGGGGCTCAGCTCGCGGTAGATTTCTGACAGTTCACTGGCCTGTCATATGGGGACGCTATGTCAGACTGCCAGTTATTTGGCATGAAAATCTTGGTAGTCCTCATCTACATTACCCTGTGAAGTTTTAGTCTGAGGAAGAACTCCAAATTCAATAAAAACCTCCCATTCATAACTCCCATTCAATAAATACCTAAGTTTATCGATCCGCTGTATCGTCATATTACCGCCTATTTGAAAATCCTTCACAATTTAACATCTCCAACGTCTTAAGATTATGTTCACCAAAATTTAAGCCCATCTGAGGTACGTTGTAGGAGAAATGTTTCAAAATGAAGTGGTGACACACTTCCTATTGAATTTGGCACTTTCAAATGGTAGCAAAATTCATCAGGCCGCCATTTTGTCATCTTACAAGATATCAAAAATCCCTTCGCAATTTAACATCTCCATTGTCTTGAGCTCATGTACACCAAAATTTACGCCCATCTGATGTACGGTGTAGGAGGAGTGTTTTAAAATCCATTGTATGTCTTATCACACAAAATCGCAATACAAGTCTTTTTATCTCACTTCCTGTTGGGCGTGGCCATGACATTGTAATTACAATTTTGTTCATCTTAGTGAGATACACACCCATACCAACTTTCGTGTGTCTGGCTGAAATCGTATGCCACCCACGATCCTCTTTGTGTTAAAACGCTCATTTGCTGTACATTTTCTGACAGTTCACTGGCCTGTCATATGGGGGCGCTATGTCAGACTGCCAGTTATTTGGCATGAAAATCTTGGTAGTCCTCATGTACATTACCCTGTGAAGTTTTAGTCTGAGGAAGAACTCCAAATTCAATAAAAACCTCCTATTCATAATTCATAACTCCCATTCAATAAATACCTAAGTTTATCGATCCGCCGTATCGTCATATTACCGCCTATTTGAAAATCCTTCGCAATTTATCATCTCCAATGTCTTAAGATTATGTTCACCAAAATTTAAGCCCATCTGAGGTTCGGTGTAGGAGAAGTGTTTCAAATTCCATTGTCTGTCCAATATTACAAAATCACACAAAATGCCAATTATCTCACTTCCTGTTGGGCGTGGCCATGACATTGCAGTGAAGCGTTTGTTCGTCTTATTGAGATACACGTCCCTACCGAATTTCGTGCGCCAATCTTAAACGGCACTCCAAATTCAATAAATAACTCCCATCCATAACTCATAATTCATACCTAACTTTATCGATCCGCTGTATCGTCATATTACCGCCTATTTGAAAATCCTTCGCAATTTAACATCTCCAACATCTTAAGATTATGTTCACCAAAATTTAAGCCCATCTGAGGTACGGTGTAGGAGAAGTGTTTCAAATTCCATTGTATGTCAAATTTCACAAAAAGCCAATTATCTCACTTCCTGTTGGGCGTGGACATGACATTGCAGTGAGGCGTTTGTTCGTCTTATTGAGATACACGTCCCTACCGAATTTCGTGTGCCTATCTTAAACGGTATGCCAGCCCCGAAAGACAACGCGCTAGGGGGCGCTATCGAGCTCCTGGGGGTCACCGGGGGACGGGACTTTTTGGAGGCGTAGCTGCCGCCCTACGTGATGCCCGTGCAAAGTTTTGTTCGTTTTGAAGCATGGGAACATGCTCCAAATTGCCCAAAAGCGTGTGAACAAGAACAAAAAAAATTAAAGCCGCAAGCGGCGTTGGTCGGGACCTCGCACCTGCGTTTGTTCGTCTTACTGAGACGCACACCCATACCGAATTTCGTGTGCCTGGCAAAAATGGTAAGCCATATCGGACAATTTTTCCTGTTAGGGGCTCAGCTAGCGGTAGATTTCTGACAGTTCACTGGCCTGTCATATGGGGGCGCTATCTCAGACTGCCAGTTATTTGGCATGAAAATCTTGGTAGTCCTCATCTACATTACCCTGTGAAGTTTTAGTCTGAGGAAGAACTCAATTCAATAAATATCTCCCATTCATAACTCCCATTCAATAAATACCTAAGTTTATCGATCCGCCGTATCGTCATATTACCGCCTATTTGAAAATCCTTCGCAATTTAACATCTCCAACGTCTTAAGATTATGTTCACCAAAATTTAAGCCCATCTGAGGTACGTTGTAGGAGAAGTGTCTGCTAAATGAAGTGGTGACACACCTCCTATTGAATTTGGCACTTTCAAATGGTAGCAAAATTCATCAGGCCGCCATTTTGTCATCTTACAAGATATCAAAAATCCCTTCGCAATTTAACATCTCCAATGTCTTGAGCTCATGTACACCAAAACTTACGCCCATCTGATGTACGGTGTAGGAGGAGTGTTTTAAAATCCATTTTATGTCATATCACACAAAATCGCAATACAAGTCTTCTTATCTCACTTCCTGTTGGGCGTGGCCATGACATTGTAATTACAATTTTGTTCATCTTAGTGAGATACACACCCATACCAACTTTCGTGTGTCAGGCTGAAATCGTATGCCACCCACGATCCTCTTTGTGTTAAAGTGCTCATTTCCTGTACATTTTCTGACAGTTCACTGGCCTGTCATATGGGGGCGCTATGTCAGACTGCCAGTTATTTGGCATGAAAATCTTGGTAGTCCTCATCTACATTACCCTGTGAAGTTTTAGTCTGAGGAAAAACTCCAAATTCAATAAAAAACCTCCCATTCATAACTCATAACAATAAATACCTAAGTTTATCGATCCGCCGTATCGTCATATTACCGTCTATTTGAAAATCCTTCACAATTTAACATCTCCAACGTCTTAAGATTATGTTCACCAAAATTTAAGCCCATCTGAGGTACGTTGTAGGAGAAGCGTCTGCTAAATGAAGTGGTGACACACTTCCTATTGCATTTGGCACTTTCAAATGGTAGCAAAATTCATCAGGCCGCCATTTTGTCATCTTACAAGATATCAAAAATCCCTTCGCAATTTAACATCTCCAATGTCTTGAGCTCATGTACACCAAATTTTACACCCATCTGATGTACGGTGTAGGAGGAGTGTTTTAAAATCTATTCTATGTCATATCACAGAAAATCGCAATACAAGTCTTCTTATCTCACTTCCTGTTGGGCGTGGCCATGACATTGTAATTACAATTTTGTTCATCTTAGTGAGATACACACCCATACCAACTTTCGTGTGTCTGGCTGAAATCGTATGCCACCCACGATCCTCTTTGTGTTAAAGTGCTCATTTGCGGTACATTTTCTGACAGTTCACTGGCCTGTCATATGGGGGCGCTATGTCAGACTGCCAGTTATTTGGCATGAAAATCTTGGTAGTCCTCATCTACATTACCCTGTGAAGTTTTAGTCTGAGGAAGAACTCCAAATTCAATAGATGCCTCCTATTCATAACTCATAATTCCTATTCAATAAATACCTAAGTTTATCGATCCGCCGTATTGTCATATTACCGCCTATTTGAAAATCCTTCGCAATTTAACATATCCAACGTCTTAAGATTATGTTCACCAAAATTTAAGCCCATCTGAGGTACGGTGTAGGAGAAGTGTTTCAAATTCCATTGTATGTCCAATATCCACAAAATCACACAAAAGGCCAATTATCTCACTTCCTGTTGGGCGTGGACATGACATTGCAGTGAGTCGTTTGTTCGTCTTATTGAGATACACGACCCTACCAAATTTCGTGCGCCTATCTTAAACGGTATGCCAGCCCCGAAAGACAACGCGCCAGCCCCGAAAAACAACACGCTAGGGGGCGCTATCAAGCTCCTGGGGGTCACCGGGGGACGGGTCTTTTTGGAGGCGTAGCTGCCGCCCTACGTGATGCCCGTGCAAAGTTTCGTTCGTTTTGAAGCATGGGAACATGTTCAAAATTGCCCAAAAGCGTGTTAAAAAAAAGTGTCCCAAGAATAATAATAATAATAGAGAAACAGAGCGAGAACAATAGGGACCTCGTGCCCCTTCGGGCTCGGTCCCTAATAATAATAATAGAGAAACAGAGCGAGAACAATAGGGACCTTCGTCCCCCTTCGGGCTCGGTCCCTAATAATAGAGAAACAGAGCAACTTCAATAGGGACCTTCGTCCCCCTTCGGGCTCGGTCCCTAATAATAGAGAAACAGAGCAACTTCAATAGGGACCTTCGTCCCCCTTCGGGGCTCGGTCCCTAATTAAAGCCGCAAGCGGCGTTGGTCGGGACCTCGCACCTGCGTTTGTTCGTCTTACTGAGACGCACACCCATACTGAATTTCGTGTGCCTGGCAAAAATGGTAAGCCATATCGGACAATTTTTCCTGTTAGGGGCTCAGCTAGCGGTAGATTTCTGACAGTTCACTGGCCTGTCATATGGGGGCGCTATGTCAGACTGCCAGTTATTTGGCATGAAAATCTTGGTAGTCCTCATCTACATTACCCTGTGAAGTTTTAGTCTGA
The DNA here is from genome assembly GCA_036785185.1 of Paratrypauchen microcephalus. Classification (NCBI taxonomy): domain Eukaryota; kingdom Metazoa; phylum Chordata; class Actinopteri; order Gobiiformes; family Gobiidae; genus Paratrypauchen; species Paratrypauchen microcephalus. Next base: position 2,322,764 of record JAVJIX010000134.1, on the reverse strand, counting down.
GGAAGAACTCCAAATTCAATAAAAACCTCCCATTCATAACTCATAACAATAAATCCCTAAGTTTATCGATCCGCCGTATCGTCATATTACCGTCTATTTGAAAATCCTTCGCAATTTAACATCTCCAACGTCTTAAGATTATGTTCACCAAAATTTAAGCCCATCTGAGGTACGGTGTAGGAGAAGTGTCTGCTAAATGAAGTGGTGACACACCTCCTATTGCATTTGGCACTTTCAAATGGTAGCAAAATTCATGAGGCTGCCATTTTGTCATCTTACAAGATATCAAAAATCCCTTCGCAATTTAACATCTCCATTGTCTTGAGCTAATGTACACCAAAATTTACGCCCATCTGATGTACGGTGTAGGAGGAGTGTTTTAAAATCCATTGTATGTCTTATCACACAAAATCGCAATACAAGTCTTTTTATCTCACTTCCTGTTGGGCGTGGCCATGACATTGTAATTACAATTTTGTTCATCTTAGTGAGATACACACCCATACCAACTTTCGTGTGTCTGGCTGAAATCGTATGCCACCCACGATCCTCTTTGTGTTAAAACGCTCATTTGCTGTACATTTTCTGACAGTTCACTGGCCTGTCATATGGGGGCGCTATGTCAGACTGCCAGTTATTTGGCATGAAAATCTTGGTAGTCCTCATGTACATTACCCTGTGAAGTTTTAGTCTGAGGAAGAACTCCAAATTCAATAAAAACCTCTTATTCATAATTCATAACTCCCATTCAATAAATACCTAAGTTTATCGATCCGCCGTATCGTCATATTACCGCCTATTTGAAAATCCTTCGCAATTTATCATCTCCAACGTCTTAAGATTATGTTCACCAAAATTTAAGCCCATCTGAGGTTCGGTGTAGGAGAAGTGTTTCAAATTCCATTGTCTGTCCAATATTACAAAATCACACAAAATGCCAATTATCTCACTTCCTGTTGGGCGTGGCCATGACATTGCAGTGAGGCGTTTGTTCGTCTTATTGAGATACACGTCCCTACCGAATTTCGTGCGCCTATCTTAAACGAAACTCCAAATTCAATAAATAACTCCCATCCATAACTCATAACTCCATTCAATAAATACCTAACTTTATCGATCCGCCGTATCGTCATATTACCGTCTATTTGAAAATCCTTCGCAATTTAACATCTACCACATCTTAAGATTATGTTCACCAAAATTTAAGCCCATCTGAGGTACGGTGTAGGAGAAGTGTTTCAAATTCCATTGTATGTCAAATTTCACAAAAGGCCAATTATCTCACTTCCTGTTGGGCGTGGACATGACATTGCAGTGAGGCGTTTGTTCGTCTTATTAAGATACACGTCCCTATCGAATTTCGTGCGCCTATCTTAAACGGTATGCCAGCCCCGAAAGACAACGCGCTAGGGGGCGCTATCGAGCTCCTGGGGGTCACCAGGGGACGGGTCTTTTTGGAGGCGTAGCTGCCGCCCTACGTGATGCCCCTGCAAAGTCACGTTCGTTTTGAAGCATGGGAACATGCTCCAAATTGCCCAAAAGCGTGTGAACAAGAACAAGAATAATAATAATTAAAGCCGCAAGCGGCGTTGGTCGGGACCTCGCACCTGCGTTTGTTCGTCTTATTGAGACGCACACCCATACCGAATTTCGTGTGCCTGGCAAAAATGGTAAGCCATATCGGACAATTTTTCCTGTTAGGGGCTCAGCTAGCGGTAGATTTCTGACAGTTCACTGGCCTGTCATATGGGGGCGCTATGTCAGACTGCCAGTTATTTGGCATGAAAATGTTGGTAGTCCTCATCTACATTACCCTGTGAAGTTTTAGTCTGAGGAAGAACTCCAAATTCAATAAATATCTCCCATTCATAACTCCCATTCAATAAATACCTAAGTTTATCGATCCGCCGTATCGTCATATTACCGCCTATTTGAAAATCCTTCGCAATTTAACATCTCCAACGTCTTAAGATTATGTTCACCAAAATTTAAGCCCATCTGAGGTACGTTGTAGGAGAAATGTTTCAAAATGAAGTGGTGACACACTTCCTATTGAATTTGGCACTTTCAAATGGTAGCAAAATTCATCAGGCCGCCATTTTGTCATCTTACAAGATATCAAAAATCCCTTCGCAATTTAACATCTCCATTGTCTTGAGCTCATGTACACCAAAATTTACGCCCATCTGATGTACGGTGTAGGAGGAGTGTTTTAAAATCCATTGTATGTCTTATCACACAAAATCGCAATACAAGTCTTTTTATCTCACTTCCTGTTGGGCGTGGCCATGACATTGTAATTACAATTTTGTTCATCTTAGTGAGATACACACCCATACCAACTTTCGTGTGTCTGGGTGAAATCGTATGCCACCCACGATCCTCTTTGTGTTAAAACGCTCATTTGCTGTACATTTTCTGACAGTTCACTGGCCTGTCATATGGGGGCGCTATGTCAGACTGCCAGTTATTTGGCATGAAAATCTTGGTAGTCCTCATCTACATTACCCTGTGAAGTTTTAGTCTGAGGAAGAACTCCAAATTCAATAAAAACCTCCTATTCATAATTCATAACTCCCATTCAATAAATACCTAAGTTTATCGATCCGCCGTATCGTCATATTACCGTCTATTTGAAAATTCTTCGCAATTTATCATCTCCAATGTCTTAAGATTATGTTCACCAAAATTTAAGCCCATCTGAGGTACGGTGTAGGAGAAGTGTTTCAAATTCCATTGTCTGTCCAATATTACAAAATCACACAAAATGCCAATTATCTCACTTCCTGTTGGGCGTGGCCATGACATTGCAGTGAGGCGTTTGTTCGTCTTATTGAGATACACGTCCCTACCAAATTTCGTGCGCCTATCTTAAACGGAACTCCAAATTCAATAAATAACTCCCATCCATAACTCATAACTCATACCTAAATTTATCGATCCGCCGTATCGTCATATTACCGCCTATTGGAAAATCCTTCGCAATTTAACATCTCCAACATGTTAAGATTATGTTCACCAAAATTTAAGCCCATCTGAGGTACGGTGTAGGAGAAGTGTTTCAAATTCCATTGTATGTCAAATTTCACAAAAAGCCAATTATCTCACTTCCTGTTGGGCGTGGACATGACATTGCAGTGAGGCGTTTGTTCGTCTTCTTGAGATACACGTCCCTACCGAATTTCGTGCGCCTATCTTAAACGGTATGCCAGCCCCGAAAGACAACGCGCTAGGGGGCGCTATCGAGCTCCTGGGGGTCACCGGGGGACGGGACTTTTTGGAGGCGTAGCTGCCGCCCTACGTGATTCCCGTGCAAAGTTTTGTTCGTTTTGAAGCATGGGAACATGCTCCAAATTGCCCAAAAGCGTGTGAACAAGAACAAGAATAATAATAATAATAGAGAAACAGAGCAACTTCAATAGGGACCTTCGTCCCCCTTCGGGCTCGGTCCCTAATAATAATAGAGAAACAGAGCAACTTCAATAGGGACCTTCGTGCCCCTTCGGGCTCGGTCCCTAATAATAGAGAAACAGAGCAACTTCAATAGGGACCTTCGTCCCCCTTCGGGGCTCGGTCCCTAATAATAATAATAATAATTAAAGCCGCAAGCGGCGTTGGTCGGGACCTCGCACCTGCGTTTGTTCGTCTTACTGAGACGCACAGCCATACGAAATTTCGTGTGCCTGGCACAATTATCTCACTTCCTGTTGGGCGTGGCCATGACATTGTAGATACCCTGTCAGAACAGACCCTGTCAGACCCTGTCAGACTCTGTTAGACCCTGTCAGACTCTGTCAGACCCTGTCAGACCCTGCATGTGGCCTACATGCTGAGGCCTACATGAACCTTCGATGCTTGTCCCCACATTGCTGCTTGCAGCTATATCAGATCAAAGGTACAAAGATCAAAGACCTTTGATCAGGGCGTTGCCTAGCAACAAATACCTCCCATTCATAACTCATCACTCCCATTCAATAAATACCTAATTTTATCGATCCGCCGTATCGTCATATTACCGCCTATTTGAAAATCCTTCGCAATTTAACATCTCCAACGTCTTAAGATTATGTTCACCAAAATTTAAGCCTATCTGAGGTACGGTGTAGGAGAAGTCTTTCAAATTCCATACCTAACTTTATCGATCCGCCGTATCGTCATATTACCGCCTATTTGAAAATCCTTCGCAATTTAACATCTCCAACGTCTTAAGATTATGTTCACCAAAATTTAAGCCCATCTGAGGTACGGTGTAGGAGAAGTGTTTCAAATTCCATTCTATGTCCAATACCCAAAAATCACACAAAAGCCCAATTATCTCACTTCCTGTTGGGCGTGGCCATGACATTGCAGTGAGGCGTTTGTTCGTCTTATTGAGATACACGTCCCTACCGAATTTCGTGCGCCTATCTTAAACGGTATGCCAGCCCCGAAAGACAACGCGCTAGGGGGCGCTATCGAGCTCCTGGGGGTCACTGGGGGACGGGACTTTGTGTGGTCGTACTGGCAGCACTTTGTGATGCCCGTGCAAAGTTTCGTTCGTTTTGAAGCATGGGAACATGCTCAAAATTGCCCCAGCGAGTGTGAACAAGAACAAGAATAATAATTAAAGCCGCAAGCGGCGTTGGTCGGGACCTCGCACCTGCGTTTGTTCGTCTTACTGAGACGCACAGCCATACCAAATTTCGTGTGCCTGGCACAATTATCTCACTTCCTGTTGGGCGTGGCCATGACATTGTAGATACCCTGTCAGAACAGACCCTGTCAGACCCTGTCAGACCCTGTCAGACTCTGTTAGACCCTGTCAGACCCTGTCAGACCCTGTCAGACCCTGCATGTGGCCTACATGCTTAGGCCTACATGAACCTTCGATGCTTGTCCCCACATTGCTGCTTGCAGCTATATCAGATCAAAGGTACAAAGATCAAAGATCTTTGATCAGGGCGTTGCCTAGCAACAAATACCTCCCATTCATAACTCATCACTCCCATTCAATAAATACCTAATTTTATCGATCCGCCGTATCGTCATATTACCGCCTATTTGAAAATCCTTCGCAATTTTACATCTCCAACGTCTTAAGATTATGTTCACCAAAATTTAAGCCTATCTGAGGTACGGTGTAGGAGAAGTGTTTCAAATTCCATACCTAACTTTATCGATCCGCCGTATCGTCATATTACCGCCTATTTGAAAATCCTTCGCAATTTAACATCTCCAACGTCTTAAGATTATGTTCACCAAAATTTAAGCCCATCTGAGGTACGGTGTAGGAGAAGTGTTTCAAATTCCATTCTATGTCCAATACCCAAAAATCACACAAAAGCCCAATTATCTCACTTCCTGTTGGGCGTGGCCATGACATTGCAGTGAGGCGTTTGTTCGTCTTATTGAGATACACGTCCCTACCGAATTTCGTGCGCCTATCTTAAACGGTATGCCAGCCCCGAAAGACAACGCGCTAGGGGGCGCTATCGAGCTCCTGGGGGTCACTGGGGGACGGGACTTTGTGTGGTCGTACTGGCAGCACTTTGTGATGCCCGTGCAAAGTTTCGTTCGTTTTGAAGCATGGGAACATGCTCAAAATTGCCCCAGCGAGTGTGAACAAGAACAAGAATAATTAAAGCCGCAAGCGGCGTTGGTCGGGACCTCGCACCTGCGTTTGTTCGTCTTACTGAGACGCACACCCATACCGAATTTCGTGTGCCTGGCAAAAATGGTAAGCCATATCGGACAATTTTTCCTGTTAGGGGCTCAGCTAGCGGTAGATTTCTGACAGTTCCCTGGCCTGTCATATGGGGGCGCTATGTCAGACTGCCAGTTATTTGGCATGAAAATCTTGGTATTCCTCATCTACATTACCCTGTGAAGTTTTAGTCTGAGGAAGAACTCCAAATTGAATAAAAACCTCCCATTCATAACTCATAACAATAAATACCTAAGTTTATCGATCCGCCGTATCGTCATATTACCGTCTATTTGAAAATCCTTCGCTATGAAGTGGTGACACACCTCCTATTGAATTTGGCACTTTCAAATGGTAGCAAAATTCATCAGGCTGCCATTTTGTCATCTTACAAGATATCAAAAATCCCTTCGCAATTTAACATCTCCATTGTCTTGAGCTCATGTACACCAAAATTTACGCCCATTTGATGTACGGTGTAGGAGGAGTGTTTTAAAATCCATTGTATGTCTTATCACACAAAATCGCAATACAAGTCTTTTTATCTCACTTCCTGTTGGGCGTGGCCATGACATTGTAATTACAATTTTGTTCATCTTAGTGAGATACACACCCATACCAACTTTCGTGTGTCTGGCTGAAATCGTATGCCACCCACGATCCTCTTTGTGTTAAAACGCTCATTTGCTGTACATTTTCTGACAGTTCACTGGCCTGTCATATGGGGGTGCTCTGTCAGACTACCAGTTATTTGGCATGAAAATCTTGGTAGTCCTCATCTACATTACCCTGTGAAGTTTTAGTCTGAGGAAGAACTCCAAATTCAATAAAAACCTCCCATTCATATCTCCCATTCAATAAATACCTAAGTTTATCGATCCGCCGTATCGTCATATTATCGCCTATTTGAAAATCCTTCGCAATTTAACATCTCCAACGTCTTAAGATTATGTTCACCAAAATTTAAGCCCATCTGAGATACGTTGTAGGAGAAGTGTCTGATAAATGAAGTGGTGACACACCTCCTATTGAATTTGGCACTTTCAAATGGTAGCAAAATTCATCAGGCTGCCATTTTGTCACCTTACAAGATATCAAAAATCCCTTCGCAATTTAACATCTCCAATGTCTTGAGCTCATGTACACCAAAATTTACGCCCATCTGATGTACGGTGTAGGAGGAGTGTTTTAAAATCCATTGTATGTCTTATCACACAAAATCGCAATACAAGTCTTATTATCTCACTTCCTGTTGGGCGTGGCCATGACATTGTAATTACAATTTTGTTCGTCTTAGTGAGATACACACCCATACCAACTTTCGTGTGTCTGGCTTAAATCGTATGCCACCCACGATCCTCTTTGTGTTAAAACACTCATTTACTGTACATTTTCTGATAGTTCACTGGCCTGTCATATGGGGGCGCTATGTCAGACTGCCAGTTATTTGGCATGAAAATCTTGGTAGTCCTCATGTACATTACCCTGTGAAGTTTTAGTCTGAGGAAGAACTCCAAATTCAATAAAAACCTCCTATTAATAATTCATAACTCCCATTCAATAAATACCTAAGTTTATCGATCCACCGTATCGTCATATTACCGCCTATTTGAAAATCCTTCGCAATTTATCATCTCCAATGTCTTAAGATTATGTTCACCAAAATTTAAGCCCATCTGAGGTACGTTGTAGGAGAAGTGTTTCAAAATGAAGTGGTGACACACCTCCTATTGCATTTGGCACTTTCAAATGGTAGCAAAATTCATCAGGCCGCCATTTTGTCATCTTACAAGATATCAAAAATCCCTTCGCAATTTAACATCTCCAATGTCTTGAGCTCATGTACACCAAAATTTACGCCCATCTGATGTAAGGTGTAGGAGGAGTGTTTTAAAATCCATTTTATGTCATATCACACAAAATCGCAATACAAGTCTTCTTATCTCACTTCCTGTTGGGCGTGGCCATGACATTGTAATTACAATTTTGTTCATCTTAGTGAGATACATACCCATACCAACTTTCGTGTGTCTGGCTGAAATCGTATGCCACCCAGGATCCTCTTTGTGTTAAAACGCTCATTTGCTGTACATTTTCTGACAGTTCACTGGCCTGTCATATGGGGGCGCTATGTCAGACTGCCAGTTATTTGGCATGAAAATCTTGGTAGTCCTCATGTACATTACCCTGTGAAGTTTTAGTCTGAGGAAGAACTCCAAATTCAATAAAAACCTCCTATTCATAATTCATAACTCCCATTCAATAAATACCTAAGTTTATTGATCCGCCATATCGTCATATTACTGCCTATTTGAAAATCCTTCGCAATTTATCATCTCCAATGTCTTAAGATTATGTTCACCAAAATTTAAGCCCATCTGAGGTTCGGTGTAGGAGAAGTGTTTCAAATTCCATTGTCTGTCCAATATTACAAAATCACACAAAATGCCAATTATCTCACTTCCTGTTGGGCGTGGCCATGACATTGCAGTGAGGCGTTTGTTCGTCTTATTGAAATACACGTCCCTACCGAATTTCGTGTGCCTATCTTAAACGGAACTCCAAATTCAATAAATAACTCCCATCCATAACTCATAACTCATATCTAATTTTATCGATCCGCTGTATCGTCATATTACCGCCTATTTGAAAATCCTTCGCAATTTAACATCTCCAACGTCTTAAGATTATGTTCACCAAAATTTAAGCCCATCTGAGGTACGGTGTAGGAGAAGTGTTTCAAATTCCATTGTATGTCCAATATCCACAAAATCACACAAAAGGCCAATTATCTCACTTCCTGTTGGGTGTGGCCATGACATTGCAGTGAGGCGTTTGTTCGTCTTATTGAGATACACGTCCCTACCAAATTTAGTGCGCCTATCTTAAACGGTATGCCAGCCCCGAAAGACAACGGGCCAGCCCCGAAAAACAACGCACTAGGGGGCGCTATCAAGCTCCTGGGGGTCACAGGGGGACGGGTCTTTTTGGAGGCGTAGCTGCCGCCCTACGTGATGCCCGTGCAAAGTTTCGTTCGTTTTGAAGCATGGGAACATGTTCAAAATTGCCCAAAAGCGTGTTAAAAAAAAGTGTCCCAAGAATAATAATAATAATTAAAGCCGCAAGCGGCGTTGGTCGGGACCTCGCACCTGCGTTTGTTCGTCTCACTGAGACGCACACCCATACCGAATTTCGTGTGCCTGGCAAAAATGGTAAGCCATATCGGACAATTTATCCTGTTAGGGGCTCAGCTAGCGGTAGATTTCTGACAGTTCCCTGGCCTGTCATATGGGGGCGCTATGTCAGACTGCCAGTTATTTGGCATGAAAATCTTGGTAGTCCTCATCTACATTACCCTGTGAAGGTTTAGTCTGAGGAAGAACTCCAAATTCAATAAATGCCTCCTATTCATAACTCATAATTCCCATTCAATAAATACCTAAGTTTATCGATCCGCCGTATCGTCATATTACCGCCTATTTGAAAATCCTTCGCAATTTAACATCTCCAATGTCTTAAGATTATGTTCACCAAAATTTAAGCCCATCTGAGGTACGGTGTAGGAGAAGTGTTTCAAATTCCATTGTATGTCCAATATCCACAAAATCACACAAAAGGCCAATTATCTCACTTCCTGTTGGGCGTGGCCATGACATTGCAGTGAGGCGTTTGTTCGTCTTATTGAGATACACGTCCCTACCGAATTTCGTGCGCCTATCTTAAACGGTATGCCAGCCCCGAAAGACAACGCGCCAGCCCCAAAAAACAACGCACTAGGGGGCGCTATCAAGCTCCTGGGGGTCACCGGGGGACGGGTCTTTTTGGAGGCGTAGCTGCCGCCCTACGTGATGCCCGTGCAAAATTTTGTTCGTTTTGAAGCATGGGAACATGCTCAAAATTGCCCAAAAGCGTGTTAAAAAAAGTGTCCCAAGAATAATAATAATAATAATAATAATAGAGAAACAGAGCGAGAACAATAGGGACCTTCGTGCCCCTTCGGGCTCGGTCCCTAATAATAGAGAAACAGAGCGAGAACAATAGGGACCTTCGTGCCCCTTCGGGCTCGGTCCCTAATTAAAGCCGCAAGCGGCGTTGGTCGGGACCTCGCACCTGCGTTTGTTCGTCTTACTGAGACGCACACCCATACCAAATTTCGTGTGCCTGGCACAATTATCTCACTTCCTGTTGGGCGTGGCCAAAGACAGATCAAAGGTACAAAGATCAAAGATCTTTGATCAGGGCGTTGCCTAGCAACACATACCTCCCATTCATAACTCATCACTCCCAGTCAATAAATACCTAACTTTATCGATCCGCCGTATTGTCATATTACCGCCTATTTGAAAATCCTTCGTAATTTAACATCTCCAACATCTTAAGATTATGTTCACCAAAATTTAAGCCTATCTGAGGTACGGTGTAGGAGAAGTGTTTCAAATTCCATACCTAACTTTATCGATCCGCTGTATCGTCATATTACCACCTATTTGAAAATCCTTCGCAATTTAACATCTCCAACATCTTAAGATTATGTTCACCAAAATTTAAGCCCATCTGAGGTACGGTGTAGGAGAAGTGTTTCAAATTCCATTCTAAGTCAAATACCCCAAAATCACACAAAAGGCCAATTATCTCACTTCCTGTTGGGCGTGGCCATGACATTGCAGTGAGGCATTTGTTCGTCTTATTGAGATACACGTCCCTACCGAATTTCGTGCGCCTATCTTAAACGGTATGCCAGCCCTGAAAGACAACGCGCTAGGGGGCGCTATCGAGCTCCTGGGGGTCACTGGGGGACGAGACTTTGTGTGGTCGTACTGGCAGCACTTTGTGATGCCCGTGCAAAGTTTCGTTCGTTTTGAAGCATGGGAACATGCTCAAAATTGCCCCAGCGTGTATGAACAAGAATAATAATAATACGGAAACAAAGCAACAACAATAGGGACCTTCGTCCCCCTTCGGGCTCGGTCCCTAATAATTAAAGCCGCAAGCGGCGTTGGTCGGGACCTCGCACCTGCGTTTGTTCGTCTTACTGAGACGCACACCCATACCAAATTTCGTGTGCCTGGCACAATTATCTCACTTCCTGTTGGGCGTGGCCATGACATTGTAGATACCCTGTCAGAACAGACCCTGTCAGACCCTGTCAGACCCTGTCAGACCCTGTCAGACTCTGTTAGACCCTGTCAGACCCTGCATGTGGCCTACATGCTGAGGCCTACATGAACCTTCGATGCTTGTCCCCACATTGCTGCTTGCAGCTATATCAGATCAAAGGTACAAAGATCAAAGACCTTTGATCAGGGCGTTGCCTAGCAACAAATACCTCCCATTCATAACTCATCACTCCCATTCAATAAATACCTAACTTTATCGATCCGCCGTATTGTCATATTACCGCCTATTTGAAAATCCTTCGCAATTTAACATCTCCAACGTCTTAAGATTATGTTCACCAAAATTTAAGCCTATCTGAGGTACGGTGTAGGAGAAGTGTTTCAAATTCCATACCTAACTTTATCGATCCGCCGTATCGTCATATTACCGCCTATTTGAAAATCCTTCGCAATTTAACATCTCCAACGTCTTAAGATTATGCTTACCAAAATTTATGCCCATCTGAGGTACGGTCTAGGAGACCCCCACTGGGGGTCCCCCAGTGGGGGTCTCCCAGGGACCCCCAGGTCCCCCAGGGACGAGACTTTGTGTGGTCGTACTGGCAGCACTTTGTGATGCCCGTGCAAAGTTTCGTTTGTTTTGAAGCATGGGAACATGCTCAAAATTGCCCCAGCGTGTATGAACAAGAATAATAATAATACGGAAACAAAGCAACAACAATAGGGACCTTCGTCCCCCTTCGGGCTCGGTCCCTAATAATTAAAGCCGCAAGCGGCGTTGGTCGGGACCTCGCACCTGCGTTTGTTCGTCTTACTGAGACGCACAGCCATACCAAATTTCGTGTGCCTGGCACAATTATCTCACTTCCTGTTGGGCGTGGCCATGACATTGTAGATACCCTGTCAGAACAGACCCTGTCAGACCCTGTCAGACCCTGTCAGACTCTGTTAGACCCTGTCAGACCCTGCATGTGGCCTACATGCTGAGGCCTACATGAACCTTCGATGCTTGTCCCCACATTGCTGCTTGCAGCTATATCAGATCAAAGGTACAAAGATCAAAGACCTTTGATCAGGGCGTTGCCTAGCAACAAATACCTCCCATTCATAACTCATAACTCTCATTCAATAAATACCTAACTTTATTGATCCGCCGTATCGTCATATTACCGCCTATTTGAAAATCTTTCGCAATTTAACATCTCCAACGTCTTAAGATTATGTTCACCAAAATTTAAGCCCATCTGAGGTACGGTGTAGGAGAAGTGTTTCAAATTCCATTCTATGTCCAATACCCAAAAATCACACAAAAGCCCAATTATCTCACTTCCTGTTGGGCGTGGCCATGACATTGCAGTGAGGCATTTGTTCGTCTTATAGAGATACACGTCCCTACCGAATTTCGTGCGCCTATCTTAAACGGTATGCCAGCCCCGAAAGACAACGCGCTAGGGGGCGCTGTCGAGCTCCTGGGGGTCACTGGGGGACGAGACTTTGTGTGGTCGTACTGGCAGCACTTTGTGATGCCCGTGCAAAGTTTCGTTCGTTTTGAAGTATGGGAACATGCTCAAAATTGCCCCAGCGAGTGTGAACAAGAACAAGAATAATAATAATTAAAGCCGCAAGCGGCGTTGGTCGGGACCTCGCACCTGCGTTTGTTCGTCTTACTGAGACGCACACCCATACTGAATTTCGTGTGCCTGGCAAAAATGGTAAGCCATATCGGACAATTTTTCCTGTTAGGGGCTCAGCTAGCGGTAGATTTCTGACAGTTCACTGGCCTGTCATATGGGGGCGCTATGTCAGACTGCCAGTTATTTGGCATGAAAATCTTGGTAGTCCTCATCTACATTACCCTGTGAAGTTTTAGTCTGAGGAAGAACTCCAAATTCAATAAAAACCTCCCATTCATAACTCATAACAATAAATCCCTAAGTTTATCGATCCGCTGTATCGTCATATTACCGTCTATTTGAAAATCCTTCGCAATTTAACATCTCCAACGTCTTAAGATTATGTTCACCAAAATTTAAGCCCATCTGAGGTACGCTGTAGGAGAAATGTTTCAAAATGAAGTGGTGACACACTTCCTATTGAATTTGGCACTTTCAAATGGTAGCAAAATTCATGAGGCTGCCATTTTGTCATCTTACAAGATATCAAAAATCCCTTCGCAATTTAACATCTCCATTGTCTTGAGCTAATGTACACCAAAATTTACGCCCATCTGATGTACGGTGTAGGAGGAGTGTTTTAAAATCCATTGTATGTCTTATCACACAAAATCGCAATACAAGTCTTTTTATCTCACTTCCTGTTGGGCGTGGCCATGACATTGTAATTACAATTTTGTTCATCTTAGTGAGATACACACCCATACCAACTTTCGTGTGTCTGGCTGAAATCGTATGCCACCCACGATCCTCTTTGTGTTAAAACGCTCATTTGCTGTACATTTTCTGACAGTTCACTGGCCTGTCATATGGGGGCGCTATGTCAGACTGCCAGTTATTTGGCATGAAAATCTTGGTAGTCCTCATCTACATTACCCTGTGAAGTTTTAGTCTGAGGAAGAACTCCAAATTCAATAAAAACCTCCTATTCATAATTCATAACTCCCATTCAATAAATACCTAAGTTTATCGATCCGCCGTATCGTCATATTACCGCCTATTTGAAAATCCTTCGCAATTTATCATCTCCAATGTCTTAAGATTATGTTCACCAAAATTTAAGCCCATCTGAGGTTCGGTGTAGGAGAAGTGTTTCAAATTCCATTGTCTGTCCAATATTACAAAATCACACAAAATGCCAATTATCTCACTTCCTGTTGGGCGTGGCCATGACATTGCAGTGAGGCGTTTGTTCGTCTTATTGAGATACACGTCCCTACCGAATTTCGTGCGCCTATCTTAAACGAAACTCCAAATTCAATAAATAACTCCCATCCATAACTCATAACTCCATTCAATAAATACCTAAATTTATCGATCCGCCGTATCGTCATATTACCGTCTATTTGAAAATCCTTCGCAATTTAACATCTACCACATATTAAGATTATGTTCACCAAAATTTAAGCCCATCTGAGGTACGGTGTAGGAGAAGTGTTTCAAATTCCATTGTATGTCAAATTTCACAAAAGGCCAATTATCTCACTTCCTGTTGGGCGTGGACATGACATTGCAGTGAGGCGTTTGTTCGTCTTATTAAGATACACGTCCCTATCGAATTTCGTGCGCCTATCTTAAACGGTATGCCAGCCCCGAAAGACAACGCGCTAGGGGGCGCTATCGAGCTCCTGGGGGTCACCAGGGGACGGGTCTTTTTGGAGGCGTAGCTGCCGCCCTACGTGATGCCCCTGCAAAGTCACGTTCGTTTTGAAGCATGGGAACATGCTCCAAATTGCCCAAAAGCGTGTGAACAAGAACAAGAATAATAATAATTAAAGCCGCAAGCGGCGTTGGTCGGGACCTCGCACCTGCGTTTGTTCGTCTTACTGAGACGCAAACCCTTACCGAATTTCGTGTGCCTGGCAAAAATGGTAAGCCATATTGGACAATTTTTCCTGTTAGGGGCTCAGCTAGCGGTAGATTTCTGACAGTTCACTGCCCTGTCATATGGGGGCGCTATGTCAGACTGCCAGTTATTTGGCATGAAAATCTTGGTAGTCCTCATGTACATTACCCTGTGAAGTTTTAGTCTGAGGAAGAACTCCAAATTCAATAAAAACCTCCCATTCATAACTCCCATTCAATAAATACCTAAGTTTATCGATCCGCCGTATCGTCATATTACCGCCTATTTGAAAATCCTTCGCAATTTAACATCTCCAACGTCTTAAGATTATGTTCACCAAAATTTAAGCCCATCTGAGGTACGGTATAGGAGAAGTGTTTCAAAATGAAGTGGTGACACACTTCCTATTGAATTTGGCACTTTCAAATGGTAGCAAAATTCATCAGGCCGCCATTTTGTCATCTTACAAGATATCAAAAATCCCTTCGCAATTTAACATCTCCATTGTCTAGAGCTCATGTACACCAAAATTTACGCCCATCTGATGTACGGTGTAGGAGGAGTGTTTTAAAATCCATTGTATGTCTTATCACACAAAATCGCAATACAAGTCTTCTTATCTCACTTCCTGTTGGGCGTGGCCATGACATTGTAATTACAATTTTGTTCATCTTAGTGAGATACACACCCATACCAACTTTCGTGTGTCTGGCTGAAATCGTATGCCACCCACGATCCTCTTTGTGTTAAAACGCTCATTTGCTGTACATTTTCTGACAGTTCACTGGCCTGTCATATGGGGGCGCTATGTCAGACTGCCAGTTATTTGGCATGAAAATCTTGGTAGTCCTCATCTACATTACCCTGTGAAGTTTTAGTCTGAGGAAGAACTCCAAATTCAATAAAAACCTCCTATTCATAATTCATAACTCCCATTCAATAAATACCTAAGTTTATCGATTCGCCGTATCGTCATATTACCTCCTATTTGAAAATCCTTCGCAATTTATCATCTCCAATGTCTTAAGATTATGTTCACCAAAATTTAAGCCCATCTGAGGTTCGGTGTAGGAGAAGTGTTTCAAATTCCATTGTCTGTCCAATATTACAAAATCACACAAAATGCCAATTATCTCACTTCCTGTTGGGCGTGGCCATGACATTGCAGTGAGGCGTTTGTTCGTCTTATTGAGATACACGTCCCTACCGAATTTCGTGCGCCTATCTTAAACGGAACTCCAAATTCAATAAATAACTCCCATCCATAACTCATAACTCATACCTAATTTTATCGATCCGCTGTATCGTCATATTACCGCCTATTTGAAAATCCTTCGCAATTTAACATCTCCAACGTCTTAAGATTATGTTCACCAAAATTTAAGCCCATCTCAGGTACGTTGTAGGAGAAGTGTCTGCTAAATGAAGTGGTGACACACCTCCTATTGAATTTGGCACTTTCAAATGGTAGCAAAATTCATCAGGCCGCCATTTTGTCATCTTACAAGATATCAAAAATCCCTTCGCAATTTAACATCTCCAATGTCTTGAGCTCATGTACACCCAAATTTACGCTCATCTGATGTACGGTGTAGGAGGAGTGTTTTAAAATCCATTCTATGTCATATCGCACAAAATCGCAATACAAGTCTTCTTATCTCACTTCCTGTTGGGCGTGGCCATGACATTGTAATTACAATTTTGTTCATCTTAGTGAGATACACACCCATACCAACTTTCGTGTGTCTGGCTGAAATCGTATGCCACCCACAATCCTCTTTGTGTTAAAACGCTCATTTGCTGTACATTTTCTGACAGTTCACTGGCCTGTCATATGGGGGCGCTATGTCAGACTGCCAGTTATTTGGCATGAAAATCTTGGTAGTCCTCATCTACATTACCCTGTGAAGTTTTAGTCTGAGGAAGAACTTCAAATTTAATAAAAATCTCCCATTCATAACTCATAATTCACATTCAATAAATACCTAACTTTATCGATCCGCCGTATTGTCATATTAGCGCCTATTTGAAAATCCTTCGCAATTTAACATCTCCAACGTCTTAAGATTATGTTCACCAAAATTTAAACCCATCTGAGGTACGTTGTAGGAGAAATGTTTCAAAATGAAGTGGTGACACACCTCCTATTGAATTTGGCACTTTCAAATGGTAGCAAAATTCATCAGGCTGCCATTTTGTCATCTTACAAGATATCAAAAATCCCTTCGCAATTTAACATCTCCATTGTCTTGAGCTCATGTACACCAAAATTTACGCCCATTTGATGTACGGTGTAGGAGGAGTGTTTTAAAATCCATTGTATGTCTTATCACACAAAATCGCAATACAAGTCTTTTTATCTCACTTCCTGTTGGGCGTGGCAATGACATTGTAATTACAATTTTGTTCATCTTAGTGAGATACACACCCATACCAACTTTCGTGTGTCTGGCTGAAATCGTATGCCACCCACGATCCTCTTTGTGTTAAAACGCTCATTTGCTGTACATTTTCTGACAGTTCACTGGCCTGTCATATGGGGGCGCTATGTCAGATTGCCAGTTATTTGGCATGAAAATCTTGGTAGTCCTCATCTACATTACCCTGTGAAGTTGTAGTCTGAGGAAGAACTCCAAATTCAATAAAAACCTCCTATTCATAATTCATAACTCCCACTCAATAAATACCTAAGTTTATCGATCCGCCGTATCGTCATATTACCGCCTATTTGAAAATCCTTCGCAATTTATCATCTCCAATGTCTTAAGATTATGTTCACCAAAATTTAAGCCCATCTGAGGTTCGGTGTAGGAGAAGTGTTTCAAATTCCATTGTCTGTCCAATATTACAAAATCACACAAAATGCCAATTATCTCACTTCCTGTTGGGCGTGGCCATGACATTGCAGTGAAGCGTTTGTTTGTCTTATTGAGATACACGTCCCTACCGAATTTCGTGCGCCTATCTTAAACGGAACTCCAAATTCAATAAATAACTCCCATCCATAACTCATAACTCATACCTAACTTTATCGATCCGCTGTATCGTCATATTACCGCCTATTTGAAAATCCTTCGCAATTTAACATCTCCAACATCTTAAGATTATGTTCACCAAAATTTAAGCCCATCTGAGGTACGGTGTAGGAGAAGTGTTTCAAATTCCATTGTATGTCAAATTTCACAAAAAGCCAATTATCTCACTTCCTGTTGGGCGTGGACATGACATTGCAGTGAGGCGTTTGTTCGTCTTATTGAGATACACGTCCCTACCGAATTTCGTGCGCCTATCTTAAACGGTATGCCAGCCCCGAAAGACAACGCGCTAGGGGGCGCTATCGAGCTCCTGGAGGTCACCGGGGGACGGAACTTTTTGGAGGCGTAGCTGCCGCCCTACGTGATGCCCGTGCAAAGTTTTGTTTGTTTTGAAGCATGGGAACATGCTCCAAATTGCCCAAAAGCGTGTGAACAAGAACAAAAAAAATAATAATAATAGAGAAACAGAGCGAGAACAATAGGGACCTTCGTCCCCCTTCGGGCTCGGTCCCTAAATATAGCCGCAAGCGGCGATGATCGGCCCTCGCTTGCACTCGCAACCCCCTGCTAACGCGCCATTTTCATATTCCCATGAACCATATATGTACTAAATTAGGTGTGGCTACACCAAAGTTTTTGCCGGGCGTCCTAATGGCAGGGACAGCTGTTTGACCTGTTACCATGGCAACATGACGGGAGATGCCGTGGGGTCATCATTGTGTTTTTTGATCGAGACCATGTCACGAATGTGTGGTCCAAATTTGGTGTGTCTACGACAAAGTAAAATTTTCTGTTCCATGCAATCTCCCTAGGGGGCGCTATTACGGCCAATTGAGATTTTCTTATATCAATCTGTGTAGGGCCGGGATGTTCACCAACGATTAAAGTTTGAGTAAAATCGGCCAAAGTATGTGCGAATTATCACTCGTCGAAGTTTGACAGGAAATGGCGCCTTCGCCACCAGGTCACATGGTCAACCAAAAATGGCTGGTTGGTTGCCTAGCAACAGTATAATATACTTTTTTGTTTATCTTCCCATGATGCATCTGTGTACCAAACTTTGTTTGACTACACCAAAGTTTTTCCAGAGAATCCTAATGACAAGAACAGATGTTTGGCCTGTTGCCATGGCAACACGATGGGAGATGCCCGGGGTCATCATTGAGATTTTTGATCGAGACCCTGTCACGAATGTGTGTACCAAATTTGGTATGTCTACGACAAAATAAAATTTTGCACTTCCATGCAATCTCCCTAGGGGGCGCTATAGTGTCCATTTCAGATTTTCTTATAGAAATCTGTTCAGGGCCGGGGTGTCCACCAACGATTGAAGTTTGAGTGAAATCGGCCAAAGTATGCGCGAATTATCACTCGTCGAATTTGATGGCGAGCCACAAAAACGAACCTGAAATTTGTGGCGTTGTCACGGAAACACCGTTCACTCTTTTAGAACGCTTTTAACAACTTTTAATGTCCCACTTGTCTAGATGATACAGCACGATTCTGGTGAGTCTGGGTCAAAAACCCTAGGAGGAGTTCGTTAAAATACGAGGACAGGAAAATGCGCCCTCGGTCCCAGGTCACGTGCTCGGTCCAAAATGGCCGACTTCCTGTTGGTCGCTTAGCAACCGCATAATATACTTTTTTGTTCCGTATCCCATGATGCATCTGTGTACCAAATTTGGTATGGCTACGACAAAGTTTATGCTGGGCGTCCCATTGGCGACGACAGATGTTTGGCCTGTTGCCATGGCAACACGATGGGACATGGCATGTTGACGTCATTAAGTTTTTTGATCGATACCCCGTCACGAATATGTGTACCAAATTTGGTATGTCTACGACAAAGTAAAATTTTGCGCTTCCATGCAATCTCCCTAGGTGGCGCTATAGCACCTATTTCAGATTTTCTTATATCAATCTGTTCAGGGCCGGGGTGTCAACGAATGATTAAAGTTTGAGTGATATCGGCCAAAGTATGCGCGAATTATCGCTCATTGAAATTTGATGGCGAGCCGCAAAAACGAACCCGAAATTTGTGGCGTTGTCACGGAAACACCGTTCACTCTTTTAGAACGCTTTTAACAACTTTTAATCTCCCACTTGTCTAGATGATACAGCACGATTCTGGTGAGTCTGGGTCAAAAACCCTAGGAGGAGTTCGTTAAAATACGAAGACAGGAAAATGCACCCTCGGTGCCGGGTCGCGTGCTCGGCCCAATATAGCTGACTTCCTGTTGGTCGCCTAGCAACGCCGTAATATATTTTTTGGTTCGTAACGACATGACCTATCCACCACCCGAATTTCGTTTATCTACGACAAAGTTCATTTATCGGGTATAGCCATAGGCGCAATGTATTTTGATTTTTGAGGTGGCGCTGTCGAGCCATTTTTAAAGATTTTTTAATACAGATTATTTGTAAATTCCTTTTTTGGCGTTCTTGAATTTTGCGCAAAATTTCGTGAGTTTTCGTCCGTGGGAAGTACCCGAAACCTGAAAAAGTGGTCGGGAAAATAATAATAATAATAAATATAGCCGCAAGCGGCGATGATCGGCCCTCGCTTGCACTCGCAGCCCCCTGCTAACGCGCCACTTTCCTATTCCCATGAACCATCTATGTACCAAATTAGGTGTGGCTACACCAAAGTTTTTGCCGGGCATCCTAATGGCAGGGACAGATGTTTGACCTGTTACCATGGCAACATGATGTGAGATGGAGTGGGGGTGTTAATGTGTTTTTTGATCAAGACCATGTCACGAATGGGTGTACCAAATTTGGTATGTTTACGACAAAGTAAAATTTTGCGCTTCCATGCAATCTCCCTAGGTGGCGCTAATGCACCTATTTCAGATTTTCTTATATCAATCTGTGTAGGGCCAGGGTGTTCACCAACGATTAAAGTTTGAGTAAAATCGGCCAAAGTATGTGCGAATTATCACTCGTCGAAGTTTGACAGGAAATGGCGCCTTCGCCACCAGGTCACATGGTCTATCCAAAATGGCTGGTTGGTTGCCTAGCAACGGTATAATATACTTTTTGTTTATCTTCCCATGATGCATCTGTGTACCAAATTTTGTTTGACTACACCAAAGTTTTTCCAGAGAATCCTAATGACAAGGACAGATGTTTGGCCTGTTGCCATGGCAACACGATGGGAGATGCCCGGGGTCATCATTGAGATTTTTGATCGAGACCCTGTCACGAATGTGTGTACCAAATTTGGTATGTCTACGACAAAATAAAATTTTGCACTTCCATGCAATCTCCCTAGGTGGCGCTATAGCGTCCATTTAAAATTTTCTTACATTGATCTGTTCAGGGCCGGGGTGTCCACCAACGATTGAAGTTTGAGTGAAATCGGCCAAAGTATGTGCGAATTATCACTCGTCGAATTTGATGGCGAGCCACAAAAACGAACCTGAAATTTGTGGCGTTGTCACGGAAACACCGTTCACTCTTTTAGAACGCTTTTAACAACTTTTAATGTCCCACTTGTCTAGATGATACAGCACGATTCTGGTGAGTCTGGGTCAAAAACCCTAGGAGGAGTTCGTTAAAATGCGAGGACAAGAAAATGCACCCTCGGTGCCAGGTCACGTGCTCGATCCAAAAT
This sequence comes from Paratrypauchen microcephalus, assembly GCA_036785185.1. NCBI lineage: Eukaryota > Metazoa > Chordata > Actinopteri > Gobiiformes > Gobiidae > Paratrypauchen > Paratrypauchen microcephalus. The sequence goes on along the minus strand of JAVJIX010000134.1, from coordinate 2,301,794 downwards.
GGCCGACTTCCTGTTGGTCGCTTAGCAACCGCATAATATACTTTTTTGTTCCTTATCCCGTGATGCATCTGTGTACCAAATTTGGTATGGCTACGACAAAGTTTATGCCGGGCGTCCCATTGGCGACGACAGATGTTTGGCCTGTTGCCATGGCAACACGATGGGACATGGCGTGTTGACGTCATTAAGTTTTTTGATCGATACCCCGTCACGAATATGTGTACCAAATTTGGTATGTCTACGACAAAGTAAAATTTTGCGCTTCCATGCAATCTCCCTAGGTGGCGCTATAGCACCTATTTCAGATTTTCTTATATCAATCTGTTCAGGGCCGGGGTGTCAACGAACGATTAAAGTTTGAGTGATATCGGCCAAAGTATGCGCGAATTATCGCTCGTTGAAATTTGATGGCGAGCCGCAAAAACGAACCCGAAATTTGTGGCGTTGTCACGGAAACACCGTTCACTCTTTTAGAACGCTTTTAACAACTTTTAATGTCCCACTTGTCTAGATGATACAGCACGATTCTGGTGAGTCTGGGTCAAAAACCCTAGGAGGAGTTCGTTAAAATACGAGGACAGGAAAATGCACCCTCGGTGCCGGGTCGCGTGCTCGGCCCAATATAGCTGACTTCCTGTTGGTCGCCTAGCAACGCCATAATATATTTTTTGGTTCGTAACGACATGACCTATCCACCATCCGAATTTCGTTTATCTACGACAAAGTTCATTTATCGGGTATAGCCATAGGCGCAATGTATTTTGATTTTTGAGGTGGCGCTGTGGAGCCATTTTTAAAGATTTTTTAATACAGATTATTTGTAAATTCCTTTTTTGGCTTTCTTGAATTTTGCGCAAAATTTCGTGAGTTTTCGTCAGTGGGAAGTACCCGAAACCTGAAAAAAGTGGTCGGGAAAATAATAATATAATAAGAATAAGAAAAACCAGAACAGTAACAATATAGTGCCACGAATGGTAACACAAAATATATCAATGGAAAGGGCGCACGTCCAGTAACCCACCCGTGGGGTCCATTGACACCTACCAGCGCGTTTCACACGTTCCACGCTGGTTCTGCAGTGCTTCGCACCGCAGAACAGTTACAAAAGGCCCTATGCGCTCTTCAGCGCTCGGGCCTAATAATAAGAAAAACCAGAACAGTAACAATATAGTGCCACGAATGGTAACACAAAATATATCAATGGAAAGGGCGCACGTCCAGTAACCCACCCGTGGGGTCCATTGACACCTACCAGCGCGTTTCACACGTTCCACGCTGGTTCTGCAGTGCTTCGCACCGCAGAACAGTTACAAAAGGCCCTATGCGCTCTTCAGCGCTCGGGCCTAATAATAATAGAGAAACAGAGCAACTTCAATAGGGACCTTCGTGCCCCTTCGGGCTCGGTCCCTAATAATAGAGAAACAGAGCGAGAACAATAGGGACCTTCGTCCCCCTTCGGGGCTCGGTCCCTAATAATAGAGAAACAGAGCGAGAACAATAGGGACCTTCGTCCCCCTTCGGGGCTCGGTCCCTAATTAAAGCCGCAAGCGGCGTTGGTCGGGACCTCGCACCTGCGTTTGTTCGTCTTACTGAGACGCACACCCATACCAAATTTTGTGTGCCTGGCACAATTATCTCACTTCCTGTTGGGCGTGGCCAAAGACAGATCAAAGGTACAAAGATCAAAGATCTTTGATCAGGGCGTTGCCTAGCAACAAATACCTGCCATTCATAACTCATAACTCCCATTCAATAAATACCTAACTTTATTGATCCGCCGTATCGTCATATTACCGCCTATTTGAAAATCCTTCGCAATTTAACATCTCCAACGTCTTAAGATTATGTTCACCAAAATTTAAGCCTATCTGAGGTACGGTGTAGGAGAAGTGTTTCAAATTCCATACCTAAATTTATCGATCCGCCGTATCGTCATATTACCGCCTATTTGAAAATCCTTCGCAATTTAACATCTCCAACGTCTTAAGATTATGTTCACCAAAATTTATGCCCATCTGAGGTACGGTCTAGGAGACCCCCCACTGGGGGTCCCCCAGTGGGGGGTCTCCCAGGGACCCCCAGGTCCCCCAGGGACGAGACTTTGTGTGGTCGTACTGGCAGCACTTTGTGATGCCCGTGCAAAGTTTAGTTTGTTTTGAAGCATGGGAACATGCTCAAAATTGCCCCAGCGTGTATGAACAAGAATAATAATAATAATAATAATACGGAAACAAAGCAACAACAATAGGGACCTTCGTCCCCCTTCGGGCTCGGTCCCTAATTAAAGCCGCAAGCGGCGTTGGTCGGGACCTCGCACCTGCGTTTGTTCGTCTTACTGAGACGCACAGCCATACCAAATTTCGTGTGCCTGGCACAATTATCTCACTTCCTGTTGGGCGTGGCCATGACATTGTAGATACCCTGTCAGAACAGACCCTGTCAGACCCTGTCAGACCCTGTCAGACTCTGTTAGACCCTGTCAGACCCTGCATGTGGCCTCCATGCTGAGGCCTACATGAACCTTCGATGCTTGTCCCCACATTGCTGCTTGCAGCTATATCAGATCAAAGGTACAAAGATCAAAGACCTTTGATCAGGGCGTTGCCTAGCAACAAATACCTCCCATTCATAACTCATCACTCCCATTCAATAAATACCTAACTTTATCGATCCGCCGTATCGTCATATTACCGCCTATTTGAAAATCCTTCGCAATTTAACATCTCCAACGTCTTAAGATTATGTTCACCAAAATTTAAGCCCATCTGAGGTACGGTGTAGGAGAAGTGTTTCAAATTCCATTCTATGTCCAATACCCCAAAATCACACAAAAGCCCAATTATCTCACTTCCTGTTGGGCGTGGCCATGACATTGCAGTGAGGCGTTTGTTCGTCTTATTGAGATACACGTCCCTACCGAATTTCGTGCGCCTATCTTAAACGGTATGCCAGCCCCGAAAGACAACGCGCTAGGGGGCGCTATCGAGCTCCTGGGGGTCACTGGGGGACGGGACTTTGTGTGGTCGTACTGGCAGCACTTTGTGATGCCCGTGCAAAGTTTCGTTCGTTTTGAAGCATGGGAACATGCTCAAAATTGCCCCAGCGAGTGTGAACAAGAACAAGAATAATAATAATAATAATAGGGAAACAAAGCAACAACAATAGGGACCTTCGTCCCCCTTCGGGGCTCGGTCCCTAATAATAATAATAATAATAGGGAAACAAAGCAACAACAATAGGGACCTTCGTCCCCCTTCGGGGCTCGGTCCCTAATTAAAGCCGCAAGCGGCGTTGGTCGGGACCTCGCACCTGCGTTTGTTCGTCTTACTGAGACGCACACCCATACCAAATTTCGTGTGCCTGGCACAATTATCTCACTTCCTGTTGGGCGTGGCCAAAGACAGATCAAAGGTACAAAGATCAAAGATCTTTGATCAGGGCGTTGCCTAGCAACACATACCTCCCATTCATAACTCATCACTCCCAGTCAATAAATACCTAACTTTATCGATCCGCCGTATTGTCATATTACCGCCTATTTGAAAATCCTTCGTAATTTAACATCTCCAACATCTTAAGATTATGTTCACCAAAATTTAAGCCTATCTGAGGTACGGTGTAGGAGAAGTGTTTCAAATTCCATACCTAACTTTATCGATCCGCTGTATCGTCATATTACCACCTATTTGAAAATCCTTCGCAATTTAACATCTCCAACATCTTAAGATTATGTTCACCAAAATTTAAGCCCATCTGAGGTACGGTGTAGGAGAAGTGTTTCAAATTCCATTCTATGTCCAATACCCAAAAATCACACAAAAGCCCAATTATCTCACTTCCTGTTGGGCGTGGCCATGACATTGCAGTGAGGCGTTTGTTCGTCTTATTGAGATACACGTCCCTACCGAATTTCGTGCGCCTATCTTAAACGGTATGCCAGCCCCGAAAGACAACGCGCTAGGGGGCGCTATCGAGCTCCTGGGGGTCACTGGGGGACGGGACTTTGTGTGGTCGTACTGGCAGCACTTTGTGATGCCCGTGCAAAGTTTCGTTCGTTTTGAAGCATGGGAACATGCTCAAAATTGCCCCAGCGAGTGTGAACAAGAACAAGAATAATAATAATTAAAGCCGCAAGCGGCGTTGGTCGGGACCTCGCACCTGCGTTTGTTCGTCTTACTGAGACGCACACCCATACCGAATTTCGTGTGCCTGGCAAAAATGGTAAGCCATATCGGACAATTTTTCCTGTTAGGGGCTCAGCTAGCGGTAGATTTCTGACAGTTCCCTGGCCTGTCATATGGGGGCGCTATGTCAGACTGCCAGTTATTTGGCATGAAAATCTTGGTATTCCTCATCTACATTACCCTGTGAAGTTTTAGTCTGAGGAAGAACTCCAAATTGAATAAAAACCTCCCATTCATAACTCATAACAATAAATACCTAAGTTTATCGATCCGCCGTATCGTCATATTACCGTCTATTTGAAAATCCTTCGCTATGAAGTGGTGACACACCTCCTATTGAATTTGGCACTTTCAAATGGTAGCAAAATTCATCAGGCTGCCATTTTGTCATCTTACAAGATATCAAAAATCCCTTCGCAATTTAACATCTCCATTGTCTTGAGCTCATGTACACCAAAATTTACGCCCATTTGATGTACGGTGTAGGAGGAGTGTTTTAAAATCCATTGTATGTCTTATCACACAAAATCGCAATACAAGTCTTTTTATCTCACTTCCTGTTGGGCGTGGCCATGACATTGTAATTACAATTTTGTTCATCTTAGTGAGATACACACCCATACCAACTTTCGTGTGTCTGGCTGAAATCGTATGCCACCCACGATCCTCTTTGTGTTAAAACGCTCATTTGCTGTACATTTTCTGACAGTTCACTGGCCTGTCATATGGGGGTGCTCTGTCAGACTACCAGTTATTTGGCATGAAAATCTTGGTAGTCCTCATCTACATTACCCTGTGAAGTTTTAGTCTGAGGAAGAACTCCAAATTCAATAAAAACCTCCCATTCATATCTCCCATTCAATAAATACCTAAGTTTATCGATCCGCCGTATCGTCATATTATCGCCTATTTGAAAATCCTTCGCAATTTAACATCTCCAACGTCTTAAGATTATGTTCACCAAAATTTAAGCCCATCTGAGATACGTTGTAGGAGAAGTGTCTGATAAATGAAGTGGTGACACACCTCCTATTGAATTTGGCACTTTCAAATGGTAGCAAAATTCATCAGGCTGCCATTTTGTCACCTTACAAGATATCAAAAATCCCTTCGCAATTTAACATCTCCAATGTCTTGAGCTCATGTACACCAAAATTTACGCCCATCTGATGTACGGTGTAGGAGGAGTGTTTTAAAATCCATTGTATGTCTTATCACACAAAATCGCAATACAAGTCTTATTATCTCACTTCCTGTTGGGCGTGGCCATGACATTGTAATTACAATTTTGTTCGTCTTAGTGAGATACACACCCATACCAACTTTCGTGTGTCTGGCTTAAATCGTATGCCACCCACGATCCTCTTTGTGTTAAAACACTCATTTACTGTACATTTTCTGATAGTTCACTGGCCTGTCATATGGGGGCGCTATGTCAGACTGCCAGTTATTTGGCATGAAAATCTTGGTAGTCCTCATGTACATTACCCTGTGAAGTTTTAGTCTGAGGAAGAACTCCAAATTCAATAAAAACCTCCTATTAATAATTCATAACTCCCATTCAATAAATACCTAAGTTTATCGATCCACCGTATCGTCATATTACCGCCTATTTGAAAATCCTTCGCAATTTATCATCTCCAATGTCTTAAGATTATGTTCACCAAAATTTAAGCCCATCTGAGGTACGTTGTAGGAGAAGTGTTTCAAAATGAAGTGGTGACACACCTCCTATTGCATTTGGCACTTTCAAATGGTAGCAAAATTCATCAGGCCGCCATTTTGTCATCTTACAAGATATCAAAAATCCCTTCGCAATTTAACATCTCCAATGTCTTGAGCTCATGTACACCAAAATTTACGCCCATCTGATGTAAGGTGTAGGAGGAGTGTTTTAAAATCCATTTTATGTCATATCACACAAAATCGCAATACAAGTCTTCTTATCTCACTTCCTGTTGGGCGTGGCCATGACATTGTAATTACAATTTTGTTCATCTTAGTGAGATACATACCCATACCAACTTTCGTGTGTCTGGCTGAAATCGTATGCCACCCAGGATCCTCTTTGTGTTAAAACGCTCATTTGCTGTACATTTTCTGACAGTTCACTGGCCTGTCATATGGGGGCGCTATGTCAGACTGCCAGTTATTTGGCATGAAAATCTTGGTAGTCCTCATGTACATTACCCTGTGAAGTTTTAGTCTGAGGAAGAACTCCAAATTCAATAAAAACCTCCTATTCATAATTCATAACTCCCATTCAATAAATACCTAAGTTTATTGATCCGCCATATCGTCATATTACTGCCTATTTGAAAATCCTTCGCAATTTATCATCTCCAATGTCTTAAGATTATGTTCACCAAAATTTAAGCCCATCTGAGGTTCGGTGTAGGAGAAGTGTTTCAAATTCCATTGTCTGTCCAATATTACAAAATCACACAAAATGCCAATTATCTCACTTCCTGTTGGGCGTGGCCATGACATTGCAGTGAGGCGTTTGTTCGTCTTATTGAAATACACGTCCCTACCGAATTTCGTGTGCCTATCTTAAACGGAACTCCAAATTCAATAAATAACTCCCATCCATAACTCATAACTCATATCTAATTTTATCGATCCGCTGTATCGTCATATTACCGCCTATTTGAAAATCCTTCGCAATTTAACATCTCCAACGTCTTAAGATTATGTTCACCAAAATTTAAGCCCATCTGAGGTACGGTGTAGGAGAAGTGTTTCAAATTCCATTGTATGTCCAATATCCACAAAATCACACAAAAGGCCAATTATCTCACTTCCTGTTGGGTGTGGCCATGACATTGCAGTGAGGCGTTTGTTCGTCTTATTGAGATACACGTCCCTACCAAATTTAGTGCGCCTATCTTAAACGGTATGCCAGCCCCGAAAGACAACGGGCCAGCCCCGAAAAACAACGCACTAGGGGGCGCTATCAAGCTCCTGGGGGTCACAGGGGGACGGGTCTTTTTGGAGGCGTAGCTGCCGCCCTACGTGATGCCCGTGCAAAGTTTCGTTCGTTTTGAAGCATGGGAACATGTTCAAAATTGCCCAAAAGCGTGTTAAAAAAAAGTGTCCCAAGAATAATAATAATAATAATAGAGAAACAGAGCGAGAACAATAGGGACCTTCGTGCCCCTTCGGGCTCGGTCCCTAATTAAAGCCGCAAGCGGCGTTGGTCGGGACCTCGCACCTGCGTTTGTTCGTCTTACTGAGACGCACACCCATACCAAATTTCGTGTGCCTGGCACAATTATCTCACTTCCTGTTGGGCGTGGCCAAAGACAGATCAAAGGTACAAAGATCAAAGATCTTTGATCAGGGCGTTGCCTAGCAACACATACCTCCCATTCATAACTCATCACTCCCAGTCAATAAATACCTAACTTTATCGATCCGCCGTATTGTCATATTACCGCCTATTTGAAAATCCTTCGTAATTTAACATCTCCAACATCTTAAGATTATGTTCACCAAAATTTAAGCCTATCTGAGGTACGGTGTAGGAGAAGTGTTTCAAATTCCATACCTAACTTTATCGATCCGCTGTATCGTCATATTACCACCTATTTGAAAATCCTTCGCAATTTAACATCTCCAACATCTTAAGATTATGTTCACCAAAATTTAAGCCCATCTGAGGTACGGTGTAGGAGAAGTGTTTCAAATTCCATTCTAAGTCAAATACCCCAAAATCACACAAAAGGCCAATTATCTCACTTCCTGTTGGGCGTGGCCATGACATTGCAGTGAGGCATTTGTTCGTCTTATTGAGATACACGTCCCTACCGAATTTCGTGCGCCTATCTTAAACGGTATGCCAGCCCTGAAAGACAACGCGCTAGGGGGCGCTATCGAGCTCCTGGGGGTCACTGGGGGACGAGACTTTGTGTGGTCGTACTGGCAGCACTTTGTGATGCCCGTGCAAAGTTTCGTTCGTTTTGAAGCATGGGAACATGCTCAAAATTGCCCCAGCGTGTATGAACAAGAATAATAATAATACGGAAACAAAGCAACAACAATAGGGACCTTCGTCCCCCTTCGGGCTCGGTCCCTAATAATAATAATAATAATAATAGGGAAACAAAGCAACAACAATAGGGACCTTCGTCCCCCTTCGGGGCTCGGTCCCTAATAATAATAATAATAATAATAATAATAGGGAAACAAAGCAACAACAATAGGGACCTTCGTCCCCCTTCGGGGCTCGGTCCCTAATAATCTGTTTTTATGTGTATGTGTGCTTTAGATGGCAAAAAAATACAGTGTTGAAGATGCTCTGAAAAGGATTATGGATGGGAATTCAAGTGACATGGAGCAGCTAGGGGAAGATGATGATGAGGAGGACGACGAGGAATGGACTCCTACTGCAAAGATTGGGGAATACCAAGATAGCAGTGATGAAGAGGAAGAGGAAAACCCAGCTAGTAGTGATGATGATGATGAAAGCCCAAAAGTTCTAGAAGAGGATGCAACAAAATCAAAGGACATAACACTAAAGCAGTCGGCAAGGGGTAAAGTTAAAAGGAAGGTGTATCGGTGGAAAAGAAAACAGTTTGAACCTCCATCTGTTGAATTTGTGGAATTTGTTGAGGAACATTCTGAAGAGAGGCTTGACTGGACACCATATATGTATTTTAAAGATTTTGTGACTGACGAAATGTTGCTGGAAATTGCAGAAGAAACAAACTTGTACAGTGTGCAGAAAATTGGAAAGTCGGTGAACACAAATGCTCAAGAAATCGAGCAAATTATTGGTATGTACATGCACATGGGGTTAGTACAGATGCCCAACGTACGAGCCTACTGGGAGATGGAGACAAGGTACCCCGCTGTTTGTGATGTGATGTCATGGGGTCGATTCCTGAATTTGCTGACGATGATTCACTTTCAGGACAACCTCAATGTGTCTGAGGATGCAAAAAAAGATAAAGTGTGGAAACTCAGGCCGTGGTTAGAGAAACTACGCCAACGCTTTCTTTGTGTACCTCCTGAAGAATGTCACGCTGTTGACGAAATCATGGTGCCTTTCAAAGGAAAATCACATCTACGGTGCTACATGCCAGGAAAACCTCACAAGTGGGGGTTCAAGATGTGGGCACGTGCTGGGCAGAGTGGCTATCTCTATGACTTTGACGTGTGCCAAGGGGGAGAAAATCCTGAGAAAGAGAAATCTGATGTTGGTGCTACGGGAGATGTTGTCCTGAAAATGACCTCAAGCCTTCCAGCAGGGAAAAAAAATCACAAAATCTTTGCTGACAACTTTTTTACATCAGTTGCACTGGTGGAGCACTTGAAACAAAGAGGAATCTACTACATAGGCACAGTCCGAATGAACAGGGTGAAGAACTGCCAACTGATGGATGAGAAAGAACTGAAGACAAGGGGAAGAGGCTCTCTGGATTTCAGAGTAAACCAGGAAGACAACATCATTGTGGGATGGTATGACAACAAAGCTGTGAACCTGCTCTCTTCTTATGTTGGTGTCGAACCACTGGGCAATGTGAGGCGTTGGGATCGGAAAGCCAAAACCTGGATCAAGCCTGAAGCCTGAAGCCTGAAGCCTGGATCATTTCCCAACATGGGAAACCCGACAGAGATGCAAGCACTGCACAGGCCGCTTTACCCATGTGTACTGTCAGAAATGCAGAGTGCATCTTTGTCTGAACAAGGACAGAAACTGCTTTCAAGCCTACCACCAGGGAAAATAAAAAGGTTGTGAACCACAAAATGATTAAAAATAACTGAAATGTTATGTTTTCCAGACTTCCATCCAGTAGGTTCCATTGGTGGATTTCTCATTACTGCGTTATGATAGCACTTTTTATGTTTGGAATTACAAATTTGTTGGATTTGTTTGTGTTTTATTATGTTTTTGCTTGTTCAGGAAAAAAGAATCTTTGAGCATTGTGACCCAATGTTTCAAATATGATACAAATTGAAACTCATATATAGAAAATTATATTTGAATTTTTGTTTTGTTATTTGTTCAGAGGGACCAATAAAGGCTCCAAGTTCAAAGAATTGGAATTTTCTGTCAATTATTTAATGGTGCGGGCTTTACAGGGTTAAAATAATACAATTCTATGCCGTATATATAGTAGGGGGTCCCTGGCCCAGTTCGCCATCTGTTTGGGGGTCCCTGGCCTGAAAAACGTTGAAGACCCCTGAAATATACCAATTGCGTAGGGACCAGCTTTATCCAATTCATGATTTAGGATTTGAAAATCTGTTCCAACAGGAGAAAAATGACAGCGGTGAGAGAAATAATCAGACAGAGCAAGGTTTAGGGAGGAAGAAGAAAGTGTCTGCTCCTCACGACAGCTAGAAGGAAAAAGTAGTAGTAGTAGTAGTAGAATAAGTACATAATCAGTAAAATCTTTTTCACATTTGTTTATTTCACTAAAAATACAAAACTGGACCAGGACTGAACAGGGCCCCGGTCAGGGGCCTGTTGATGTGTTTGTAGTAGTATTTGTTCAGTACAGTAGTACTACAGTAGTAGTAGTAGTAGTATACACACACACACACCAGGGGCCCCTGCGTTAAAGGGCCCCTGCGTTAAAGGGCCCCTCCGTCACGGCGCCTCTGGGAGGGGCATGTTGATGTGCGCCGTGAGCAGGGGAGCGCCCCTCCCCTCCTGTAGCACACACACCTTGATGACATCACAGAGGGCGGGGCCGGTGCAGGTGACCCGGGTCTGCAGTGCGTAGGTGAGGCCGGGGGCCAGCAGGGGCAGGTGCAGCAGGGGCGGGGCCACGGCGTAGAGGGCGGGGTCGTACAGCACACAGGACAGGCCCGTGATGGGGCGGAGCGCAGCGGCGTTCACCACGTACAGAGTGAGTTTAAAGTGCGGCCCCAGACCCTGCACTGCGGCGTGCAGTTTCAGGGGCCCCTGTTCGGATGAGGGGCCCGCGGAGGCCTCCAGGGCCCTGCTGAAGGCGCGCGCGGCCCTGAGGCGCGTACGGATCAGATCCGTGAGGAAGGCGCGGTGCATGAGGGGCCCCTGCTCTCGCTCTCTCAGAGTCTGATCCACAAACAGCTGGCTCTTCTTCGGCACATTCAAGCGCACCCTAGCCCGCCTCCCTCCGGCCTCCGCAGGGACGCCGTACGCCGCAGAATGCGCACCAGCATGGCCCCTCCCCTCGTCGCCATGACGACGGTGCCGTCCTCTCGGCCATAGCGTCCGAAGGCGAGCGCTGTGACGGGCTCTGGGGTCCTCTGGCTGTTCACAACCCACTGGTCCTGGTACAGTCTGAGCTCACACGACGCCAACGCCACCAACACCCCGGCGAAACCCCGCGACGGGAGACGCATGGGCGCCATGGCCGTGATGGGGGCGGGAAGGGGCACCGACCACAAGCGCTTACCCTGAAAATACACAAAAATACACAGAAATACAAAATACACAAAAATACACAGAAATACAAAATACTCTGTAGTACTGTAGTACTTGTACCTTCTGGGTGAAGCCCTGGAGCGTCTGGTCGCTGCAGCCGACCACCACAGTTTTCCCCACACGAACCAGAGACACACAGTGAGACGACAGCTCCAGGCAGTACCGCGGCTGAGCACAGTCCCTGCAACAGACGGGTGAGACGGGTGAGACGGGTGAGACGGGTGGAGCTGACAGGGGGATGAGTGTGAATATTTCAGGATAAACAGAATTAGATGAGCAGGACGTCTTCAGTCTGAGTTTTTAAAGTTTGTCTTTAATTAAAGACACTTCAGTGATTTATGTAAGTTCTGAGTGAAATACTACAGTACAGTGTAGTGTATAGTACAGTACAGTACAATATAGAATAGTGTAGCGTATTGTAGTATAGTATAGGATAATGTGTAGTACAGTACAGTGTAGTACAGTATAGTATAATATAGTATAGTGTAGTATAGTACAGTGTAGTGTATAGTACAGTGTAGTACAGTACAGTACAACAGTACAGTACAGTACAGTATAGTATAATACCGCAGATCCTTCATCCCCACCGCCATTAGACTGTATAATTCCACTGTATAGTCCAAATGTGCAATATTGTCTTTAAAGCCCCAGTGTGTAGGATTCGTGGCGCATAGGTGGATGGTGCTATTGCACTTTCTGTTTTAGCTACGGCAGACCTCGAGGGTCACCCGGGCACGAGCCACGCGCCGCTACTGTATAAATAAAACGTGGTCCCGTTTTGTTTTTGTTTTTTTTTCTCATGAAAACACACATTCCCGATCATGTACCATGACACTCTACACATCAAATGAAACCTTACAGTCTCCTCTTTTTGACTATGCAATTAATTTCCCTGCACAACAATCACTCCCCGAGCACATGGGGCTTTTATACGGAAAAGCACAAAACGAGGTTAGCTTACCTTAGAACGCTCTGCACAGGTCAAACTCTGTATTTCACCATAAACTTGCTCTCAATTTGTCCGTAAGGATCCAGCGAATAAAATCCAGTAAAACAATTTAGTCCAAAACACGTGTTAGATCCATTACGACGTGTGATCCGGCAGCATGCTTGTGTTGTTTACCCAAAACCACGAGCCTTGCCGAAGGCGGAGCCCAAATGTCCTTCTGCGGCTCTCGTATTCAAAATGGCTGCCTCTGCATGGGGAAGATCCTCCTTTTATGGGACTATATCTAAGTCCAAAAGAATACTTTGATTTCATGATGGAAGTGAAAAGGCTTGGAAAACAATGTATTTTTGAATGGGTATCTTCAATTTCGATAATTAACGGGTAAAAATCTTACACATTGTCCCTTTAAATACTCTCCTGGTTACTGTTTCTTATTATTATTACTTGGATAACTCCACTATGGTCCTATCGTGCAATATCGTTTTTTAAATTTTTCAATACTCTCCCTGTCACTGTTTTTATTATTATTATTCGATTTATTACTTATTTTATTATTATTATTACTACCTATCTTTATGCCATTCTTGCTGCATGCACTTGTCTTCTTGTCCAAACTGTCCCTACCTGGAGCTACTGTGACAAGTAAATTTCTCCTGTGTGTAGTATAGTATAGGATAATGTGTAGTACAGTACAGTGTAGTACAGTATAGTATAATATAGTATAGTGTAGTATAGTATAGGATAATGTGTAGTACAGTACAGTGTAAGTACTCAGACAGCCGTAGTATTTTTGTCCACAGACCTGTGCAGCACGTACACGGCTCCGTCTCGACACGCCACAGTGATCCTGAACTCCACATCAAACTGTCCGCTCACCTCCATCACCACAGGGGGCGCCGGAACACACATCTGTGACAAGGGTGGGGTCATAAAGTGTTCAGGGCGTAAGGGGCAGTGGTTTCGTACCCTGGTGAGGATAATAAAAGCCTGGTGTAGCTGTAGGTGTAGCTGGGTGTAGTTGGGTGTAGTTGGGTGTGGGCGTAGTTGGGCGTAGTTGGGCGTAGTTGGGTGTAGTTAGGCATAGGTGTAGCTGGATGTAGTTGGGCGTAGTTGGGTGTAGGTGGGTGTAGTTGGGTGTGGGTGTAGTTGGGCGTCGTTGGGTGTAGTTAGGCATAGGTGTAGCTGGGTGTAGTTGGGCATAGTTGGGTGTAGTTGGGTGTAGTTAGGCATAGGTGTAGCTGGGTGTAGTTGGGCATAGTTGGGCGTAATTGGGTGTAGTTGGGTGTAGTTAGGCATAGGTGTAGCTGGGTGTAGTTGGGCGTAGTTGGGTGTAGGTGGGTGTAGTTGGGTGTGGGTGTAGTTGGGCATCGTTGGGTGTAGTTAGGCATAGGTGTAGCTGGGTGTAGTTGGGCGTAGTTGGGTGTAGTTGGGCGTAGTTGGGTGTAGTTGGGCGTAGTTGGGCGTAGTTGGGAGTACAGTGATCCCTCGCTTTATCGCGGTTCACTGTTCGCGCCCTCGCTGTTTCGCGGATTTTTTTTTCAATTTTATTTTATTTTTTCAATTTTTTTTATAGTGTAACATTGTGTTCTGCGTCCTGATTGGCTAAGAGACTAAACCAGGACTAAACGTGGACTAAACCAGGTCTAGACCATGTCTAAACCTGGACTGGCCCTGGACTAAACCGGGACTAGACCAGGTCTAAACCAGGATTAAACCGCTCTTTGCTGGTTTCGTGCGGCTGTTTTGTGGCTCGGGCTGAGAGCACGCGGTCCGAGCGCGGCGGTTCTATCTCGTGCTCGCGGCCCCCGGTGTACGCGCGGCAGTCACGTTTCTCTGTCACGGATTTGTCCACGATGAGGGGTGCACGTGTGGAGCTTCTCCAAGGGGTTGGTGCGCGTCGCATCGCGTCCAGGGACGTGGTGGTGCTCCTCGCGCGTCCGGCGGTGCTTCCGGGGCCGTGTCTCCCCCCACGCGTCACTATTAATACATTTTGTTGAAAATCTATGAAAGTTTGAGTGTTTAAACGAGAACAAATGTGAGAAAAGGTTCATTCCAGTCTGAGAAAAGCGTATAATGTGTGTGGTGAGGCATTTACAGCCTTAAAGCATGTAGAATAATTGTAAAATATAAAGTTGTCCTACTTCGCGGATTTCTCTTATTGCGGGTTATTTCTGAAACCTAACCCCCGCGATAAACAAGGGATTACTGTAGTTGGGTGTAGTTGGGTGTAGTTGGGCGTATTTGGGTGTAGTTGGGTGTAGTTGGGTGTAGTCGGGCGTATTTGGGTGTAGTTGGGAGTAGTTGGGTGTAGCTGGGTGTAGTTGGGTGTAGTTGGGTGTAGTTGGGTTTAGTTGGGTGTAGTTGGGTGTATTTGGGTGTAGTTGGGTTTAGTTGGGCGTAGTTGGGTGTAGTTGGGCGTAGCTGAGTGTAGCTGAGTGTAGTTGGGAGTAGTTGGGTGTAGTTGGGCAAAGTTAGGTGTAGTTGCAGTTGTAGGTGTAGTTGGGTGTAGTTACCTTGGTGAGGATAAGAAAAGCCTCTGGGTCCAGCACATAAACTTCACTGGACTCTGTGCCGATCACCACCAAACAACTCACACCGTCCTCGTCCGCCGTGCTTTTCTTCAGAGTGCCTAGGCACGTGATCACCGTCTGAAACACGTATACATGTTATATACAACATATATACAACATATATACAACACCAGGCACGTGTTCACCGTCTACGCAACACGTATACATGTTATATACAACACCAGGCACGTGATCACCGTCTGAAACATGGATATAACGTGTGTATTCGTGTAGAATCCCTCAGTCCCAGACGGGTGTAACTGACGGCAGTCGGACTTTCCTGTCTCCTGATTGGCTGTTATGGTCCGTACCTGTCTCCTGACTGGCTGTTGTGGTCCGTACCTGTCTCCTGATTGGCTGTTGTGGTCCGTACCCGTCTCCTGATTGGCTGTTGTGGTCCGTACCTGTCTCCTGATTGGCTGTTGTGGTCCGTACCTGTCTCCTGATTGGCTGTTGTGGTCCGTACCCGTCTCCTGATTGGCTGTTGTGGTCCGTACCTGTCTCCTGATTGGCTGTCCCTGATGCAGCGTCACAAACTCCTCCATGTTCTCTGGTTCTAGGGAGAGGAACCGAAGGGAGCGCTGGGAGAGAGGAAGCTCCGATTTACTCCTGATGCCCTCCAGAAGGTCCTTCAGAGCCAGAGGGTCGATCTGCCCCGACCGCACCTGCTGCCAGACCTCCTGCGGCCAATCAGAGGAGAGACGACATGTGAGAGCCAATCAGAGGAGAGTCCTGGTCCAGTCCTGGTTCAGTCCTGGTCCAAACCTGTTCCAGTGGGTCCACCTCGAGTCCTGGGAGGGTGAACTTGAAGTATGGTCTGAGGTTCTTGTAGATGTAAACACAGGGTCCAGAGGCCACGGCCAGAGCAGGAACTCGAGGCTCGTTTAGGTCCATGAAGAAGGCCACCAGCCCAGAGGGGAGGTCCAGCAGAGAGGACTCACTGACCAGAGAGGTACCACGGAACACCTGAGGAGGCATCACCAGAACATCACCAAAACATCACCAGAACATCACCAAAACACATCCACAAACATGAGGAGGTCCAGCAGGGAGACTCACTGACCGGAGAGGGACCACAGAACACCAAGCATGAGGAAACATCACCAGAAACATGAGGAGGAAAGACTCAAAATAAGCACCAGAAGATTAACCAGAGGAGTCATCAGCGTCCCCTGATGATGCTAACTGTGGGCACTGCTCTGTCTGAAGCTCTGTTACTCAAGTCAGACTTTACTCTGAGTTTTATTTGAACCCAGTGTGACCATAAAGACCTGACTGATCTCCAACAGGTGAGAGGATCTGTGCTGAAATGAGTTTTGTAGTTGAGTATGAATAGTCCACTTGAGATGTTTCTGCTCCATGTGAGAGGTTCTGGGGTTACAGGAAGCTTGCAGTACCTTCAGCTTCATCCTGGAACCCAGGGACCCGCTGGAGGACGAACCCAAATCAGCCACGACCAGACAGTTCTCCCCATCTCCACTGAGGTCCGAGAGGTCCATGCACGACGACAGAGTGTTCAGACCAGCCACAGGGTCAGAGTGAGCCTCCAACCACGGGCTCGGGCCAGAGTCCGACATCCTGCACCTGAGAGGAGGTCAGAGGAGGAGGTGAGAGGAGGAGGTCAGAGGAGGAGGTCAGAGGAGGAGGTCAGAGGAGGAGGTCAGAGGAGGAGGTCAGAGGAGGAGGTCAGTGGAGGAGGTCAGAGGAGGAGGTCAGAGGCGGAGGTTAGAGGCGGAGGTCAGAGGGGGAGGTCAGAGGAGGAGGTCAGAGGAGGAGGTCAGTGGAGGAGGTCAGAGGAGGAGGTCAGAGGCGGAGGTCAGAGGCGGAGGTCAGAGGGGGAGGTCAGAGGAGGAGGTCAGAGGAGGAGGTCAGAGGCGGAGGTCAGAGGCGGAGGTCAGAGGGGGAGGTCAGAGGAGGAGGTCAGAGGGGGAGGTCAGAGGAGGAGGTCAGAGGGGGAGGTCAGAGGAGGAGGTCAGAGGGGGAGGTCAGAGGAGGAGGTCAGTGGAGGAGGTCAGAGGAGGAGGTCAGAGGAGGAGAGAGGAAACTCAGGACTAAACCCAAAATTACGCAGGTCTAAACCAGGATAAACCAGGTCTAAACCAGGTCTAAACCTGGACTAAACCTGGACTAAACCGGGACTAGACCAGGACCGTTGATCCTGCGCTGTGAGAAAGAATCCACATTAAACATGAAAACACCTCTGAACCGTGAGGAGGTTCCTGAACATCTCAATTAAACCCAAATGAAGCGCATTATTATTGTTGTTGTTATTATTGATATTATTATTTTTATTATTGATCCTCTCTGTTTCTCACCGTTACCAAGGCAACGCGTCCGCTCGACAAGCACTTCCCGCGGAGGATTTGGTCTTCTGGACAAATTAAAATGTTTATTTCTGATAAATTCGGTTCAAATCATTGTAATAAACAGATAAATGCTCCCGCAGAGGTCAGGTGTGGAGGCTAGCGGCGCTGCGGAGAAAGATAATCCACAAAATCCACTCAATCCACTAAATCATCACGGGGAATGTGCGGTCCATCTGCAACAAGACGGAGGAGCTGATCGCGCTGACTCGGCAGCGGAGGGAATACCGGAGCTGCAGCATCATATGTTTTACGGAAACGTGGTTGAATGGGAATATACCGGACAATATCATTTCACTGAATGGATTTACCACAAAGCGCGCGGACCGGACGGTGTTGGGAAGCGGAAAAACAAGAGGAACAACTGCTTGTTTTTTATTAATGAACGCTGGTGTCACCCCGGGAACGTACATGTGAAAGATCAGCTGTGCTCCCGGGACATCGAACTTCTTGCTGTGGGTATGCGGCCCTACTATTTGCCACGAGAATATTCACATGTCATCGTACTTTGTGTTTATATTCCTCCATCGGCAGATGGCGGGGCTGCGTGCGAGCAGCTCCATACTGTAGTGACGAGACTGCAGACAGACCACCCACGTGCTCTCGTTCTAATCACGGGGGACTTTAACCACAACTCCCTATCCACTACTCTCCCCACATTCACGCAATACATCACGTGCCCCACGAGAGACAATAAGACCCTGGACCTTTTTTACGCAAATGCCCCCCCCCCGCTCGGACGCTCAGACCACTGTCTGGTTTACCTGCTCCCGCAATACACACCCAGGGTGAGAAGACAACCTGCGCAGAAGCGGTCTGTGAAGCTTTGGACTCAGGAGGCCCGTGAGAGACTGAGGGACTGTTTCCAGAACACTGACTGGGACATGTTCAGCGGCTCTTATGGAGACGACATCAACGGCCTGACTCATTGCATTACGGACTACATTAACTTCTGCATGGAGAACACTGTACCAACCAGGAGGGTACGGTGCTTCTCCAACAACCACCCCTGGGTCACCCCTGAGCTTAAAGCCCTCCTGAACCAGAAGAAGAGGGCTTTCAGCTCAGGGGACAGAGAGGAGCAAAAAAGGGTCCAGCGGGAGCTCCAATGGAGGATCCGACGGGCCAAAAAGGACTATGGGAGGAAGATGGAGGAGCAGCTGGCCCAAAACAACGCACGGGGCGTGTGGAGAGGACTGAGGAACATGTCTGGTTTCGGACAGAGTGGCAGAGGGACAGCTGATGGTGATCAGCGCTGGGCGGACGAATTAAACTGTTACTTCAACAGGTTTGACTCGCCCCCCACCCCCTCTGCCCCTCTGCCGACTCCCCCCTCCTCCTCTTCACACCTCCCCGGGCCAGTAGCCACATCCCCCTTCCCCTTCACACGGACCCACCTCCACCCCACCAGCACCAGCCCCCCTCCACCCCCCACCTCCACCAGCCCCTGCAGTCCACCCCAGTCCCCCCCTCACTCCCCCCTCTCCATCACACCAGACGAGGTGAGGAGGGAACTTAGGCGGCTCAACCAGAGGAAGTCCACAGGTCCTGATGGTATCTGCCCCAGGCTGCTGAGAACCTGTGCAGACCAGCTCTGTGAGGTTCTCTGCTACATGTTCAACCTGAGCCTCAGCCTGGAGAAGGTCCCCGTCCTGTGGAAGACCTCCTGTGTGGTCCCGGTTCCCAAAACAACAAACGCCAGGGAACCGGCCCACTACAGACCAGTCGCCTTGACCTCCCACCTCATGAAGACCATGGAGAGGGTGATCCTCAGTCACCTCCGCTCTGTGGTGAGCCCCACCGTGGACCCGCTGCAGTTTGCCTACAAGCCAAACGTAGGAGTAGAGGACGCCGTCATCTACTTGTTGCAGCGGGCGCTCACCCACCTAGAGACCGCCGGGAGTGCTGTGAGAGTCATGTTCTTTGACTTCTCCAGCGCCTTCAACACCATCAGGCCGGCGCTGCTGCGGGGGAAGCTAGAGGATGCGGGAGTTGATGGACATCTCGCTGCCTGGACCATCGACTACCTCACTGACCGTCCACAGTACGTGCGGCTGCGCGGCTGTGAGTCAGAGGTGGTAGTCTGCAGCACTGGGGCTCCCCAGGGAACTGTCCTCTCACCCTTCCTCTTCACCATATACACCTCGGACTTCACATATAACATGGACAGCTGCCATCTCCAGAAGTTCTCTGACGACTCGGCCATTGTGGGCTGTGTGTCAGAGGGGAACGAGCTGGAGTACCGCTCGGTCATCAGTGACTTTGTGGACTGGTGTGGGCGCAACCACCTGAGCCTTAACACCAGTAAGACAAAGGAGCTGGTGATCGACTTCAGGAGGAGACCACTACCTCACTCACCGGTGAACATCCAGGGGCAGGACATAGAGACTGTGGACAGTTTCAAGTACCTGGGTGTTCACCTCAACAATAAACTGGACTGGTCCCACAACACCAACGCCCTGTACAAGAAGGGCCAAAGTCGCCTCCACCTCCTGAGGAGACTGAGGTCCTTTGGAGTGTGCAGGCCTCTGCTCAAGACTTTTTATGACTCTGTGGTGGCCTCTGCTCTCCTCTACGCTGTCGTCTGCTGGGCCCCGAGCAGCACAGAGCGGGACAGAAAAAGACTCAACAAGCTGGTCAAGAGGGCCAGCTCTGTCCTGGGCTGTCCTCTGGACTCTGTAGAGGAGGTGGCTGAGAGGAGGGTACTGGCCAAATTCACGTCCATCATGGACGACACCTCTCATCCTCTGCACCGGACTGTAGAGGAGCTGAGCAGCTCCTTCAGCAGCCGACTGAGGCACCCCCAGTGCAAGAAGGAGCGCTACCGCAGATCCTTCATCCCCACCTCCATCAGACTGTATAATTCTACTGTGTAGTCCTACCGTGCAATATCGTTTTCCCAATGTGCAATATTGTTGTTTTTTTCAATACTCCTATCATGCAATATGGTTTTTCCAATTTTTTCAATACTCTCCCTGTTTTTTTTATTATTATCACTACTATTATTATTATTCGATTTATTACTTATTTTTTTTTATTATTATTATCACCTATCTTTATGCCTTTTTTTGCCTGCATGCACTTGTCTTCTTGTTCAAACTGTCCCTACCTGGAGCTACTGTGACAAGTAAATTTCTCCTGTGTGAGATCAATAAAGTCTTATCTTATCTTATCTTATCTTAAATCCGACCTGATTCTGCCGTCAGCGCCACGGCTCATGCTGATGACGTCACCAAACAACGACAGCGTAGTTTTGTAGTTTTCAACTTTTTACAGCCTTAACTAATCGATACTCTTCTTAAAGTGACGTGACACTTTCAGGCAGAGATGTTTTTGCATTTTTTAGAAGTTAAATTACATAATGTCAATGTTATAATTGTGCGGAATGAATCATGTGATCAAAACACACTGGTTTTAAACAATAAATTCTAATTATTTATTAAAGATTATTGTGTAGTGGCTGTGTATAATTGTTTACGTTTATTAAAATTTAAATTAAAAAAAGATTATATTCAGTATTTTTTTTCGCTGTTCTCGCGAGATGTGACGTAAGCTCCAGCTCGCTCTGTGATTGGCTCACGCTGCTCTTTTAAACAGAAGCACGCGGCTTTTATTTGTGGAATAAAACGCTCTGAGGTGAGTAGACCATTCGTCCGGATTTTGTCCGGACAGTTTTAGAGCTGTCTGTCCGGCCGTCTGTCACGTGTCCTCCTTTTGTTGCATAAATCGTCATAAATCCCCACCCATTATTTACACTTGCTACTCTGCAATGTTTGCCGTTTCCCATGCACGGTTCGGAGCGTGGTCTCAGGGAGTTGCTCAAGATGTCTAAACCTTGGCGCCGGTGTCTCTGCGTACTCTGCTAGTGTTTTTGGTGGTTCTGTCAATTGTCATGGTAAATGTCAAATCTCTGCTGGTGTATAATCGCCAAACACTTCTGGATCTCCGACCCAAATTTGTGAATTTGGTGGACTTTAATCATGGAGGAACATTTTGCCCTCCTCTCCTTTTCGGGGATACCGGCTTACCTGCGCCGTGTGGCAGCTCCTCCTCTTCTTTGGACCCGATCGGCCCCCATTTGGTGCCTTTGGCTGGCACCGGCGATGGGCCTCGCTCCCTCCGTGTCCCGGCTCCTCACCTCGGTTTGCGCGGGGCGAGTCGGCGCAATCTCCGGCCGCTAGCTCGGGCTACCGCTCTAGCAGCTAACACACCGGCTCCTGCTCCGTTTGCCCTGGTGAATGCTAGATCGCTAGCAAACAAAACTTTTATACTTAAGGATTTATTTGAGTCGCGCGGATTGGACTTCTTGTGCGTAACAGAAACATGGATGACTATGGGTGAGTCGAGAGCCATTTGTGAACTATTGCCCTCGGATTGTTTGTACTTTAACTCCCCTAGATATCAGGCCGTGGAGGAGGTCTAGCAACTATTTTTAAGAATACTTTTAAGTGCAAGGAGCTCGTACCCACTGTGTCATTCAGCAGCTTTGAGGTGATCCTGTTTGAAGTGAGCGCTGCGCCTCCGTTGTTGTGCGCAATAGTTTATCGCCCACCCAAATACAACAAGGATTTTATTAATGGCTTTTCAGAGTTTCTGACTGAATTTGTGGCGATCTATGATCGTATCCTTATTGCAGGGGACATAAACATTCACGTTTGTTGTCCTGAAAAGCCACTGTCAAAAGACTTTTTAAGTTTGATTGACTGTTTTAATTTTGTTCAGTGTGTAACCGGCCCCACGCACGAGCTTGGGCACACTCTCGATCTTGTTCTGACCTATGGTTTTACTGTTGCCAATGTTGAGATTTGTGATGCATCTTTCTCTGATCATTTGCCGGTTCTGTTTGAGATTCCTCTGTCTTGTACCTTGAACAAACCGTGCGGCTCTGTGCGCAGTGGCCGCGTGATTAATTCATCTACTGCTGTGCAATTCTCTTCTGCTTTTAATGTAAATGATTTCACAGGTAATGATCCATCTGTTGATGTACTTTGTGATGCGTTTACCTCTGCGTGTAAAGCTGCGTTAGATTCTGTAGCCCCTATAAAATCTAGGTTGTCTAAACCTAAATCAGAACCCTGGCTGACGTCACTCGTGCTGCCAGGCGCGAGTGCAGGAGGGCGGAGAGAAAGTGGAAAGGGGATAAGTTGCACATTTCCTTTCAGATGTTGAGAGACAGTTGGCATCGGTATCAAAAACTAGTGAAATCAGCTAGGACCAGGTACTTTTCAGAGATAATTGATTCTAACAGCCACAACCCTCGTGCGCTTTTTAAAACTGTTAAATCAATTCTCACTGTCCCACAACCCAGTCCTGATGACCCATCCAAATTGTGTGAGGAGTTTTTACGATTTTTTATTAATAAGGTGCAGACTACTAGGGCCCTTATTAGTCCTCCTCTAAACGAGCCTGATATAGCTGTAACCTGTACTGCTGTCTTTCATCAGTTTGAGCCTGTTACTTTGTCATTTGTAGAAAAAGTGGTTGATCAGATCAAGCCTACGGGCTCTCCCACCGATGTTATTCCCCCTCGTCTTTTTAAAGAAGTGTTCCCCACATTGGCCCCTTATGTCCTAGACATTATTAATGCTTGCCTTTTCAATGGACTTGTACCTTCTAGTTTTAAACATGCAGTTGTTCAGCCATTGATAAAGAAGCCTGGTCTGGATCACACTGAGCTCTCAAACTACAGGCCAATTTCTAAGCTGCCTCTGATATCAAAATTACTTGAGAAAATTGTTTACTTACAGCTGAGCTCTTTCTTAAATGTAAATTCAATCTCTGAAGTTTTCCAGTCTGGATTCAAAAAAGGCCATAGTACAGAGACTGCTCTGCTGAGTTTTTAATGACATTCTTCTGGCCTCAGACTCTGGAGACACTGTTGCTCTGCTGTTATTGGACCTTACTGCAGCATTTGTGTGTGTGTGTGGGGGGGGGGGGGGGGGGGGTGTTGTGTTGTGTTGGTGGGTGTGTTGTGTTTGGTTGGTGGGTGTGTTGTGTTTTGTTGGTGGGGGGGTGTGTTGTGTTGGTGGGTGTGTTGTGTTGGTGGGTGTGTTGTGTTGGTGGGTGTGTTGTGTTGGTGGGTGTGTTGTGTTGTGTTGGTGTGTTGTGTTGGTGGGTGTGTTGTGTTGTGTTGTGTTGGTGGGTGTGTTGTGTTGGTGGGTGTGTTGTGTTGGTGGGTGTGTTGTGTTGTGTTGGTGTGTTGTGTTGGTGGGTGTGTTGTGTTGTGTTGTGTTGGTGGGTGTGTTGTGTTGGTGGGTGTGTTGTGTTGTGTTGGTGGTTGTGTTGGTGGGTGTGTTGTGTTGGTGGTTGTGTTGTGTTGGTGGGTGTGTTGTGTTGGTGGGTGTGTTGGTGGGTGTGTTGGTGGGTGTGTTGTGTTGGTGGGTGTGTTGTGTTGGTGGGTGTGTTGTGTTGTGTTGGTGGGTGTGTTGTGTTGTGTTGGTGGGTGTGTTGTGTTGGTGGGTGTGTTGTGTTGTGTTGGTGGGTGTGTTGTGTTGTGTTGGTGGGTGTGTTGTGTTGGTGGGTGTGTTGTGTTGTGTTGGTGGGTGTGTTGTGTTGTGTTGTGTTGGTGGGTGTGTTGTGTTGTGTTGTGTTGGTGGGTGTGTTGTGTTGTGTTGTGTTGGTGGGTGTGTTGTGTTGGTGGGTGTGTTGTGTTGGTGGTTGTGTTGTGTTGGTGGTTGTGTTGTGTTGGTGTTGGTGGATGTGTTGTGTTGGTGGGTGTGTTGGTGGGTGTGTTGTGTTGGTGGGTGTGTTGTGTTGGTGGGTGTGTTGTGTTGGTGGGTGTGTTGTGTTGTGTTGGTGTGTGTGTTGTGTGGGTGTGTTGTGTTGTGTGGGTGTGTTGTGTTGTGTTGGTGGGTGGTTTATTTGCACAGGGACAGTGCACAACATTTCGTTGACCTTTGAAAGGTGCAGGTTATTTCCACCTGTCGTCCGGGACAGGATGATAAGTGAATAAACTGTAACAGAGATTGTAAATGAGTGATAGACCAATGCATAAAAATAATCACATGTGCATACAAATACAACTTCCGACCCTCACTATGCCATTTCTAAAAAACTCTTTATACATCCATACACAGAATCAGAAAGATAAAGGTTTTATGGCCATATGAGTGAACATGTTCACAACATTAGGAAATTGCTTTGGTGCTTGGAGTGGAATGTAAACAAACACTTAACATGCAGCAAATAAAATAAAGTAGAAGACAATAAGCTATAACACAAAATCTACAGGAATATAACAGATAAAATCAGTGCAACCAGACAAAAATACAGCAGTCATTGGACTAACACAGGGTCATGTGACTGACACAGGGGGGTGGGAACAGTCCTAGTGTTGTTATTAGTCCTAGTTTCACTCACACATTCATCACTAATGAGTGCAGATTTGATATTCGCCATTTCTTTGTTGGATGTGCAAACGTTTGAAAACGTGTACATGTGATAATCTCATTTGTCAAACTATTCCACTGACTCATGGCAGTAAAAGAGAAGCGGTTTTACTGAAAGAGGTCCTCCATTCTCCTCTAGAGGTCGCCCTGGTGACTCGAGTAGTTTTTTCAGAGCTCAGTGTGACGAACCTTCTCAGAGGAGGGGCAGCGATACCATGAATAATTTAAAAAATTAGGCAGATGTTCACGTACATTATTATCAAAGTTTAGAAAATCATATATTTAGAAAGAATATGACAGTGGTGATACTATCTGGATTTCTTGTTGTGAATCTTTAGAGCACTTTTATAGATTGATTCAAGAGGCTTTAAGGCTGTTTTGCACCTGTGACCAGCTTGTCACGCAACTTGTGTGCATTTGTGTAATAGTTAAACAAGACAATAAACACCATGACAAAGGAAGAAAGAAAGCTATGCCTTTATTCGTCCCACAGTGGGGAAATTCCAGTTCTGCATTTAACCCATCCTGTTGTCAGGAGCAGTGAGCAGCACATTTCTGCGCCCTGGAACCATCTCCATGATCTTCTTGCTTCGGTTTGGTCAGGACCTCAGCTGGAGGATTTTACCTGGAGCATGTTTTGGGTTGGTGGGGGAAACCAGAGTGCCCGGAGGAAACCCACCCAGACACGGGGAGAACATGCAAACTCCACGCAGAAAGGCCTGGGCAACCCGGGGATCGAACCTGGAACCTTCTTGCTGTGAAGCATGAGTGCTCCCCACTCAGCCACCGTGCCTAAAACATCACATGTACCCGTAGCAAAAGTACAAAAGGCTTGTATATAATACAAATAAGTAAAACGCACAATGTGGAGCAGAATAAAGCTCAAATGTGTCATTTACGCAGCAGCGTCAGTGTCATTTAAGCAGCAGTGCCATTTAAGCAGCAGTGTCGGTGTGATTTAAGCAGCAGTGTGATTGGGAGAGAGTTGAGCATCCTGACAGCTTGGTGGATGAAGCTGTCTTTCAGTCTGCTGGTCTTGGCCCTGAGGCTCCTCAGTCTCCTTCCTGATGGCAGCAGACTGAAGAGGCAGTTGGATGGGTGGGTGGGATCACCCAGAGGGCTTTGCGGGTGAGGCGGGTGCAGTAGATGTCCTGCAGGGAGGGGAGAGAGACACCCACGATTCTCTCAGCTGCTCTCACTACTCGGTGTAGCTTTTTCTGGCAGGACACGGTGCAGGTGCCATACCACACAGTGATACAGCTGGTGAGGATGTGACCTATGGTGCCTCTGTAGAAGGTGCTCATGATGGAGCTGGGGCTCTGGCTCTCTTCAGCTTGTGGAGGAAGTAGAGTCGCTGTTGGGCTTTACTGGCCAGTGGTGCAGTGTTCTTTGACCAGGAGAGGTCCTCAGAGATATGCACACCCAGGAACTTGGTGCTGGTGAGGGGGGCGTGCTGTGTGTGTGCTCTCCTGAAGTCTACCACAATCTCCTTTGTCTTCTCCACGTTCAGGGAGAGGTTGTTGTTCCTGCACCACTTGACAAGGCAGCTCGCCTCGCTCCTATAGTGAGTCCCATCGTCGTCGCTGATGTGACCGACGCAGTCGTATCGTCCGCAAACTTGATGAAGAGGTTGGAGCTGTGTGACGTCTCTGGTGTCCAGGTGTGTGAGGGGGTGACTGGAGGGCTGTGGAGATTGCATCATCGGTCGAGCGGTTAGACCGGTATGCAAATTGAAATGGGTCCAGGGTGGAGGGGAGAGATGTCTTGATGTGTTGCATGACGAGCCGTTCGAAGCGCTTCATGAGGATGGGGGTGAGCGGACGGTAGTCGTTAAGGCTGGATGGAAAGGACTTCTTCAGCACGGGGATGATGGTGGAGGTCTTGAGGCATGTGGGGACGACAGCCTGGCTCAGAGATGTGTTGAAGATGTCCATAAAGACCTGTGAGTTTGTCATAGTTGTGTAATAGTTGTGTTTGTGTACAGATGGAGTGGACTCTGACGCCCAGGGTTAGGCCCAGGAGGGAGGGGCCGGTGGTGATGGAGGACCACAGAAGAAACCTGGCGAATGAATTCATTGCCAAACAGGTACATGCAAAGTACTGTAGTACTACAGTATACACAGGTCCTGCAGTACTACAGTACAAACAGTACTGTATACGCAGACACTGCAGGCAGCAAAACTGTGCAGTGACATCAGGCAAGGGGTGTTCTCCATGTATGTCTATGGTGGAATGTGGATCAAAATTCAAGATTTGGAACCTTTTACTGCACATATAAATTCTGTAGATCCGAACATCGAATTCACCCGTGAAGATGCCAAGGATAACACATTGGCGTTCTTAGATTGTGCAGTAGCGATAGGAGGAGACCGGCGACTCCAAGTAGAAGTCTTCAGGAAGCCCACACACACAGACCAATACACCACCCACTGCAGCACAAACTGGGTGTTATTCGGACATTACAACACAGGGCCCAAGTGGTTCCCACAAGCACAGAGGGTAAGGAGAAAGAAGAACATGTGCAGGAAGCCCTCTGTTTGTGGATATCCTAAATGGGCCGTCAACAAAACCAAAAGAGACAAGAAACAAGACAACAGAGAATCAGAACCCAGGAGGAAAGGGGTAGCGATTCCGTACCTGGCCGGCGTGTCGGAAAAACTACAGAGGATTTTCAGACAATATGAAATCCCAGTTTATTTCAAACCCACAAACACTTTAAGACAAAACCTCGTCCACCCAAAGGACAAAACACCGAGCCACAAACAAAGCAATGTGGTCTACTCCATTCAGTGTAGTGAAGACTGCAGTGAGCGCTACACTGGAGAAACAAAACAGCCACTTCACAAGAGGATGTACCAACACAGACGAGAGCCAGAGTGGATCTCAGTCTGCCGTACATCTGCACCTAAAAGGACCTCAGTCTGCCGTACATCTCCACCTAAAAGGACCTCAGTCTGCCGTACATCTCCACCTAAAAGGACCTCAGTCTGCCGTACATCTCCACCTAAAAGGACCTCAGTCTGCCGTACATCTCCACCTAAAAGGACCTCAGTCTGCCGTACATCTCCACCTAAAAAGACCTCAGTCTGCCGTACATCTCCACCTGAAAGCCACGGGCCACTCCTTTGAGGACAGTGAGGTCCAGATCTTGGCCAGAGAAAAGAACTGGTTTGAGAGGAGGAGTTAAAGAAAGAGAATCCTTCCTTGAACAGAAATGGAGGGTTCAGACATCATTTGTCTCCATCTATAACTCTATCCTCAAATGTGGTAAAAGGAGAAATTCAGTTTGTCGACTGGACAAAAGTTTTTTTGGTGGAATTCGTTTCTCAGTTCATCCAAGCTGTTTCTTCAGTTCGGAAGAAGCAGCTTGGATGAATTGAGAATTTTTTCAGCAGTTACCATGGTGACACAATGCACAAATTTTTTTTTAAATGGTCTGAAAACTCCAGAAAAACTGATTTAAAGACACATTTTCATGGTCCTGTTCAGGAGTTTGATCTACACGAAAAGCTGTTGAACTAAAGCTGAAGCTCATGGTTGTCATGTTCTTTAGAGGGATGGGTTTAAAGCAAGTATTACTGCAGTACAAGTACCATGTACACAGAAGTATTACTGCAGTACAAGTGCCTGCACTCTGAGGCTCCAGTGTGTGAAGTTCTGTTGTGTCCAGCAGGATGAAAACCTGCAAGTTTTTCTGAGGATTCGTCCGTTCACCACGACCGAGGGCGACGACGAAAAAACTCAGGTACGAGTACTACTACTGCATTTAGTACTACGAATACTACTACTGCATTTAGTACTACGAGTACTACTACTGCATTGAGTACTACGAGTACTACTACTGCATTGAGTACTACGAGTACTACTACTGCATTGAGTACTACGAATACTACTACTGCATTGAGTACTACGAGTACTACTACTACTACTGCATTGAGTACTACAAATACACCTCCTCCTCTTCTGACCTGGTTCTTCAGGACTGTGTGACGATGGAGGGGCCGGACACTGTGATCCTCAAAGCTCCAAGAACCAACAAGTCTCTCCCTCAGACGAGCCAAAGGTTCACCTTCACCCAGGTGAGACTTCCACCCAGGTGAGACCTCCCCCTCCCCAGATGCTTTCTCTACCACCTGCCTCACCTGTCTCTGTCTTCACCTGTCTCTGTCTTCACCTGTCTCTGTCTTCACCTGTCTCTGTCCTCACCTGTCTCTGCAGGTGTTTGGTCCGGACTCGTCTCAGAGGGCAGTGTTTGAAGGTTCTGTTCGTTCTCACGTTCGTGATGTTCTTGATGGAGGAAACCGTCTCGTCTTCACCTACGGAGTCACCAACTCCGGAAAGACCTACACCTTCCTCGGTCGGTTGTGGTCTTCTCCTCATAACCCTGTCTAACCCTAACCCTCCTCATAACCCTGTCTGTTAACTGTATCGAGGGCGGACTGTCCCCCATGGTCTAACCCTGGTGTTTGGTCTGGGTCTGGTCTCTGGTCTAACCCAGGTCTGGTCTCTGATCTGTTTCAGGTCCAAACCATGACAGTGGCCTCCTGCCTCGCTCCCTGGCTGTGATCTTCAACAGTATCTCGGGCAGACTGTACGCTCACTGTGACCTCAAGCCTCAGAGATGCAGAGACTACACCAGACTGACCCCAGACCAGCAGAGCCAGGAGAGCGCCACCAAGAGGACGCTCATGAAGATGTTTAGTCCTGCTTCAGTCCTGGTTCCTGACCTGACGTTTCTGGATGGTTGGTTCTTTTCAGTTGTAGATCTTGGTTGGAGTTTAGGCTCTGATAACAGTTTTGGTGACAGTTGAAGGCTTGAGATCTTTGTGTGTTTTTGTAGATTCTAACGTGTCGGACTCCAGCCTCAGCAGCTCCTCTGAAGAGGACTCCTTTGTCCTGGAGGTGGAGGACTCGGTCAAGTTCTCCGTTTGGGTTTCCTTTTGTGAAATTTACAATAACAACATCCACGACCTGCTCAAACATGTACGCACTTCAAATAGTCCATCCATCCATGTTCTTCCTCTTGCCCAGACTTCCCTCACTTCCCTCCTCCTGATGGGATGTGCCCGGAACACCTCCCGAGGGAGGAGTCCAGGAGGTGTCCGGAACAGACGCCCGAGCCACCTCAGCTGCTCCTCTCCACGTGGAGGAGCGGCGGCTCTACTCCGAGCTCCTCCCGTGTGACTGAGCTCCTCACCCTATCTCTAAGGGCGCGCCCAGCCACTCTGTGGAGGAAAGTCATATCGGCCACTTGTATCCGCGATCTCGTCCTTTTCGGTCACTTGAAACACTTCTGTTTCAGTCTGTGTCACACGTCTGTGTCACACGTCTGTTTCAGTCTGTGTCACACGTCTGTTTCAGTCTGTGTCCCACGTCTGTTTCAGTCTGTGTCACACGTCTGTTTCAGTCTGTGTCACACGTCTGTTTCAGTCTGTGTCACACGTCTGTTTGTCTGAAGGGAAATGAGGAAGAACACTGGGCCACTGTAAACTGTTTAAACATGTTTAGTTTTTTAAAAATCTGGTAGGAAGACTTTAAAGCTGCTAAAGAGTTTTTCTCACACACACGTCCTGCCACAGGGTTAGGGTTAGGGTGGTTTCATTTCATGGTCCCAGTGTCAGTGAACTAACCTGCGCCTCCTTCAGGTTCCATACGGACATCAGAGAAGAACAGTGCTGCGCGTGTCTCAGGACGTGAAGGGGAACTCCTTCATCAAAGGTACGACTTCTGCCAAATGTACTTTTGTAGTATGTTCCTCACAAACCTGTCTGAAGAAGTGTTACAGTCCTCAAGTTTGAGTCATCTAGTGATCTCTCCTGGGCCCCATTCAAACCCTCCTTAGTCAGCAGTATGAGTCTGTACGAGGCTCCGCCCACAGGCTCCACATGACAATTCCCCATAAATCTACAAAAACATTAGACAAAAACAGAACACCCGGACAAACCTGATGTGAGGCAGGAGGTTCTGATGGAGGTTCTGATGGAGGTTCTGATGGAGGTTCTGATGGAGGTTCATTAGGAGGTTCATCAGGAGGTTCATTAGTGTGACGCTCTGAAGGGGGAGGGGGTTAGAGCCGAGAGCAAAGGGAGGAGAGACTCTCACAGACTTTCACAAAAGTGAAACTTGTAAAACAGAAGTGAATCTGCTGCTTTGGGCGAATATAACAAAACAAGAACATGTAGATCTAAATATGTGACATGTTACAGTTAATACCCCACAGAGGTAAATACCCCGTCTTTAGGGGTAAATACCCCGTCTTTAGGGGTAAATACCCCGTCTTTAGGGGTAAATACCCCGTCTTTAGGGGTAAATATCCCGTCTTTAGGGGTAAATATCCCTCTTCACATTAAACCTGTGTTTCAGACCTGCGCTGGGTTCAGGTGAACAGTTTTGAGCAGGCCTACAGAGTCATGAAGATCGGCACGAAGAACCAGAGCATCTCAGCCACACGACTCGGCCAGCTCTCCAGCAGGAGGTACAGAAGACACACGGAACACAGAACACACACAGAGAACACACACACGGAACACGGAACACACACGGAACACAGAACACACACAGAGAACACACACACGGAACACAGAACACACACAGAGAACACACGTGTGTGTTACTTGTGTGTTCTCTGTGTGCGTTACGTGTAGCACATGTGTGAACACACACAGAGAACACACACAGAGAACACACACAGAGAACACACACAGAACACACACACACACTCATCTGTGACGCTCTGAGCTCCAGCACAGACAGAACCTAAAGAATGTGAGTGTGAGTAAAGCACATCTGTTGGACAAGTCGACAAACACGTGACACCTGACGAGGTGAACGTGTGAAGATCATACTGATGATAGTTTCACTCTAAACGAGCCACCTCAGCGTTCCCGGATAACTCTGTGTGCTTGTGTTGTGTGTTTGGTTGTGTGTTTGCGTGTATAACTCTGTGTGTGTGTTCAGTCACAGTATCTTCAGTATCAGGCTGATGAAGATCGATGATGTGGGAGTGCCTCGAGTCCTGGCCATCAGCGAGTGAGTTTCTCTGTCTCATTTTCTTCTTTAGTAAAATCCTGTTCCTCCTGTTGACTCCAGATTCTCCTGGAACCACTAACCTCAGTGAGCTTCATTTGACTGAAGCTGAACGCTGCGATTACTCACACTGAAACACTTCTTTATACAGTCTGGCTCAATGCCGTTTTCCTAAGAGGAATGGTGCAGCGCCCCCTGCAGGTGCCTCTGGTGGTGCCTCTGGTGGTGCCTCTGGTGGTGCCTCTGGTGGTGCCTCTGGTGGTGCCTGTGGAGGTGCCCCTGGTGATGCCCCTGGTGATGCCCCTGGAGGTGCCTCTGGACTTGGAGACTTTCTGTCTCACACTTTCAGTGGGTCCAGATGTTTGATGAGACATTCTCCTGTCCTCCTTAGTCTGCTTTGGCCTGTTTACAGTGGCCCTGTGTGACCTGGTTTGTCTCAGGTTGGCCCTGTGTGGTCTGGTTTGTCTCCGGTTGGCCCTGTGTGACCTGGTTTGGTCTGGTTTGTCTCAGGTTGGCCCTGTGTGACCTGGTTTGGTCTGGTTTGTCTCCGGTTGGCCCTGTGTGACCTGGTTTGGTCTGGTTTGTCTCAGGTTGGCCCTGTGTGACCTGGTTTGTCTCCGGTTGGCCCTGTGTGACCTGGTTTGGTCTGGTTTGTCTCCGGTTGGCCCTGTGTGACCTGGTTTGGTCTGGTTTGTCTCAGGTTGGCCCTGTGTGACCTAGTTTGTCTCCGGTTGGCCCTGTGTGACCTGGTTTGGTCTGGTTTGTCTCAGGTTGGCCCTGTGTGACCTGGTTTGGTCTGGTTTGTCTCAGGTTGGCCCTGTGTGACCTGGTTTGGTCTGGTTTGTCTCAGGTTGGCCCTGTGTGACCTGGTTTGTCTCAGGTTGGCCCTGTGTGGTCTGGTTTGTCTCAGGTTGGCCCTGTGTGGTCTGGTGTGTCTCCGGTTGGCCCTTTTGTGGTCTGGTTTGTCTCTGGTTGGCCCTTTTGTGGTCTGGTTTGTCTCTGGTTGGCCCTTTTGTGGTCTGGTTTGTCTCTGGTTGGCCCTGTGTGACCTGGTTTGTCTCTGGTTGGCCCTGTGTGACCTGGTTTGTCTCAGGTTGGCCCTGTGTGACCTGGCTGGCTCGGAGCGATGTTCTCGGACTCAGAACAGAGGAGAGCGACTGAAGGAGTCGGGAAACATCAACCGCTCCCTGCTCACGCTCGGCAAATGCATCAGCGCCATGAGCAAGTGAGTACTACAAATACTGCTACTACTACTACTGCAAATACTATTGCTACTACTGCAAATACTACTACTACTGCTATTGCTACTACTGCAAATACTACTGCTGCTACTACTACTACTGCTGTTGCTACTACTGCAAATACTACTACTACTACTGCTATTACTGCAAATACTACTGCTATTACTGCAAATACTACTACTGCTATTACTGCAAATACTACTATTACTGCAAATACTACTACTACTGCTATTACTGCAAATACTACTACTACTGCAAATACTATTGCAAATACTACTACTGCAAATACTATTGCAAATACTACTGCTATTACTGCAAATACTACTACTGCTATTACTGCAAATACTACTACTACTACTAACATTGATATGTATTAAGTAATACTGCCCTGTCTATTTTACTATGGTCTGCCTCTACTTCAGTTTTTAATCAATTTCATTGATTTCTGATCTGTTCCCTTGCCCCACCCTTCCCTTTGTCGCCAAAGAAAAAACTCTGTATGTTACCTGTCCAATAGTTTTTCTGTCATTACATGTTGTGAATAATTGTCATTGATGTAATTGCGTCTTTTCCACTCTGTATCTCAGAGTTGGCGGTGTGCACATGTGCGTGGCCCCTCCCCTAGCCGCTCTGTCACTGTCCTGCCTGGTTAGTGGGGAAACGGAATTTCAAATTCACTCTATGTACATGTACATATGGTTTTTCCACAATAAAGCAAACTATGACTGATGACTACTACTACTACTGTAAATACTACTACTGTATATACTACTACTACTACTGTATATACTACTACTGTATTTACTACTACTACTGCAAATGATAAAAGGAGAAATTCAAGAATTTGTCAACTGGACAACGTTTATTTGGTGGAAAACGTTTCGCAGCTCATCTGCGCTGCTTCGTCAGTTCTGGTTCGAGTGCTGAAGGACACTGCTTATATCTCGCTGCAGGGAGGAGCTCACTACACTGAAATTATTCTGAAACTATTTGTTTTGAGTTTCTGTCTTTTGTTTTTCCAATTTCTCTGGCGTCTAGTTTAGCATACCCATTCAAACCCTAATGTCTGTTTTCACACCTCTGGCCCTGACCTGGCTGCACTATTGTTTCTTTTGTTTGTTTTGAATTCGGTTTGAGAATGGAATCCTAGGAATGGGGGAGTCGGACATAATTTGTCTCCCATCTATAATTCCATTCTCAAACCGAAGTCAAAACAAAGAAGAACTGACGAAGCAGTGCGGATGAGCTGCGAAACGTTTGACCAAATAAACTTTGTCTAGTTGACAAATTGAATTTCTCCTTTTATCATGGTTTCTACCTGGACGACTGAGGGATTCTTCATACTACTGCAAATATTACTACTACTGCAAATACTACTACTGCTACTACTACTACTCAGGGAGCTTGTACCAGCATTATGGATGGGGACAGATCTTGTGCCACAAGATCAAACTGCCACATCTGTCTTATGCCCAGTCGTCCTCATCTTAGGCTCTCTGTAGGTTCTCGCTGTAGGCTCTCAGTAGGTCCCTGTAGGCTCCTGTCTCCCTGATGCCCAGTTCTTTGTGTTCTTCTACACACTGTTCTCACTGTTCTTCAGGTTCCATCAGCAGGTTCCTTCATGTTTTAACTTTTCCTTCTTCTCCTCGTTCTTATCTCGTTCTCCTCAGGTTCCATCAGCACGTTCCGTTCCGAGACTCCAAACTCACTCACTTCCTGCAGTCCTTCTTCTCTGGCACGGAGTCAGGAAAAGTCATAATGGTCGTCAACATCAACCAGAGCTCCTCCAGCTTAGATGAGACTCTCGGCGTGCTCAAGTTCTCCACTCTGGCCCAGAAGGTACTACTACAAATACTACTACTACTACTACTGCAAATACTCCTACTTATGCTGTTGTATTCCCCCCCGTACGTAAGATATGGGGGGGAATGAAGAGAGTGTTTGAATGTAGGTCACTGGGAATGGTTGCGAAAAGGAGATTGTATGAGGGTGTGGTGGTGCCTGCTGCATTGTATGGGGCTGAAACGTGGAGTTTGAAAGTTGCGGAGAAGAGGAAGTTGAATGTAGTTGAGATGAGATGTCTGAGGAGTATGTGTGGTGTGACGCGCATGGATCGTGTGAGAAATGAAGAAATCCGAGAGAGAACTGGTGTGTTGCGAGAGTTGGCTGAGAGAGCAGAGCAAAAGGCATTGGGATGGTTTGGACATGTTGAGAGGATGGAAAGGGAGCGATTGGTGAAAAAGGTGTATGAATCTGATGTGAGTGGAGTGAGAATGAGAGGAAGACCGCGAATGGGATGGACAGAGGGTGTAAGAAGAGCGTTGAATGCAAGAGGGATGACTGTGGTGCAAGGGAGGGAGGCTGCTCAGGACAGGGATGAATGGAGAGAGTTTGTGTATGAATGAATGGATGGGTGTGGTAGAGGACGGGTCTTGATATGAAGCGGCAGGGGGAAACCAGCTTTGGCTGAGGCCCTGCTGTGGAAGTGCCCACACTGGGCTGTGCAGCTGACCCTGGTGCAGTGTGGTGTGGTTTTAGATCGGTCCTTAGACCTTAAACCAAGGTGTCCTTTCCCCCAACATCATCATGCCTCTCCGGTGACGTTTGGGTGGTGCTGGCGTCTGAGTGCTGGTTTGTTCTGAGTGCTGGGTGTTTGGGGGTTGCGGGCGGGCTTGGGTGGTATCACCAGGTCTGGTTTCGGGGTGCCGAGGGGGCGGCTGGCTGGTGCTTAGGGGTGTGGTCCGGATGGCCGCCTGGATCCGGGGTTCTTTGGGGTTCTGTATGGTGGATGGGGGCACCTGGAGGGGGGCGACGTTATCTAGGTGCACCTTTAGTTATTACTGTTACTGCTGTTGTAGTGGGATGATTGCGGATGGTCTGGACCTGGACCCTCTCCCAATGTTTTGGATTGTTTTTAATGCATCATTTCTTAGTCAGGGCAAGCTGAATACCTACACCTAGGCTGCAGGACAATGTCCTCCTTCTTTTAATGCATCATTTCTTAGTGAGGGCTGAACACCTACACTTAGGTTTGCAGGACAATGTCCTCCTTCTTTTAATGCATTTTAGACACATTATAAATAGCATACACATTATACACAATATAGGGCAACATAGGATATGAAGAAATGTTCGGAGAGGGGGGAGAAGTGGATTTTAAAGTGGGGCGACAGCGGTGATGGTAATGGACGGAAGGTGTGCTTGGGTGCTCGTCCCTCTCTAGGTGCTGTCCCTGTGTGGTCCTCTGGAGGACTCCTGGGTGCTGGCGGTGATCCGGTTTACGCTCTGGGTCTGGCCGGTCATCCCTTTGTGCCGCCTGGGGCGGGTCCTGGGGGTTTTTCCGCTCGGGTTCGCTGGCTGCCTTCTCGGTTGTCCAGTGCATGGATGGGGGGTGGGTGGACGCCAGTGTGGGAAGAGAGTGGTGATGGTGATGAGGAAAGGACGCTGGTACAAACGAAGGGAAAAAAAAAAAAAAAAAAAAAAGTCACGGAAGGAGGGTTTGGGGAAAGGAAGGAAGGAAGGAAGGAGGGAAAGGAACAAAAATGTATGCCCTGTCTAGGCTACCCCACTATGGTGGGACACAGCCTTTGTATATAGATAGATAGATGCTGTTGTTGGCACTCCCAAACTCAGACCTGAGGCCAGTGTGGAGGTCCCATGTTCTTGAGGAGGACTGTTCTGGTGTAGAAGTATCAAAAGTATGAAGTATAATCGGTACTAAAACTATATTGAAACTGGCTCATGTTCCTCAGGTCTGGATCCTTAAAGTCCCTTTGTCATCCTCAGGGTACAGTAGGTCCTGAGGTCTTTCCTGAAAACCACTGGCTTTTTAAGTAACTCTTGTTTGCACTTTAAGATTTTATTTTATTTTACTTTATTCATCCAATAAAACACGCACTAGGGGTGGACAATGTATATCGTCTGCGATATGATCATGATTGTTGTTTTAATGATGTGCAAATTTACATTATTGAGTATTTAAAGTAGTTCGCAAAAAACCAATGAAACGTGAGCAGCCTTGCAACAGGTCGGCAGAGAAAGTGCAGGCAGAGGCAGCTCCAGGCCCTGAAGCTGGGTCTGCTTCAGATGATTTAGTGCCGAGACGCGGGTCTACTTCTCTGGCATGGAAATGGTTTGGTTTCGAAAAGACTGACGTTGATCAAAACACTGTCATATGCAAGATTTGTCGGAAATCTATCGCCATGAAACAAAGCTCCACAACAAACCTCTTTCACCACAGTAAAAAGTACGAAGAATACGAGAAACTTAAAGACTCTGCAGCTCAAGAAAAACGAAGTAGGCGACCTGTTCAGCTCACCCAACAAACCCTCGCCGACTCATTCAGCAGAAAAGTGCCATATGACAGAAAAAGTCAACGATGGCGAAACATAACCAATGCCATCACCAGATTCAGAGCCAAAGAGATGTCGGTGGTGAAAAGGCTTTATTGAACTTCTGAATGTCGGAGACATGCAATACACAGCGCTAAGTAGGAAATATTTCAGCAGAACTGCGCTCCCCACCCTGTACGATAAAACTCGTGAAGTATTACTCAGGGAATTCCAAAACGTGGGGAACACAGAGCGGCGGAACGTGGCGCCGCAGGACATTGTTTGAGAGGGCGACTGTTTTGCAGTGGCGTGAGAGCGGTGGAAGCTCAGTGTGCGTTGAGCCGTGAACAACATGGACGGAGAAAATGTTACAGACACAGAGGAATTTATACCGAAAAGAGTACCTGCGTCAGTCGTGTGGAAGAACTTTGGCTTTAAAAAATATGACGCCGATCAAACAACCGTATTCTGTAAATGTCGTCGGGCTAAAGTTGTAGCCGCAGGAGGCGACACGAGTGATCTGCTTCACCACCTCCGTCACAAACACGTCCTGGAATATGAAGAATGCACGAAACTAAGATCTGCATCCTCTTCCACGTCTGCAGGGAATGTTCAAATCGGCGCCGCGACACAAAACGCCACTCAGACATCACTCAAAGACGCGTTTGCTAAGGGGACCACCTACGACAAGAGCAAATGGTGGAATGATATTACCAACGCTGTTACTGTCCACTTTGACTTCAGGTTCAGGAGGTCCAGGACTTCCAGGTTCAGGAGGTCCAGATTGTGACTTGTGCGTGGAGCATTTGACCTTTGACACCTGCAGGATGAGCTCAGTTTGACCTTTTAACCTCTGCGCTCTTGTTCAGGTGATGGTTCTGAACACGCGGCCCGCCCCCCAGTACGTCGCCCCCCACAGGTCCGCCATGGAACTGTCCCTGATCGTCGGTGAGGCCGAAACGCCCCGCTTCAGGAGAGCGAGCTTCATGCACTGGGAGCGAAGGCTGGAGGTCGTCCTGGAGAACGGTACAGAGCACGGGAGAGCATCAG
This sequence comes from Paratrypauchen microcephalus, assembly GCA_036785185.1. Lineage (NCBI taxonomy): Eukaryota > Metazoa > Chordata > Actinopteri > Gobiiformes > Gobiidae > Paratrypauchen > Paratrypauchen microcephalus. The sequence continues at coordinate 2,263,272 of JAVJIX010000134.1, read as the reverse complement.
GGCTAATCCAGAGAGCACGGGGGGCATCAGGGCTAATCCTCATGTTCTGCTGCAGAGGAAGAGGGGGAGGAAGAGGAGGGGGAGGGAACAGTCCTGGAAGCAGAAGATAAAGATACGTCAATGAGGGACACACAGGTAACACAAACGCGCACAGGTAACGCGCACAGGTAACACGCACAGGTAACACACACGCACAGGTAACACACACGCACAGGTAACACACACGCACAGGTAACACACACGCACAGGTAACACACACACACACACACACAGGTGGTAACACACACACAGGTGGTAACACACACACACACACACAGGTGGTAACACACACACACACAGGTAACACACACGGGTAAAACACGCGCGCACACACGGGTAACACACACACACAGGTGGTAACACACACACACACACACACACACAGGTGGTAACACACACACACACACACACACAGGTGGTAACACACACACACACACACACAGGTGGTAACACACACACAGGTGGTAACACACACACACACACACACACACAGGTGGTAACACACACACACACACACACACACAGGTGGTAACACACACACACACACACACACACACAGGTGGTAACACACACACACACACACACACACAGGTGGTAACACACACACACGGGTAAAACACATCCCGTGTGTGTGTGTGCGCTCTCAGGCTGGTGTTGTGTGTTTGTTGTGTTTCAGAGTGTGTGCGCTCTGAGGCTGGTGTTGTGTGTTTGTTGTTTCAGAGTGTGTGCGCTCTGAGGCTGGTGTTGTGTGTTTGTTGTTTCAGTGTGTGCGCTCTGAGGCTGGTGTTGTGTTTGTTGTTTCAGAGTGTGTGCGCTCTCAGGCTGGTGTTGTGTGTTTGTTGTGTTTCAGAGTGTGTGCGCTCTGAGGCTGGTGTTGTGTGTTTGTTGTTTCAGAGTGTGTGCGCTCTGAGGCTGGTGTTGTGTGTTTGTGTGTTTATTGTGTGTTGTGTGTTTGTTCTAGGGATGTCAACAATTAATCGACTCGCGATTAATTGTCGACCAAGATGTTGGTCGAACAAAATGCATTAATTGTAATTAATCGCGGACACGCGCACCCGCGTGGTCACGAAACAAGGCAACCGCGCAACGCGCTCACTCAACGGCAATGCACGGTCTCGTGTACACCGGGGCTGCTGAGCACGAGATCGAACCGCGGCGCCCGGAATGCGTAGTCTCAGCCTGAGCCACAAACCAGCTGCACAGCGGCACGTGGTGGTTTAATCCCCCCCGGGCAATGAGCTAACCAGTGTGGGTCCTTGGGCAAGACCCTTCACGGTACTGCCCCCCGGGCGCCGAAAAAAAAAAGATGGCTGCTCACTGCTCCTGAAAAGGATGGGTCAAATGCAGAAGTCAAATTTCTCCCGTGTGTCACTGTGTGTCATTGTGTGTGAGACCAATAAAGGCTTAAGCCTAAACTTAATCTTAATCTTAATCCTGGTTTAGTCCAGGCCCAGTCCAGGTTTAGACCTGGTTTAGTTCTGGTCTAGACCTGGTTTAGTCCACGTTTAGTCCTGGTCTAGTCTCTTGGCCAATCAAGACGCAGAACACAATGTTACACTATTAAAAAAATGTTACACTATTAAAAAAAAAAAAAAAAAATGAAAAAAAAAAATCTGCGAACCGCGATAGAGCGATGATTACTGTATTTTGTTATTCAGCATCAATACATTTGTCTGCTTTTTACTCAGGAATAATTGAGGAATATACAATATAATAATACTATGATATATTTATGACTCAGTGTTATGTTACTATAGCTTATATTCTTAAAGACCCTATTGAAACACTAAAATTCAGGTGAAAAACGCCACTTATCAGTTAGTCGTTACTCGATCGATAAGGTCAATCAACTATAGATTAATGAATTAATCGATAATTTGCATCCCTCGTTTGTTGTGTTTCAGTGTGTGCACTCTCAGGCTGGTGTTGCGTGTTGTGTGTTTCAGAGTGTGTGCGCTCTGAGGCTGGTGGTGTGTGTTTGTGTGTTTCAGAGTGTGTGCGCTCTGAGGCTGGTGGTGTGTGTTTATTGTGTGTTTGTTGTGTGTTTCAGAGTGTGTGCGCTCTGAGGCTGGTGGTGTGTGTTTATTGTGTGTTTGTTGTGTGTTTCAGAGTGTGTGCGCTCTGAGGCTGGTGGTGTGTGTTTATTGTGTTTGTTGTGTGTTTCAGAGTGTGTGCGCTCTGAGGCTGGTGGTGTGTGTTTATTGTGTTTGTTGTGTGTTTCAGAGTGTGTGCGCTCTGAGGCTGGTGGTGTGTGTTTATTGTGTTTGTTGTGTGTTTCAGAGTGTGTGCGATCTGAGGCTGGTGGTGTGTGTTTGTTGTGTGTTTGTTGTGTGTTTCAGAGTGTGTGCGATCTGAGGCTGGTGGTGTGTGTTTGTTGTGTGTTTGTTGTGTGTTTCAGAGTGTGTGCGCTCTGAGGCTGGTGGTGTGTGTTTATTGTGTGTTTGTTGTGTGTTTCAGAGTGTGTGCGCTCTGAGGCTGGTGGTGTGTGTTTATTGTGTGTTGTGTGTTTCAGAGTGTGTGCGCTCTGAGGCTGGTGGTGTGTGTTTATTGTGTTTGTTGTGTGTTTCAGAGTGTGTGCGCTCTGAGGCTGGTGGTGTGTGTTTATTGTGTGTTTGTTGTGTGTTTCAGAGTGCGTGCGCTCTGAGGCTGGTGTTGGAGGCTCAGATCCGAGAGGAGGTCTATACTAACATTATGGAACTCTTCAACAAAATGGAGAAAGACTACAGGTACTACTTCTGCTAATACTTCTGCTAATACTTCTGCTAATACTTCTGCTAATACTTCTGCTAATACTTCTGCTAATACTTCTGCTAATAGTACCGCAAATAGTACCGCAAATACTACCGCTATTACTACTGCAGTTACTTTTACTCCTTCAAATAGTAAATCTCTTGACTATCAGGAGACCCCGTCTGTCCTGTGTCTGTTTTTCTCAGTGAGCACCTGTCAGTCCTGTATCGGGCCCTGTTTCAGCCCTGGTTTAGCTCCTTTTTGGTCCTGTTTTAGCCCTGTTTTGGCCCCGTTTCGGTCCTGTTTTAGTTCTGTTTCAGTCCTGATTTGGTCCCTGTTTTAGCTGTGTTTTGGTCCAAGTTTCAGCCCTGTTTTAGCTGTGTTTCAGTCCTGTTTTGACCCTGTTTCGGTCCCTGTTCCAGCCCTGTTTTAGTTGTTTCAGTCCTGTTTTAGCTATGTTTCAGTCCCTGTTTCGGTCCCTGTTTCGGTTCCTGTTTGGGCCCTGTTTCGGTTCTATTTCAGTTCTGATTTGGTCCCTGTTTCGGATCTGTTTCAGTCCCTGTTTCGGATCTGTTTCAGTCCCTGTTTCAGTCCCTGTTTCGGTTCTGTTTCGGTTCCTGTTTGGGCCCTGTTTCGGTTCTGTTTCAGTCTTTTTTTTTGGTTCTGTTTCAGTCTTTTTTTTTTTTTTGGTTCTGTTTCGGTCCCTGTTTCGGTCCCTGTTTCGGTCCCTGTTTCGGTCCCTGTTTCGGTCCCTGTTTCGGTCCCTGTTTCGGTTCCTGTTTCGGTTCCTGTTTGGGCCCTGTTTCGGTTCTATTTCAGTCCCTGTTTGGGCCCTGTTTCGGTTCTATTTCAGTCCCTGTTTGGGCCCTGTTTCGGTTCTATTTCAGTTCTGATTTGGTCCCTGTTTCGGATCTGTTTCAGTCCCTGTTTCGGATCTGTTTCAGTCCCTGTTTCGGGTCTGTTTCAGTCCCTGTTTCGGTTCTGTTTCGGTTCCTGTTTGGGCCCTGTTTCGGTTCTGTTTCAGTCTTTTTTTTTGGTTCTGTTTCAGTCTTTTTTTTTTTTTTTGGTTCTGTTTCGGTCCCTGTTTCGGTCCCTGTTTCGGATCTGTTTCGGTCCCTGTTTCGGTCCCTGTTTCGGTCCCTGTTTCGGTCCCTGTTTCGGTTCCTGTTTCAGTCCCTGTTTGGGCCCTGTTTCGGTTCTATTTCAGTCCCTGTTTGGGCCCTGTTTCGGTTCTATTTCAGTCCTGATTTGGGCCCTGTTTCGGTTCTGTTTCAGTCTTTTTTTTGGTTCTGTTTCGGTCCCTGTTTCGGTCCTGTTTCGGTTCTGTTTCAGTGTGTCTCTGTCCTCAGTGAGCAATTGGAGAGGGAGCGTGAGATCCCGGAGGAGCGAGCAGAGAAACGAGTGGAGATCTTCAAGAACCTGGTGCACACTGCGCTGGAGAGCCAGGTGAGGACAGGTGTGGACAGGTGTGGACAGGTGAGCACAGGTGAGCACAGGTGAGCACAGGTGAGCACAGGTGAGCACAGGTGAGCACAGGTGAGCACGGGTGTGGACAGGTGAGCACGGGTGAGCACAGGTGTGGACGGGTGACCACAGGTGTGGACGGGTGTGGACAGGTGAGGATAGGTGTGGACAGGTGAGGAGAGATGTGGACAGGTGAGGAGAGATGTGGACAGTGTGTTTCAGAGTGTGTGCGCTCTGAGGCTGGTGTTGTGTGTTTGTGTGTTTATTGTGTGTTGTGTGTTTGTTCTAGGGATGTCAACAATTAATCGACTCGCGATTAATTGTCGATCAAGATGTTGGTCGAACAAAATGCATTAATTGTAATTAATTGTGGACACGCGCACCCGCGTGGTCACGAAACAAGGCAACCGCGCAACGCGCTCACTCAACGGCAATGCACGGTCTCGCGTACACCGGGGCTGCTGAGCACGAGATCGAACCGCGGCGCCCGGAATGCGTAGTCTCAGCCTGAGCCACAAACCAGCTGCACAGCGGCACGTGGTGGTTTAATCCTGGTTTAGTCCAGGCCCAGTCCAGGTTTAGACCTGGTTTAGTTCTGGTCTAGACCTGGTTTAGTCCACGTTTAGTCCTGGTCTAGTCTCTTAGCCAATCAAGACGCAGAACACAATGTTACACTATAAAAAAAATGTTACACTATAAAAATAAAAAATAAAAAAAATAGAAAAAAATAAAAATAAAAAATCTGCGAACGGCGATAGAGCGAGGGATTACTGTATTTTGTTATTCAGCATCAATACATTTGTCTGCTTTTTACTCAGGAATAATTGAGGAATATACAATATAATAATACTATGATATATTTATGACTCAGTGTTATGTTACTATAGCTTATATTCTTAAAGACCCTATTGAAACACTAAAATTCAGGTGAAAAACGCCACTTATCAGTTAGTCGTTACTCGATCGATAAGGTCAATCAACTAGCCTATAGATTAATGAATTAATAGATAATTTGCATCCCTCGTTTGTTGTGTTTCAGTGTGTGCACTCTCAGGCTGGTGTTGCGTGTTTATTGTGTGTTGTGTGTTTCAGAGTGCGTGCGCTCTGAGGCTGGTGTTGAAGGCTCAGATCCGAGAGGAGGTCTATACTAACATTATGGAACTCTTCAACAAAATGGAGAAAGACTACAGGTACTACTACTGCAAATACTACTACTGCAAATACTACTACTGCAAATACTACTACTGCAAATACTACTACTGCAAATAGTACTACTGCAAATAGTACCGCAAATACTACTGCTAATACTGCTAATACTACCGCTATTACTACTGCAGTTACTTTTACTCCTTCAAATAGTAAATCTCTTGACTATCAGGAGACCCCGTCTGTCCTGTGTCTGTTTTTCTCAGTGAGCACCTGTCAGTCCTGTATCGGGCCCTGTTTCAGCCCTGGTTTAGCTCCTTTTTGGTCCTGTTTTGGCCCTGTTTTGTTTTGGTCCTGTTTTAGCCCTGTTTTGGCCCCGTTTCGGTCCCTGTTTTAGCTTATCTTCGGCCCTGTTTTAGCTCAGTTTCAGTCCTGTTTTAGTTCTGTTTCAGTCCTGATTTGGTCCCTGTTTTAGCTGTGTTTTGGTCCAAGTTTCAGCCCTGTTTTAGCTGTGTTTCAGTCCTGTTTTGACCCTGTTTCGGTCCCTGTTCCAGCCCTGTTTTAGTTGTTTCAGTCCTGTTTTAGATATGTTTCAGTCCTGTTTCGGTCCCTGTTTTGGTCCTATTTCGGTCCATTTCAGCCCTGTTTTAGCTATGTTTTGGTCCTGTTTTTGCCCTGTTTTAGCTCTGTTTTGGTCCTTGCTTCGGTCCCTGCTTCGGTCCCTGTTTTAGCTGTGTTTCGGTCCCTGTTTCGGTCCCTGTTTCGGTCCCTGTTTCGGTCCCTGTTTTGGTCCCTGTTTCGGTCCCTGTTTCGGTCCCTGTTTTAGCTATGTTTCGATCCTGTTTTGCTCTGTTTCGGCCCGTTTCAGCTCCTGTTTTGGCCCGTTTCAGCTCCTGTTTTGGCCCGTTTCAGCTCCTGTTTTGGCCCGTTTCAGCTCCTGTTTTGGCCCGTTTCAGCTCCTGTTTTGGCCCGTTTCAGCTCCTGTTTTGGCCCGTTTCAGCTCCTGTTTTGGCCCGTTTCAGCTCCTGTTTTGGCCCGTTTCAGCTCCTGTTTCGGTCCCTGTTTCAGTTCTGTTTAGGCCCTGTTTCGGCCCTGTTTCGGTCCCTGTTTCGGTCCCTGTTTGGGCCCTGTTTCGGGTCTGTTTCGGGTCTGTTTCGGTCCCTGTTTCGGTTCCTGTTTGGGCCCTGTTTCGTCCCTGTTTCGGTTCCTGTTTGGGCCCTGTTTCGGTTCTATTTCAGTCCCTGTTTGGGCCCTGTTTCGGTTCTATTTCAGTCCTGATTTGGGCCCTGTTTCGGTTCTGTTTCAGTCTTTTTTTTGGTTCTGTTTCGGTCCCTGTTTCGGTCCTGTTTCGGTTCTGTTTCAGTGTGTCTCTGTCCTCAGTGAGCAATTGGAGAGGGAGCGTGAGATCCCGGAGGAGCGAGCAGAGAAACGAGTGGAGATCTTCAAGAACCTGGTGCACACTGCGCTGGAGAGCCAGGTGAGGAGAGATGTGGACAGGTGTGAGGACCTAGAGCAGGTGTGTGTTTCACGTGCACACTAACAGTGTGCGTGTGTGTGTGTAGGACTTGGAGAGCATCATCAGGCCTCCGGACCTGGAGAAGAACCGAGAAGAACAGAAGAACGCAAAAGGTCTGAACAAATTACAGTAATCTCTCGTTTATCGCGGGGGTTAGGTTCCAGAAATAACCTGCAATACGTGAAATCCGCGAAGTAGGACAACTTTATATTTTACATTTATTCTACATGTTTTAAGGCTGTAAACGCCTCACCACACACATACACTTTTCTCAGACTGGAATTAACATTTTCTCACATTTGTCTCTTGTTTAAACACTCAAACTTTCAAAGGTTTTCAACAAAATGTATTAATAGTGAAGGGGGGGGGGGTGCGTGCGTGCGGACACGTGCACCCGTGGTCACGAAACAAGGCAAAGAGCCGCAATCCTGGTTTAGACCTGGTCTAGTCCTGGTTTAGTCCAGGTTTAGACCTGGTTTAGACCTGGACCTCCTACGGATCCAGTGACTCACGTCTCCGCTCCTCGAGGATCCAGCCCCGGAGCCCCGGCTCGGACTGCTTCTCATTCAAACACAGTGTGAGCACAGAGGGACGAGCAGGGCACACCGCGCTCACGTCTTGGGACGTGCAGGTTCTGAACTGTAGTGGGAACGCATCCGTGTGCTCTCAGGACTAGTTCCGGAAACACTGCCGCTACTTCCCGCATTGACCACTCGGAGAAGTGTACACACATGCACCTGCTCATCGTGGTCCCTTACCTGGGGCTGCGAATACGAGACCAAGGCCTCGGTCCCGAGAAGAAACACGGTCTGTTTCCGCAGAACGAACTGGTGGAACCTGGAGTCCAGGCGGCGGAACCAGTCCTGAGAGCGCACGGAAGCGTTCTCACTACAGTTCAGAACCTGCGCGTCCCAAGACGTGGCAGTGCCGTTGGATGAGTGCAGTGCACCCTGCTGCGTCCAGAACACGATGTTCACAATGTTCACAACACAACCTACACACAACACACACACAACATCAGAAGAAAACACAGATGAACTGTTCCATCCAATCTGTGGGACCCCCCTGGCACAGGATGACATCACGGAGAATGGATGTGGAACTGTGGGTTCAGCGGCTCAGTCCGTATTCATTATCATACGTGTGGGGGGAGGATTGCGAGTCGCACAGACCTGCAGGAAATTGGGGGTCTGGCAGAAACCAGGGTTCTGGCAAATTGTCTGTTCACCGGAGTTCTAAAATGTATCGATTATGTTAAATTTCCCATTTGGTGTAATGATAAAAGGAGAAGTTCAATTTTACGAAGCCTCTCGGATGAGCGGCGAAACGTTTTCAACCAAACAAACTTTGTCCAGTTGACAAATTGAACTTCTCCTTTTATCATGGATTCTACCTGGACGACTGAGGGACTTTTCACGCATTTGGTGTAATCATTTCTCCTGAAAAATGTTATCCAACTGGACTTTGTTTGATGACTGCATCTTCTGCACAAACACGTCCAAGGTCGACAGCTGCGGCTTATCTCACAGACTCTACAAAACAAGACACTCCACATTTGGCTCACACTGATATGATTTATGTAATACTGCCCTGTCTGTTTTTAGGATGTCTGCTTCTACTTCAGTTTCAATCAATTTCATTGATTTCTGATCTGTTCCCTTGCCCCACCCTTCCCTTTGTCACCAAAGAAAAAAACTCCGTATGTTACCTGTCCAATAGTTTTTCTGTCATTACATGTTCTGAATAATTGTCATTGATGTAATTGCGTCTTTTCCACTCTGTATCTCAGAGTTGGCGGTGTGCACATGTGCGTGGCCCCTCCCCTAGCCGCTCTGTCACTGTCCTGCCTGGTTAGTGGGGAAACGGAATTTCAAATTACTCTATGTACATGTACATATGGTTTTTCCACAATAAAGCAAACTATGAACACACACACACGCACACGCACATGCACACATATACACACACGCACATGCACACATATACACACACGCACATGCACACATATACACTCGCACACATACACATGCACACATACACACACACACTCTCATACATACACACACACATACATGCGCGCACACACACACACACATACATACATACATATACACACATGCATGTGCACACACACATACATGCACACATACACACATACACACACACACGCATACATGCACACATACACCAGGGATGAAAGAGTTCCGCTTTTTAGCGGATCTCCGCTTTTTTTTTTTTTTTAGCCGCGTGGTTATTTTTTTTTATTTTTTTTTTTTCCCCCAAATACGTTGAAATTTTGGGTGTGTATTATATATGTATAATTGTGTTTAGGGTTGCCAACCGTCCGTTGAAAAATGTAATCGTCCCGTATTCAGAAACAAAAGTACATGTCTCGTATTAAACTTGTACATGTGTGCGGGGCCGCGTGAGCTTGTGTGCTCTTCTGGTGCTGCGGACACCGCACGTGCTGCGCCGCGAGTGCGCTCTCTCGGCTCCTTATCAGACTTTGATGTCGCAAAATCTGGGTCAGTGCCGTGTTTTGATATCAACTTTCAAATAAAAACCACTACAATTGTTTAAAAATGTGTTTTATCGCTATTTATTAAAGTTTTGCGCCCCCCCCCCCCCCGGAATTTTTTTTTCTTCCCCGGGGGGGGGGGATTTCCTCATCCAGGTGATCTGTGAGGCTCTGGCAGCGTCACGGAGGAACACAAACTGAAAGAAGAATCTATTAAAATAAATCACTGTGAGAAGGTCCAAGGATGAGTCCTGGTCCATGTCCTCAGGACTCTCTCAGGTCTGGTCCTGACTCAGACCTGGTCCAGGTCTGGTTCAGGTCCAGGTCTGGTCCTGACTCAGATCTTTTCTGGTTCCTCAGTGATGTTGGAGGAGATGATCTGTAGACTTCATGAAGAGAAGGACCAAAAAGAACATCTCATCTGTGAACTCGGACAACACAGAGACAAGGAGGCCAAGCTGAACGAGACTATAACCAGACTTCAGGAGGATCTTCAGCAGAGGGAGGAGGAGGAGGCCAGGCTGAACGAGACTATAACCAGACTTCAGGGAAATCTTCAGCAGAGGGAGGAGGAGGAGGCCAGGCTGAACGAGACTATAACCAGACTTCAGGGAAATCTTCAGCAGAGGGAGGAGGAGGAGGCCAGGCTGAACGAGACTATAACCAGACTTCAGAGGGATCTTCAGCAGAGGGAGGAGGAGCAGGAGCGTGTGAGGAAGGAGCAGATGGAGCTGAAGACCAAAGTACAGGAGCGCTCAGGTAAAACTCCAGAACCTTTGACTTCAGGTTTGACTCTGGTTTATGGGAACATGCCCTGAACTCAGACCTGAGCTCAAACCTGAACATAACCCTGCTCCAGACCTGCTCCAGACCTGCTCCAGACCTGCTCCAGACCTGCTCCAGACCTGCTCCAGACCTGCTCCAGACCTTCTCCAGACCTGCTCCAGACCTGCTCCAGGTCCGAGGGAGATGATGTATTAGAGTAAAGACAGATTCTGGTCCATTTACAGAAACGTTCATTAATGTTCATGTCTCTGCTGAATAAACCAGAGCACGGATCAGTCCAGAGTCGGTCTGAGTCGGTCTGAGTCGGTCTGAGTCGGTCTGAGTCGGTCTGAGTCGGTCTGAGTCGGTCTGAGTCGGTCTGAGTCGGTCTGAGTCGGTCTGAGTCGGCCTGAGTCGGCCTGAGTCGGCCTGAGTCGGCCTGAGTCGGCCTGAGTCGGCCTGAGTCGGCCTGAGTCGGCCTGAGTCGGTCTGAGTCGGTCTGTGTGTGTGTTCATGTGTGTGTTCATGTGTGTGTTCATGTGTGTGTTCATGTGTGTGTTCATGTGTGTGTTGTGTGTTGCAGAGGCGGGTTGTGTGTTCATGTGTGTGTGTTGTGTGTTTCAGAGGCGGGTTGTGTGTGCTGTGACTCGTTGAAGTCTGAACAGAGAGAAAAGTCTCGACTCAACAGAGAAAACGAAGCTCTGGCCAAAGGAATGTTCCATCTGCAGAACCAGGTACACCACGCCCCTGACCACACACCCTAACCACACACCCCTAACCACACCCCTGACCGTGCCCTCTAACCACATCCCCCTGACCACACTCTCTAACACCCCTGACCACACCCTCTAACCACATCCCCCTGACCGTGCCCTCTAACCACATCCCCCTGACCCCGGGCTCTAACCACATCCCCCTGACCGTGCCCTCTAACCACATCCCCCTGACCACGCCCTCTAACCACATCCCCCTGACCGTGCCCTCTAACCACATCCCCCTGACCGTGCCCTCTAACCACATCCCCCTGACCACGCCCTCTAACCACATCCCCCTGACCACGCCCTCTAACCACATCCCCCTGACCGTGCCCTCTAACCACATCCCCCTGACCACGCCCTCTAACCACATCCCCCTGACCGCGCCCTCTAACCACATCCCCCTGACCGCGCCCTCTAACCACATCCCCCTGACCGTGCCCTCTAACCACATCCCCCTGACCGTGCCCTCTAACCACACACCCCTGACCGTGCCCTCTAACCACACACCCCTGACCGTGCCCTCTAACCACACACCCCTGACCGTGCCCTCTAACCACATACCCCTGACCGTGCCCTCTAACCACATACCCCTGACCGTGCCCTCTAACCACACACCCCTGACCACACCCTCTAACCACCACCCTGACCGTGCCCTCTAACCACACACCCCTAACCACCCCCCTGACCGTGCCCTCTAACCACATCCCCCTGACCACGCCCTCTAACCAGGACGTACAAGTTTCTTTTTTCAAACAAATAATAACCACTGGCCCCTGACTCCTGAGCGCCCCCTTGTGGACAGAGCGGGGCCTCCTCGCGGACAGAGCGCCTCCTCGTTGATCGGGGTCAGACTGAAAGTTCTCTGTTCCTCAGGTGACTGAACTGAAGAAGCAGCTGCACTCTCAGAGTGACCGCTCCGACAGCCTATCAGAGGAGCTCCTGCACCAAGACCCGCCTCCACAGCCTCCAGAGCCAGCTAGAGGAGAGAGAGCACACCGTCCACGAGCTCAGAGGAGAGGCTCCGACAAGACTCCAAGGTTAGATCGGGACTACTACTACTACTACTACTAGTACTACTAGTACTAGTACTACTAGTACTAGTACTACTACTAGTACTACTACTAGTACTACTGATCAAAGGAGAAGTTCAATTTGTCAACTGGACAAAGTTTGTTTGGTTGAAAACGTTTCGCCGCTCATCCGAGAGGCTTCGTCAGCTCTGGTTATTGTACTAGTTAGACCCTGCTTATATCTAGCTGCCGGGAGGCGCGTCCGACAATGACAAAAGCTCTGAAAACGATCCCCCTAATCTGTCTCTTTGTTTTTCAAATTACTCTGACGGCTGTTTCGACCCCCTATTCAACGTCTAACGACCCTCTCCACCCCTCTGCCCTGGCTCTGTTTGACTGGTCTAAGAATCCCATTATAAATGGGCGACAAGTTATATCTCACTCCCCCATTTCTGTTTAATGACGGATTCTCTTTTTTGACAAAAATAGCCTCTTTAACTCCCCTCTCAAACCAGTTCTTTTCCCTGGCTAAGATCTGAACCTCACTGTCCTCAAAAGAATGGCCCGTGGCTTCTAGGTGAAGATGTACCGCAGAAGCCGGTCCACTCTGGCACGTCCGTCTGTGTTGGTACATCCTCTTGTGAAGTGGCTGTTTTGTTTCCCCAATGTAGCGCTCACTGCAGTCTTCACTACACTGAATGGAGTAGACCACATTGCTTTGTTTGTGGCTCGGTGTTCTGTCCTTTGGGTGGACCAGTTTTTGTCTTAAAGTGTTTGTGGGTTTGAAATAAACTGGAATTTCATATTGTCTGAAAATCCTCTGTAGTTTTTCCGAAACGCCGGCCAGGTACGGAATCGCTACCCCTTTCCTCCTGGGTTCGGATTCTCTGTTGTCTTGTTTATTGTCCGTGTCTCTCTTGGTTTTGTTGACAGCCCATTTAGGATATCCACAAACAGAGAGGGCTTCCTGCACATGTTGCTCTTCTTTCTCCTTGCCCTCTGTGCTTGTGGGAACCACTTGGGCCCTGTGTTGTAATGTCCGAATAACACCCAGTTTGTGCTGCAGTGGGTGGTGTGAATCAAAAAGCAGGTATTGGTCTGTGTGTGTGGGCTTCCTGAAAACTTCTACTTGGAGTCCCCGGTCTCCTCCTATCGTTACTGCACAATCTAAGAATGCCAATGTGTTATCCTTGGCATCTTCACGGGTGAATTTGATGTTCGGATCTACAGAATTGATATGTGCAGTGAAAGGTTCCAAATCTTGAATTTTGATTTTTGTAAAATTATCATCCACATAACGATACCAATGTGTGGGAGGAGTGCCTGGATATGAAGCTAAGGCACTCTGTTCAAATTGTTCCATGTATAAATTAGCCATGATAGGGGAGACCGGTGAGCCCATCGCACAGCCGTGAATTTGCCTGTAGAAGTTCCCTCTGAACTGGAAATAGGTGGTGTTTAGACAAATTTCCAGCAGTTGGCAGATTTGGTCAGGAGAAAGTTTGGTTCTCTCTTCTAGCTTGGAATCCTGTAGTAAACTCCTTCTCGCTGCTTCGACCGCTACAGCTGTGGGGATACAAGTGAAAAGAGAGGTTACATCAAAGGAAACCATTGTCTCATCCTGACCAAACTACTAGTACTACTACTACTACTACTACTACTACTACTACTACGTCGCCTTTCATGACGCCCAAAGCTCTTTACAGTTCATTCACTCCACACTTGTGGTGGTAAGATACTATTGTACCTGGACTAAACCTCTCTTGCATGTGAGCAGCGGCTCGCCTCAGCTGTGACTCGAAACGAAACCAGGAAATAGACCCACGCGCGGCGCTTTAATCTAGTCCAGGTCTAGACCTGCTGGCAGTCCCCGCACCGGGTCAGCTGTCACACATGCCGCTATCACACGTGTCAGAGCGCAGTCCCCCCCCTTTCATTATTAATACATTTTGTTGAAAATCTATGAAAGTTTGAGTGTTTAAACGAGAGACAAATGTGAGAAAAGTTTAAATCCAGTCTGAGAAAAGCGTATAATGTGTGTGGCTGAGCGCGCATTATTTGAATTTTTGAGATTTCGCGTTTCGTAACTTGAATTTTCTTGCTACTGCTGCTACTACTACTGCTGCTGCTACCGCTACTACTGCTGCTACTACTGCTGCTACTACTGCTGCTACTACCGCTACTACTGCTACTACTACTACTGCTGCTACCGCTACTACTGCTGCTACTACTGCTGCTACTACTGCTGCTACTACCGCTACTACTGCTGCTGCTACTGCTACTACTACTACTGCTGCTACTGCTACTACTACTACTACTGCTGCTGCTGCTACACGTGTTTGTGTGTATCATGTTGTGTATCATACACACATGTGTGTAACGGTGGATGTGCTTCTGTCACAGGTCTGATGAGGCTGGTCGTGCACAAGCACCGGCTCCAAACGAGGACGAAGAAAACTACAGAACCTGCACCTCCCCGATGAGCCAGTCCCCAGACACGGTCTGAACCAGGACTGAACCGGGACTGAACCGGGACTGAACCGGGACTGAACCGGGACTGAACCGGGACTGAACCGGGACTGAACCGGGACTGAACGGGGTTGTGTGTTTCAGGCTTGTGGAGGGTCGTTGGAGGAGGAGGAGAGCGGCCATCTCACGATCGAACGACGGCTCCGCTCCAAGAGGAAGTGGCGTCAGGATGTGGGAGGGGGGTCATGTGAATTTAAAAGAACACGTGTATCATCTGAACTGTTTTAAACATGATTTGAGGTGATTTTGTTTTTGTAGTTTCATATCGTCAAAATGTAAACAGAATAAATATATATAATAAAATACAAAAACTTTGCTTCATTTGAGAATTACTGCATCAAAGTACAAGTACTGCACGTGTACTACAGTACTCTTACTGCAGCACTCATACTAGAAGTACAGTATTACAGTACACGGTGTACTGTAATACTGCAGTAGAGTCACACATTTACAGTTTTTTAAAAATCAGACAGGTTAAAGAGGGGAATTCAAGTGGGGTATTCACTGCAACACATCACATTTATTTTCGACAAATTGAATTTCTCCTTTTATTATGTCACATTTATGTTATTTTATTTTTGAACCTGTGGCTCCAAATGAACCTCCGAGAACCTGAGAGACTCAGGAGGAGCTGCGCACTTTACTCACTTTACTCACACTTTACACACACTTGACTCACACTCGCACTTTACGCACATTTTACACACTGCGCACATTTTACACACACTTTGCGCACATTTTACACACACCATGGCTCTCAAGTCTCACGCATTGAGAGTGTGACACACGCAATTCGACGCTCACACGCCATTTCTCACGCAATTCCCCCACCGCTCCTCGGGAAAATTGTTCACCCCCGCTCCTCGGAAATTACGCCGTCTCACGCACGACCCCGCTCAAAACTTGAGAGCCCTGCTTTATGCACATTTTACACACACTTTACGCACATTTTACACACTTTGCGCACACTTTACACACACTTTACGCACATTTTACACACTTTACGCACACTTTACACACACTGCGCACATTTTACACACTGCGCACATTTTAAACACACTGCACATTTTTCGCACTTTGCACACACTTTAGGCACATTTTACACACTGCGCACATTTTTCGCACACTTTACACACATTTTACACACTTTGCGCACATTTTACACACACTACGCACACTTTACGCACATTTTACACACTAAGCACATTTTACACACACCTTATGCACATTTTACACACATGTAGTGGGTTTTCCAAAAAGTTCACTGAGGCCGAGTTACTCAAGTAAATTATATTTATTCAAAAATAGTGCACGCAAGTACAAATTACAAAATCTTATAGTATAGTGAGCCTATATGAGAACTTTCAGAAGAATAGACGCATTGAGACAGATTGGACAAGGTCTGACCTTCTCTGACCCGGGATGGAGAGGAATCAGCCCCGAACTACTGCTCAGAAAGTCTAGTTATACTGCAGCTTGAGACAGCCCCATCGCATACCCAAATTTGGAATGGCTTCTGGCTCCTCGCCTTTGGTTTCATAACTTGTTACTTAGTTATCAAAACATCTCTTAAACAGACCAGGTCAGCTTGACATTGCTTGACAAGTGCCCTGTTTCCCGTAACTGTTATTCTTCTGGCCAGGTTCAGAAGAGGTCAGATCTCAGACTTCCCGTCTCCAATAGGGATTACATAACACATCTGGTGTACAAAGAATTCCACAACACACACTTTACGCAGCGCTCTCAAGTCACGCTTTGAGAGTGTGACACACTCTGTGACCCCCATCCCCCCCTTTCCCCGGGAAATCTCCAACCAAACTTCCAAACTTGAGAGCCCTGCTTTACGCACACTTTAGTCACACTTTACTCGCACTTTACGCACACTATACTCACACTTTACGCACACTATACTCTCACTTTATGCACACTTTACTCGCACTTTACGCACACTATACTCACACTTTATGGACACTTTACTCACTTTATGCCAGGGCTCTCAAGTTTTGAAGATTGGTAGGAGTGAGATTTCTGAGGAGCGGGGGGTGACTTTTTTTTCCCCGGGGGGGAGGGGGGGGGGCTTTTTTTTCCCTGAGGAGCGCGGGGGGGAGCAGTAGTCGAGTTATAAAATGAAACCGGGGGGATGGTGGAAGGGCAGGGCAGAATTAGAAGGTACTTTGTTAATATGGAAATGCTTTTATAACTAAAAGTCCATATTATCATCCAATAATGCACAGGATAATATGTTATCACACACAGTCCTGGTTTAGTCCTGGTTTAGTCCTGGTTTAGACCTGGTTTAGACCTGTTTTAGTCCTGGCTTAGTCTTGGTTTAGACCTGGTTTAGACTTGGTTTAGTCCTGGTTTAGTCCTGGTTTAGACCCGGTTTAGATCTGGTTTAGTCTCGGCTTAGTCCTGGTTTAGACCTGGTTTAGTGCTAGTTTAGACCTTGTTTAGTGCTGGTTTAGACCCGGTTTAGATCTGGCTTAGTCTTGGTTTAGACCTGGTTTATTTTTGGTTAAGTCCTGGTTTAGTCCCGGTTTAGTCCTGGTTTAGTCCTAGTTTAAACCTGGTTTAGTCCTGGTTTAGTGCTGGTTTAGACCCGGTTTAGATCTGGTTTAGTCTTGGCTTAGTCCTGGTTTAGACCTGGTTTAGTCCTGGTTTAGTGCCGGTTTAGTCCTGGTTTAGTGCCGGGTTAGTCCCGGTTTAGTCTTGGTTTAGTCCTGGTTTAGTCCCAGTTGAATCCTGGTTTAGACCTGGTTTAGTCTTGGTTTAGTCCTGGTTTAGTTCTGGTTTAGTCCTGGTTTAGTTCTGGTTTAGTCCTGGCTAGGTCCTGGTTTAGTCCTGGTCTAGTTCTGGTTTAGTTTCGGTTAAGTCCTGGTTTAGTCCCGGTTTAGTCCTGGTTTAGACCTGGTTTAGTCTTGGTTTAGTTCCGGTTTAGTCCTGGTCTAGTCCTGGTTTAGACCTGATTTAGTCCTGGTTTAGACCTGGTTTAGACCTGGTTTAGTCCTGGTTTAGTCCTGGTTTAGTCCTGGTTTAGTTCTGGTTTAGTCCTGGTTTAGTCCTGGTTTAGTTCTGGTTTAGTCCTGGCTAGGTCCTGGTCTAGTCCTGGTCTAGTCCTGGTTTAGTCCTGGTTTAGTCCTGGTTTAGTCCTGGTTTAGTCCCAGTTGAATCCTGGTTTAGACCTGGTTTAGTCTTGGTTTAGTCCTGGTTTAGTTCTGGTTTAGTCCTGGTTTAGTTCTGGTTTAGTCCTGGCTAGGTCCTGGTTTAGTCCTGGTTTAGTCCTGGTTTAGTCCTGGTTTAGTTCTGGTTTAGTCCTGGTTTAGTCCTGGTTTAGTCCCAGTTGAATCCTGGTTTAGTCCCGGTTTAGTCCTGGTTTAGACCTGGTTTAGTCTTGGTTTAGTTCCGGTTTAGTCCTGGTCTAGTACTGGTTTAGACCTGATTTAGTCCTGGTTTAGACCTGGTTTAGACCTGGTTTAGTCCTGGTTTAGTCCTGGTTTAGTCCTGGTTTAGTTCTGGTTTAGTCCTGGTTTAGTCCTGGTTTAGTCTTGGCTTAGTCCTGGTTTAGTCCTGGTTTAGTCCTGGTTTAGTGTCAAAATAGATGCAGAAATAATCTGATATGACTCACCCATAAAAACGCGGTCACTCGTATCCATGTATGCACGTGTCACGGTCTTTAATAATCCGGAGCTCCGGAGAAAAGGACATAATCCTGAACTTATCCCGTGTCCCGAGATGAGAGTTCCTTCTTACGTAGCAAGTTAAGGATCCTTATTCTCTTGGAAATGCCGCGAAAACATTCACGCGGCTCGCGGCTCACAGCTGATCGGTGAACAGGCCGATCAGCTGTGATCAGCTGATCGCTCAACTCCAGTACTGGTGTGCGAGTGACTTTTTTCCGCTGAAAACGCGGTGCCTGCATTAACTTACCGATTTTCTGGGCACAGAAGCGCTGTGAACAGTGGCTACAGTTTTGAATTGCTTTTAAAAAAAAAAATCAGCGTGAGAAATGCCATGTGTGGCGTGTGAGCGTGTGAACACGTCGAATTGCGTGTGTCACACTCACAATGTGTGAGACTTGAGAGCCCTGCTTTATGCACACTTTACTTACTGTCCAAGTGCGGCCGCGCGGGGACAGAAGAAGAACCCGGAAGAACAACAAAAACAAACCGCCATGGAAACGCGTCTCCCCGGGTCCAGAGAAGCTCCTGGGGCGCTCTGTGCCTCTGTCCCCAGGTCCAGGCTCCTCCGGGCGGCCGTGGTTCTGCTCCTCGCCCGCTTCTGCTCCAGCGCCTCGTTCTCGGACCTCGCGGTCCACTTCGGGACAAAGACGCGGTACGAGGACGTGGTGAGACCGGGACTGAACCTGTCCTCGTCCCCCGGGGCCGAGGGCTGCTCCCCGGTGCACCTCACCGCGGTCATCCGCCACGGGACCCGCTTCCCCACCGTCAAGAACATCCGGCGCATCGAGCGCCTGAGCCGGCTGGTCCAGAGCCGCTCCCCCCGGGGACACGGAGCTCCGGCCTGGCTCCGGGACATCCACGAACACTGGACACAGTGGTACACGGAGGACATGGACGGTACAGAGCCAGATGCCCTTCCACTCGGGTCATGGTCCTGGCTTAGATCTGGTTCAGTCCTGGTTTAATCCTGGTATAGACCTGGTCTAGTCCTCGTTTAGACCTGGTTTAGTCCCTGGTATAGACCTGGTCTAGTCCTCGTTTAGACCTGGTTTAGTCCCTGGTTTAGACCTGGTTCAATCCTGGTTTAGACCTGGTTCACTCCTGGTTTAGACCTGGTTCAGTCCTGGTTTAATCCTGGTTTAGTCCTGGTTCAGTCCTGGTTTAGTCCTGGTTTAGACCTGGTTTAGACCTGGTTTAGTCCTGGTTTAGTCCTGGTTTAGACCTGGTTTAGTCCTGGTTTAGACCTGGTTCAGTCCTGGTTTAGACCCGGTTTAGACCTGGTTTAGTCCTGGTTCAGTCCTGGTCTAGTCCAAAAATAGTTCTGGTTCAGGCCTGGTTTAGTCCTGGTTTAGTCCTGCTTTAGACCTGGTTTAGTCCTGGTTTAGTCCTGGTTCAGTCCTGGTCTAGTCCAAAAATAGTCCTGGTTTAATCCTGGTTTAGTCCTGCTTTAGACCTGGTTTAGTCCTGGTTTAGACCTGGTTCAATCCTGGTTTAGACCTGGTTTAGTCCTGGTTTAGACCTGGTTCAGTCCTGGTTCAATCCTGGTTTAGACCTGGTTCAGTCCTGGTTTAGTCCTGGTTTAGACCTGGTTCATACCTGGTTTAGTCCTGCTTTAGACCTGGTTTAGTCCTGGTTTACACCTGGTCTAGTCCTGGTTTAGTCCTGGTTCAGTCCTGGTTTAATCCTGGTTTAGTCCTGGTTTAGACGTGGTTTAATCCTGGTATAGACCTGGTCTAGTCCTCGTTTAGACCTGGTTTATTCCTGCTTTAGACCTGGTTCAGTCCTGGTTTAGTCCTGGTTTAGATCTGGTTTAGTCCTGGTTCAGTCCTGATTCAGTCCTGGTTTAGTCCTGGTTTAGACCTGGTTTAGTCCTGCGTTAGACCTGGTTCAATCCTGGTTTAGACCTGGTTTAGACCTGGTTCAGTCCTGGTTTAGTCCTGGTTTATTCCTGGTTTAGACCTGGTTCAGTCCTGGTTTAGACCTGGTTTAGACCTGGTTTAGTCCTGGTTTAGTCCTGGTTTAATCCTGGTTTAGACCTGGTTCAGTCCTGGTTTAGACCTGGTTTAGACCTGGTTTAGTCCTGGTTTAGTCCTGGTTTAGACCTGGTTCAGTCCTGGTTTAGACCCGGTTTAGACCTGGTTTAGTCCTGGTTCAGTCCTGGTCTAGTCCAAAAATAGTTCTGGTTCAGGCCTGGTTTAGTCCTGGTTTAGTCCTGCTTTAGACCTGGTTTAGTCCTGGTTTAGTCCTGGTTCAGTCCTGGTTCAGTCCTGGTCTAGTCCAAAAATAGTTCTGGTTCAGGCCTGGTTTAGTCCTGGTTTAGTCCTGCTTTAGACCTGGTTTAGTCCTGGTTTAGTCCTGGTTCAGTCCTGGTCTAGTCCAAAAATAGTCCTGGTTTAATCCTGGTTTAGTCCTGCTTTAGACCTGGTTTAGTCCTGGTTTAGACCTGGTTCAATCCTGGTTTAGACCTGGTTTAGTCCTGGTTTAGACCTGGTTCAGTCCTGGTTCAATCCTGGTTTAGACCTGGTTCAGTCCTGGTTTAGTCCTGGTTTAGACCTGGTTCATACCTGGTTTAGTCCTGCTTTAGACCTGGTTTAGTCCTGGTTTAGACCTGGTTTAGTCCTGGTTTAGACCTAGTTCAATCCTGGTTTAGTCCTGGTTTAGACCTGGTTTAGTCCTAGTTCAATCCTGGTTTAGTCCTGGTTTAGACCTGGTTTAGTCCTGGTTTAATCCTGGTTTAGTCCTGACCGGAACAGTCCGGGTTTAGCCTGTGAGGAGTTAGATCAGTACATGACTGTAGTACTTTAGACTGTAGTACTTTTAGGTTGTCGTACTTGTAGTACTCTAGTACTTTTAGACTAGAGTACTTTAGGCTGTAGTACTTGTAGTACTGTAGTACTTGTAGTACTTTTCGCGTTTACGTAACCCTGACACTGGGCTCTGATTGGCTGTTGCAGGTCAGCTGGTGGAGAAGGGGCGGGCCGACCTGAGGAACCTGGCCGTGCGATTGGTCGGCTCGTTTCCCGGCCTTCTGACAGAGTACCGGCGGGATCAGCGTCAAAACGAGCTCCAAACATCGATGTGTGAGCAGCGCCGAAGCGTTCCAGGACGGACTTCACCAGGCCTGGGACCGGGCCGGACCAGGGGCCAGACCGGGACCGGGGGCAGGACCGGGGACAACCGGGATCCAGGCTGCAGGCGGCCAACAGGGTAAGTCTGGGTTTAGATTTTAGACCTGGTCCAGAGCTGGTCTAGTCCTGGTCTTAACCCGGTCTTTCTGTCTCAGACCTGGAGTACGTTCATGAGGTGGACGATGCTCTGATGTGGTCCTTCGAGCGTTGCCGTGGTTACATGTAGGGGGTGGAGACAAACGCGACGGAGGAGGTGGACCGCTTCAAACACGGACCAGAACTCAGACAAGTCCGAACTCGGATCTCAGAGAGGCTGGGACTAGACCCGGACCTTCTCACTCCAGGTCAGGAGGACCAAAGGCAAAGCAGATTTACCCTTTTTGTCCTTTTTGTGTGTCTGTAGTTGTAGTTTTAAACCTGGAGAAACATCTGAGGAGAACAGTTTGAAGAACATCTGAGGAGAACAGTCTAGAGGAACATCTGAGGAGAACAGTTTGAGGAACATCTGAGGAGAACAGTCTAGAGGAACATCTGAGGAGAACAGTTTGAGGAACATCTGAGGAGAACAGTTTGAGGAACATCTGAGGAGACCAGTCTAGAGGAACATCTGAGGAGAACAGTTTGAGGAACATCTGAGGAGAACAGTTTGAGGAACATCTGAGGAGAACAGTTTGAGGAACATCTGAGGAGAACAGTCTGGAGGAACATCTGAGGAGAACATTTTGGAGGAACAGCTCTGATTGTTATTACATTTCTGATTTAAAAAAAAAATGAAATCTGAAGTGACACTGAGAGTGTCTCCGAGCGTTTGTTCAAATCTAAACTTCAGGGTGAGGTGTTTTTGTTCAGAATCACAGAAGGTTTTGTTTGTGGAGGAAACGATGGAACTTCAAAAACTGCAGCGTTTGAGATTTGCTCATTGTGTCTGTTCAAAATCACAGAATTTATAGTTTTTAACCCTTTTGTTCCTCTGTTCTCTTGTAGATGTTTTTTAACCCTTTTGTTCTCCTGTAGTAGTTCTTTAACCCTTTTGTTGTTCTCTTGTAGTTGCTCTTTAACCCTTTTGTTGTTCTCCTGTAGTTGTAGTTCTTTAACCCTTTTGTTGTTCTCCTGTAGTTCTTTAACCCTTTTGTTGTTCTCCTGTAGTTCTTTAACCCTTTTGTTGTTCTCCTGTAGTAGTTCTTAAACCCTGTTGTTCTCCTGTAGTTGTAGTTCTTTAACCCTTTTGTTGTTCTCCTGTAGTTGTAGTTCTTTAACCCTTTTTTGTTCTCCTGTAGTTCTTTAACCCTTTTTTGTTCTCCTGTAGTTGTAGTTCTTTAACCCTTTTGTTGTTCTGCTGTAGTTGTAGTTCTTTAACCATTTTGTTGTTCTCCTGTAGTAGTTCTTTAATCCTTTTGTTGTTCTCCTGTAGTTCTTTAACCCTTTTTTATTCTCCTGTAGTTGTAGTTCTTTAACCCTTTTGTTGTTCTCCTGTAGTTCTTTAACCCTTTTGTTGTTCTCCTGTAGTAGTTCTTTAACCCTTTTGTTGTTCTCCTGTAGTAGTTCTTTAACCCTTTTGTTGTTCTCCTGTAGTTGTAGTTCTTTAACCCTTTTGTTGTTCTCATGTAGTAGGTTTTTAACCCTTTTGTTGTTCTCATGTAGTAGGTTTTTAACCCTTTTGTTGTTCTCCTGTAGTTGTCGTTCTTTAACCCTTTTGTTGTTCTCCTGTAGTAGTTCTTTAACCCTTTTGTTGTTCTCCTGTAGTTGTCGTTCTTTAACCCTTTTGTTGTTCTCCTGTAGTTCTTTAACCCTTTTGTTGTTCTCCTGTAGTAGTTCTTTAACCCTTTTGTTGTTCTCCTGTAGTTGTCGTTCTTTAACCCTTTTGTTGTTCTCCTGTAGTAGTTTTTTAACCATTTTGTTCTCCTGGAGTTCTTTAACCCTTTTTTTGTTCTCCTGTAGTAGTTCTTTAACCCTTTTGTTGTTCTCCTGTAGTAGTTTTTTTAACCCCTTTGTTGTTCTCCTGTGGTTCTTTAACCCTTTTGTTGTTCTCCTGTAGTTGTAGTTTTTTAACCCTTTTGTTGTTCTCCTGTAGTTCTTTAACCCTTTTGTTGTTCTCCTGTAGTTCTTTAACCCTTTTGTTGTTCTCCTGTAGTTCTTTAACCCTTTTGTTGTTCTCCTGTAGTAGTTCTTTAACCCTTTTGTTGTTCTCCTGTAGTAGTTCTTTTACCCTTTTATTGTTTTCCTGTAGTTCTTTAACCCTTTTGTTGTTCTCCTGTAGTAGTTCTTTAACCCTTTTGTTGTTCTCCTGTAGTAGTTCTTTAACCCTTTTGTTGTTCTCCTGTAGTAGTTCTTTAACCCTTTTGTTGTTCTCCTGTAGTAGTTCTTTTACCCTTTTATTGTTCTCCTGTAGTACTTTAACCCTTTTGTTGTTCTCCTGTAGTAGTTCTTTAACCCTTTTGTTGTTCTCCTGTAGTAGTTCTTTAACCCTTTTGTTGTTCACCTGTAGTAGTTCTTTAACCATTTTGTTGTTCTCCTGTAGTAGTTCTTTAACCCTTTTGTTGTTCTCCTGTAGTAGTTCTTTTACCCTTTTATTGTTCTCCTGTAGACCTGGTGGAAGCTGCGTTCTTCATTTGTTCGTATGATTTGGCCATAAAGTCCCTGGACTCCCCCTGGTGTCGACTCTTTTCAAAGGACGACGCCAAGGTACAAAACCAGACCTGAGCGCCATTTTAGCCGCTGGGGCAGTAGTAGTAGTGGTAGTAGTAGCAGTAGTAGTAGCTGTAGTTGTAGTAGTAGTCATAGTACTAGTAGTAGTAGTATTTGACAGTACTTTGTGTGTACAGGTATTGGAGTACAAAGCTGATCTGAAGCAGTTCTGGAAACGTTCTCACGGTTACTCCATCAATGGACTGTCCAGCTGTCCTCTGTTCCACCACATCTTCAGGACACTGGACAAGGCTGGACGCCCACGCAGGTACTGCAGTACTGCTACTACAGTACTACTGCTACTACAGTACTACTGCTGCTACAGTACTACTGCTACTACAGTACTACTGCTACTATTTCATTTAATTTTCATTTATTTATTTATTTCATTCGTTAAAGGTCCCATGGCATGAAATGTTCACTTTCTGAGGTTTTTGAACGTTAATGTGACCCCCCCCCCCCCCCCCCATGGTTAAAAGTTGTGAAATGTCTAAACTGAGCATTTGCGGTCCTTTTCTGCATTTGAAAAAAACACAGCTCAAACGGGCGATTCTGAACAAGGAAACTATGTGACGTCACACTGAAAATGCAGCTCCACCCCCAATTTGTTTTTTTACCCACCGTCTCTGTAAATCACGCCCAGAGAGTTTGGACTGCGAAGGAGCTACGCAATGCGAAATGCGTTTTTTTATTTGCCTGGAGGCACATGAGAGTGTTTCTAGGCTCGGAAGTCCTTTACCCGACCCTCTGGACCTCTGAAACAGCAGTGGTTGAATTTTATTTTCTGTGAAAATTTGTTTTTTTTCATTGAAATGCCTCTCCTTTCTTCCTCCGCTCTTAAAACACAGAAGTGGGGCCAGCGCACACTAAAACAAGGAACCAGCAGAGAGTTTGGCCACGCCCCCACCCGCTGCACTGGCCTGTCTCTGTCCTTCTCATTTGCATTCAAGCAACAAGGCCCAGAACGAGGTGTTCAGAGAGATGTTTTCTGACTCTGTACATGTGTCTTTCTCGTGCACTGAGTGTTGATTTTGAAGAAGGATTCATTTACAGTATTAGGGAACCATTAAGGAGCCATATAAAAGCATCAAGAAGTACCATGTCATGGGACCTTTAAAGGTTACCTGTGGGTGCCCGATGTGGGCTCTGTGTGTTCTGCACATGCGCACAATGACGTATAATGACGTATCATGACGTATCAGGAAGAAGGAGGGTTTATCTACCTGATTCGGGCTTTTTAAAAATTATTTATTTTATTTACGACAGACACGTATTTTGACAACGAAGGCAATTTTCGGCATGATAGATAGATAGATAGATAAAGATAAAAAATGTAATAAATAAATAAATAATAAATAAATTATACATCAAAAATAAAAATAAGTATGTAAATAAATACTCAAATAAATAAATTAATGTATTATATTATGTATTAAAAAATACATAATATATAAAAAATAAATAAGAAATTAAAAGTGAGTCTAAGAACTTTTTGAGGCAACTGTAGAACCTTAAAAAAAATGTTTTTGTTAGGTTAACTTCACGTGGATTTAACACCAAAATGTCCCCGACGTCCATTACAGAGGACATGTTACAACATGAGGAATAAAAATAAAATTAACAAAATGCAAATGCTAAGGTGCTAATTTACCTCCAAATAGAAAATAATAATAATAATATTAATAATAATAATAATAATAATAATAATAATAATAATAATAATAATAATAATAATAATAATAATAATAAAATGTATAAAAAGATAAAGATACAAAAAGATAGATAAATCACACGAGACAACCACCCTGAGGTCATCTGCAGACAGAGCCGTAAACCAACTGCAAGGAACGAATCGGGCACTGTGGTGAAACCCGTACAACAATACACAAACTGCACATGTGCGAACACAGAGCCCACATCAGGTACTTCCGCCCACATCGGGTACCGACATTACCTCTCAGTGAAGCCATGTGTCTTATGCCCTTTAAGTTTGCTTCTCTTGATTCGACAAATCCAAAAGTCTGAGCCCACATAAAAATACACAGATTTGTGGATAATTAAATGTTTTATGACTTTATTACGTCTGATGACAGTATAACAGATATCAGTGAACAGAGCTGTTTGCATAAGACTTACATGTGGTGGGTAAAATCCTTTAACTTTAGCTAACACCACATCCTGGTTTCTTTAAAGCAGCAGTGTAGGCATAACTACAGATCATCCATACACCACTTCATACGCTGTATGCTGTTTAATATGTACTAGACTGAAATGTGTTAAGAGAATTAGAATTATTGCCTTAGAATACCACTAATGACTAAAACCATTTAAAGTGCTTATGAGATGCAACTCAACAGGAACAGCTCGTGTGAGTACAAGAGGCAGCACGGCAGGGCTGTTTGTAGCTGAGAGCAGATTATGGGAAACCATGCTTAATGTGTAATGCTTTGAATAAACATGTATATTTGGGTCATTTATTTATTTGTTTAGTGGTTGGTCCACCACATTTTTGTCGCCATGGAAACGTTTTAGCCTTGGCTGGAATGTTGTTCCACAGTATGGCATAGTTTTATAAATTTCCAAGAGGAACACCACATTTCAGAGGCCAATTTAAAGGTCAGATCTGTGAAGAGTTATTATTACTCACAGTAATAAAACATAGGTATTTTTGAGCAATAAAAAGACAGATTATGGTTCTGTTCTCTGTTATGGTTTGTTAGAGGCCCCCAAACTGCAATTTGCCAGGGGCCCCAAGAAAACTAGAAAGAGCCCTGTGGTAGGCACAACCGAAAAAGCACATGGACCAGTACCATACATGAAGCGATATGACTGCAGTATATGTCATCAAACTAGCGCTGATGCTAAGGGCTAGCAGCATGGAGCTACTTCCATAATGAGTGACACAGTAATGTAATTGGGTGTTGTTGACAACCAGAAGTGGGTTGTGTTGCCATCACACTAGGAAGTTGAAGACTATTTCCTGTCACCTGTCAACCAATCAAATAAACTTTCCCCCTCACCCATCTCCTCCTCTATTTCTTTTTTTCTCTACCTGCTGGGTTCTTTGGGCGAATATTTATCCCTTAAAGAGGGCATATTATACTTGAATGGGGTATTAATTGCTAACACATAACATTTAGATCACCATGTTACCTTTTATTGTTTTGAAAATGCTATATTAACTGAAAATAATGGTGCTCCCTGCACTAAGTCACACCCCCTTCTGACCACTAAGGAAACACATTAGTGGTCAGAAGGGGGTTGTATCAGGTTTGTGAAGTTGTAGTGTATTATTTTTTAATTATCATCGTCATGATAGAAAGCTCCAAAAATGTAGCATAATACCCCCTCTCATGCCAATCCTCCTCCCCCTCACTCATGTCTGTGTCTGCTAACAAGCATATTAAGTGCTTCCCACATCTGGTTGTAACATGGAGGACATGCTGCTACTGCTCACGACGAGGGGGGTCCTGGTGCTCAGGTGCTGTGCTGGGGAGGTGCTCCGCCTGGCCCGCACCCAGAGAGGGGTCAGACGGGCCAGGGGTCAGCTCTTGAGGGACATGGGCTGAGGGCGAGGCGGAGGACTGGAGTGAGGAAGGGATGTGTGGCTCTGGGTGGCTGGAGTTGGCCTGGGGGCTCTCTTCAGAAGGGCTCAGGGTGCTCTGCTGTGATGGGTTGGAGGTGCTTGACTCTGGGGGACTATCAGTGCTCTTCTCTGAAGGATTAGGGGTGGTGTGAGACAGGGGCATAGTGGTGATGGTGCTCTGGGAGGAGTTGAAGCAGGTGCTGTTGTCCTCAGTGACAGAAGGAGCTTCAGGAGGCAGAGAAGCGGAGCTTAAGGTAGCACCCACGAGAGCACCTGTGGAAGCGCTGGAAGCACTCGCGGGGGTGTCTGAAGGAGCATTTGGAGGTGCAAATGAAGCTGGGTTGTCAGCTTGCAGCCTGGAGGATTGGGGGGCATTTGAAGCTGAGTCATCAGGGTGGGGAGCCCCTGGATCTGAGGCTGGATTGTCGGCCTGGAGCCTGGAAGAGTAGGGGAGCTCCTGGGGTTCAGTCTGGAGCAATGAGGGGTAAGGGGGTGTGGGCTCCTGGGGTTCGGTCTGGAGCATTGAGGGGTGAGGGGCTGTGGGTTCCTGGGCTTCGCTCTGGTACCTGGAGGGATGAGAAGGTGTGGGCTCCTGGGGGTCGGTACACACGGGCTTCCCCACACACACGTACCACACCTCATTGTGTCTGTTGAGCAGCTTCAAAGGACTGAGGAGACAAGGACAGACAACATTTGAGTCTAAATGTACTTAACCAAACTTAGTATAAACCCTTTTGGGCCTTGGAGTAGGTGTAAATGGTCAAGAACCGGGAACCTTCATTTAAGCTTGTGTACCTGCACCTGTCATAGCCCCCTCTGTCGTGTGCTGCACCTGTCATAGCCCCTTCTGTCGTGTGCTCCACCTGTCATAGCCCCTTCTGTCGTGTGCTGCACCTGTCATAGCCCCTTCTGTCGTGTGCTCCACCTGTCATAGCCCCTTCTGTCGTGTGCTGCACCTGTCATAGCCCCTTCCGCTGTGTGCTGCACCTGTCACAGCCCCTTCCGCTGTGTGCTGCACCTGTTATAGCCCCCTCTGTCGTGTGTTGCACCTGTCATAGCCCCCTCCGTAGTGTGCTGCACCTGTCATTGCCCCCTCCGTAGTGTGCTGCACATGTCATAGCCCCCTCCGTAGTGTGCTGCACCTGTCATTGCCCCTCTGTCGTGTGCTGCACCTGTCATTGCACCCTCCGTAGTGTGCTGCACCTGTCATAGCCCCCTCTGTCGTGTGCTGCACCTGTCATAGCCCCTTCTGTCGTGTGCTGCACCTGTCATAGCCCCTTCTGTTGTGTGCTGCACCTGTCATAGCCCCTTCTGTCGTGTGCTCCACCTGTCATAGCCCCTTCTGTCGTGTGCTGCACCTGTCATAGCCCCTTCCGCTGTGTGCTGCACCTGTCACAGCTCCTTCCGCTGTGTGCTGCACCTGTTATAGCCCCCTCTGTCGTGTGTTGCACCTGTCATAGCCCCCTCCGTAGTGTGCTGCACCTGTCATTGCCCCCTCCGTAGTGTGCTGCACATGTCATAGCCCCCTCTGTAGTGTGCTGCACCTGTCATAGCCCCCTCCGTAGTGTGCTGCACCTGTCATTGCCCCTCTGTCGTGTGCTGCACCTGTCATTGCACCCTCCGTAGTGTGCTGCACCTGTCATAGCCCCCTCTGCCGTGTGCTGCACCTGTCATAGCCCCCTCTGTAGTGTGCTGCACCTGTCATAGCCCCCTCCGTAGTGTGCTGCACCTGTCATTGCCCCTCTGTCGTGTGCTGCACCTGTCATTGCACCCTCCGTAGTGTGCTGCACCTGTCATAGCCCCTTCTGTAGTGTGCTGCACCTGTCATAGCCCCCTCTGTCGTGTGCTGCACCTGTCATAGCCCCCTCTGTAGTGTGCTGCACCTGTCATAGCCCCCTCCGTAGTGTGCTGCACCTGTCATAGCCCCTTCTGTAGTGTGCTGCACCTGTCATAGCCCCCTCTGTAGTGTGGTGCACCTGTCACAGCCCCCTCTGTCGTGTGCTGCACTTGTCATAGCCCCTCTGTCATGTGCTGCACCTGTCATAGCCCCCTCTGTAGTGTGCTGCACCTGTCATAGCCCCCTCCGTAGTGTGGTGCACCTGTCATAGCCCCCTCCCTAGTGTGCTGCACCTGTCATAGCCCCCTCCGTAGTGTGGTGCACCGGTCATAGCCCCCTCTGTCGTGTGCTGCACCTGTCATAGCCCCCTCTGTCGTGTGCTGCACCTGTCATTGCACCCTCCGTAGTGTGCTGCACCTGTCATAGCCCCCTCCGTAGTGTGCTGCACCTGTCATAGCCCCCTCTGTCGTGTGCTGCACCTGTCATAGCCCCCTCTGTAGTGTGCTGCACCTGTCATAGCCCCCTCCGTAGTGTGCTGCACCTGTCATAGCCCCTTCTGTAGTGTGCTGCACCTGTCATAGCCCCCTCTGTAGTGTGCTGCACCTGTCACAGCCCCCTCTGTCGTGTGCTGCACTTGTCATAGCCCCTCTGTCATGTGCTGCACCTGTCATAGCCCCCTCTGTAGTGTGCTGCACCTGTCATAGCCCCCTCCGTAGTGTGGTGCACCTGTCATAGCCCCCTCCCTAGTGTGCTGCACCTGTCATAGCCCCCTCCGTAGTGTGCTGCACCTGTCATAGCCCCTTCTGTAGTGTGCTGCACCTGTCATAGCCCCCTCTGTAGTGTGGTGCACCTGTCACAGCCCCCTCTGTCGTGTGCTGCACTTGTCATAGCCCCTCTGTCATGTGCTGCACCTGTCATAGCCCCCTCTGTAGTGTGCTGCACCTGTCATAGCCCCCTCCGTAGTGTGGTGCACCTGTCATAGCCCCCTCCCTAGTGTGCTGCACCTGTCATAGCCCCCTCCGTAGTGTGGTGCACCTGTCATAGCCCCCTCTGTCGTGTGCTGCACCTGTCATAGCCCCCTCTGTAGTGTGCTGCACCTGTCATAGCCCCTTCTGTAGTGTGCTGCACCTGTCATAGCCCCCTCTGTAGTGTGGTGCACCTGTCACAGCCCCCTCTGTCGTGTGCTGCACTTGTCATAGCCCCTCTGTCATGTGCTGCACCTGTCATAGCCCCCTCTGTAGTGTGCTGCACCTGTCATAGCCCCCTCCGTAGTGTGGTGCACCTGTCATAGCCCCTCTGTAGTGTGCTGCACCTGTCATAGCCCCTTCCGCTGTGTGCTGCACCTGTCATAGCCCCTTCTGCCGTGTGCTGCACCTGTCATAGCCCCCTCCGTAATGTGCTGCACCTGTCACAGCCCCCTGTCGTGAGCTGCACCTGTCATAGCCCCCTCTGTAGTGTGCTGCACCTGACATTGCCCCCTCCCTAGTGTGCTGCACCTGTTATAGCCCCCTCTGTAGTGTGCTGCACCTGTCATAGCTTCTTCTGTCATGTGCTGCACCTGTCATAGCCCCCTCTGTAGTGTGGTGCACCTGTCACAGCCCCCTCTGTAGTGTGCTGCACCTGTCATAGCCCCCTCCATAGTGTGCTGCACCTGTCATAGCCCCCTCTCTAGTGTGCTGCACCTGTCATAGCCCCTTCCGCCGTGTGCTGCACCTGTCATAGCCCCTTCCGCCGTGTGCTGCACCTGTCATAGCCCCTCTGTAGTGTGCTGCACCTGTCATAGCCCCCTCCGTAGTGTGGTGCACCTGTCATAGCCCCCTCTGGCGTGTACTGCACCTGTCATAGCCCACTGTAGTACAGTGTGCTGCACCTGTCATAGCCCCCTCTGTAGTGTGCTGCACCTGTCATTGCCCCTCTGTCGTGTGCTGCACCTGTCATAGCCCCCTTCGTAGTGTGCTGCACCTGTCATAGCCTCCTCCGTAGTGTGCTGCACCTGTCATAGCCCCCTCCGTAGTGTGGTGCACCTGTCATAGCCCCCTCTGTCGTGTGCTGCACCTGTCATAGCCCCCTCTGTAGTGTGCTGCACCTGTCACAGCCCCCTCCGTAGTGTGCTGCACCTGTCATAGCCCCTTCTGTAGTGTGCTGCACCTGTCATAGCCCCCTCTGTAGTGTGGTGCGCCTGTCACAGCCCCCTCTGTCGTGTGCTGCACTTGTCATAGCCCCTCTGTCATGTGCTGCACCTGTCATAGCCCCCTCTGTAGTGTGCTGCACCTGTCATAGCCCCCTCCGTAGTGTGGTGCACCTGTCATAGCCCCTCTGTAGTGTGCTGCACCTGTCATAGCCCCTTCCGCTGTGTGCTGCACCTGTCATAGCCCCTTCTGCCGTGTGCTGCACCTGTCATAGCCCCCTCCGTAATGTGCTGCACCTGTCACAGCCCCCTGTCGTGAGCTGCACCTGTCATAGCCCCCTCTGTAGTGTGCTGCACCTGACATTGCCCCCCTCCCTAGTGTGCTGCACCTGTTATAGCCCCCTCTGTAGTGTGCTGCACCTGTCATAGCTTCTTCTGTCATGTGCTGCACCTGTCATAGCCCCCTCTGTAGTGTGGTGCACCTGTCACAGCCCCCTCTGTCGTGTGCTGCACCTGTCATAGCCCCCTCTGTAGTGTGCTGCACCTGTCATAGCCCCCTCCATAGTGTGCTGCACCTGTCATAGCCCCCTCTCTAGTGTGCTGCACCTGTCATAGCCCCTTCCGCCGTGTGCTGCACCTGTCATAGCCCCTTCCGCCGTGTGCTGCACCTGTCATAGCCCCTCTGTAGTGTGCTGCACCTGTCATAGCCCCCTCTGGCGTGTACTGCACCTGTCATAGCCCACTGTAGTACAGTGTGCTGCACCTGTCATAGCCCCCTCTGTAGTGTGCTGCACCTGTCATTGCCCCTCTGTCGTGTGCTGCACCTGTCATAGCCCCCTTCGTAGTGTGCTGCACCTGTCATAGCCCCCTCCGTAGTGTGCTGCACCTGTCATAGCCCCCTCCGTAGTGTGGTGCACCTGTCATAGCCCCTTCTGTAGTGTGCTGCACCTGTCATAGCACCCTCTGTAGTGTGCTGCACCTGTCACAGCCCCCTCTGTCGTGTGCTGCACTTGTCATAGCCCCTCTGTCATGTGCTGCACCTGTCATAGCCCCCTCTGTAGTGTGCTGCACCTGTCATAGCCCCCTCCGTAGTGTGGTGCACCTGTCATAGCCCCCTCCCTAGTGTGCTGCACCTGTCATAGCCCCCTCCGTAGTGTGCTGCACCTGTCATAGCCCCTTCTGTAGTGTGCTGCACCTGTCATAGCCCCCTCTGTAGTGTGGTGCACCTGTCACAGCCCCCTCTGTCGTGTGCTGCACTTGTCATAGCCCCTCTGTCATGTGCTGCACCTGTCATAGCCCCCTCTGTAGTGTGCTGCACCTGTCATAGCCCCCTCCGTAGTGTGGTGCACCTGTCATAGCCCCCTCCCTAGTGTGCTGCACCTGTCATAGCCCCCTCCGTAGTGTGGTGCACCTGTCATAGCCCCCTCTGTCGTGTGCTGCACCTGTCATAGCCCCCTCTGTAGTGTGCTGCACCTGTCATAGCCCCTTCTGTAGTGTGCTGCACCTGTCATAGCCCCCTCTGTAGTGTGGTGTACCTGTCACAGCCCCCTCTGTCGTGTGCTGCACTTGTCATAGCCCCTCTGTCATGTGCTGCACCTGTCATAGCCCCCTCTGTAGTGTGCTGCACCTGTCATAGCCCCCTCCGTAGTGTGGTGCACCTGTCATAGCCCCTCTGTAGTGTGCTGCACCTGTCATAGCCCCTTCCGCTGTGTGCTGCACCTGTCATAGCCCCTTCTGCCGTGTGCTGCACCTGTCATAGCCCCCCTCCGTAATGTGCTGCACCTGTCACAGCCCCCTGTCGTGAGCTGCACCTGTCATAGCCCCCTCTGTAGTGTGCTGCACCTGACATTGCCCCCTCCCTAGTGTGCTGCACCTGTTATAGCCCCCTCTGTAGTGTGCTGCACCTGTCATAGCTTCTTCTGTCATGTGCTGCACCTGTCATAGCCCCCTCTGTAGTGTGGTGCACCTGTCACAGCCCCCTCTGTCGTGTGCTGCACCTGTCATAGCCCCCTCTGTAGTGTGCTGCACCTGTCATAGCCCCCTCCATAGTGTGCTGCACCTGTCATAGCCCCCTCTCTAGTGTGCTGCACCTGTCATAGCCCCTTCCGCCGTGTGCTGCACCTGTCATAGCCCCTTCCGCCGTGTGCTGCACCTGTCATAGCCCCTCTGTAGTGTGCTGCACCTGTCATAGCCCCCTCCGTAGTGTGGTGCACCTGTCATAGCCCCCTCTGGCGTGTACTGCACCTGTCATAGCCCACTGTAGTACAGTGTGCTGCACCTGTCATAGCCCCCTCTGTAGTGTGCTGCACCTGTCATTGCCCCTCTGTCGTGTGCTGCACCTGTCATAGCCCCCTTCGTAGTGTGCTGCACCTGTCATAGCCTCCTCCGTAGTGTGCTGCACCTGTCATAGCCCCCTCCGTAGTGTGGTGCACCTGTCATAGCCCCCTCTGTCGTGTGCTGCACCTGTCATAGCCCCCTCTGTAGTGTGCTGCACCTGTCATAGCCCCCTCCGTAGTGTGCTGCACCTGTCATAGCCCCTTCTGTAGTGTGCTGCACCTGTCATAGCCCCCTCTGTAGTGTGGTGCGCCTGTCACAGCCCCCTCTGTCGTGTGCTGCACTTGTCATAGCCCCTCTGTCATGTGCTGCACCTGTCATAGCCCCCTCTGTAGTGTGCTGCACCTGTCATAGCCCCCTCCGTAGTGTGGTGCACCTGTCATAGCCCCTCTGTAGTGTGCTGCACCTGTCATAGCCCCTTCCGCTGTGTGCTGCACCTGTCATAGCCCCTTCTGCCGTGTGCTGCACCTGTCATAGCCCCCTCCGTAATGTGCTGCACCTGTCACAGCCCCCTGTCGTGAGCTGCACCTGTCATAGCCCCCTCTGTAGTGTGCTGCACCTGACATTGCCCCCTCCCTAGTGTGCTGCACCTGTTATAGCCCCCTCTGTAGTGTGCTGCACCTGTCATAGCTTCTTCTGTCATGTGCTGCACCTGTCATAGCCCCCTCTGTAGTGTGGTGCACCTGTCACAGCCCCCTCTGTCGTGTGCTGCACCTGTCATAGCCCCCTCTGTAGTGTGCTGCACCTGTCATAGCCCCCTCCATAGTGTGCTGCACCTGTCATAGCCCCCTCTCTAGTGTGCTGCACCTGTCATAGCCCCTTCCGCCGTGTGCTGCACCTGTCATAGCCCCTTCCGCCGTGTGCTGCACCTGTCATAGCCCCTCTGTAGTGTGCTGCACCTGTCATAGCCCCCTCTGGCGTGTACTGCACCTGTCATAGCCCACTGTAGTACAGTGTGCTGCACCTGTCATAGCCCCCTCTGTAGTGTGCTGCACCTGTCATTGCCCCTCTGTCGTGTGCTGCACCTGTCATAGCCCCCTTCGTAGTGTGCTGCACCTGTCATAGCCCCCTCCGTAGTGTGCTGCACCTGTCATAGCCCCCTCCGTAGTGTGGTGCACCTGTCATAGCCCCCTCTGTCGTGTGCTGCACCTGTCATAGCCCCCTCTGTAGTGTGCTGCACCTGTCATAGCCCCCTCCGTAGTGTGCTGCACCTGTCATAGCCCCTTCTGTAGTGTGCTGCACCTGTCATAGCCCCCTCTGTAGTGTGGTGCACCTGTCACAGCCCCCTCTGTCG
This sequence comes from Paratrypauchen microcephalus, assembly GCA_036785185.1. Classification (NCBI taxonomy): domain Eukaryota; kingdom Metazoa; phylum Chordata; class Actinopteri; order Gobiiformes; family Gobiidae; genus Paratrypauchen; species Paratrypauchen microcephalus. The sequence goes on along the minus strand of JAVJIX010000134.1, from coordinate 2,228,125 downwards.
TGTGCTGCACTTGTCATAGCCCCTCTGTCATGTGCTGCACCTGTCATAGCCCCCTCTGTAGTGTGCTGCACCTGTCATAGCCCCCTCCGTAGTGTGTTGCACCTGTCATAGCCCCTCTGTAGTGTGCTGCACCTGTCATAGCCCCTTCCGCTGTGTGCTGCACCTGTCATAGCCCCTTCTGCCGTGTGCTGCACCTGTCATAGCCCCCTCCGTAATGTGCTGCACCTGTCACAGCCCCCTGTCGTGAGCTGCACCTGTCATAGCCCCCTCTGTAGTGTGCTGCACCTGTCATTGCCCCCTCCCTAGTGTGCTGCACCTGTTATAGCCCCCTCTGTAGTGTGCTGCACCTGTCATAGCTTCTTCTGTCATGTGCTGCACCTGTCATAGCCCCCTCTGTAGTGTGGTGCACCTGTCACAGCCCCCTCTGTCGTGTGCTGCACCTGTCATAGCCCCCTCTGTAGTGTGCTGCACCTGTCATAGCCCCCTCCATAGTGTGCTGCACCTGTCATAGCCCCCTCCCTAGTGTGCTGCACCTGTCATAGCCCCTTCCGCCGTGTGCTGCACCTGTCATAGCCCCTTCCGCCGTGTGCTGCACCTGTCATAGCCCCTCCGTAGTGTGCTGCACCTGTCATAGCCCCCTCCGTAGTGTGGTGCACCTGTCATAGCCCCCTCTGGCGTGTACTGCACCTGTCATAGCCCACTGTAGTACAGTGTGCTGCACCTGTCATAGCCCCCTCTGTAGTGTGCTGCACCTGTCATTGCCCCTCTGTCGTGTGCTGCACCTGTCATAGCCCCCTTCGTAGTGTGCTGCACCTGTCATAGTCCCCTCCGTAGTGTGCTGCACCTGTCATAGCCCCCTCTGGCGTGTGCTGCACCTGTCACAGCCCCCTCTGGTGTGTGCTGCACCTGTCATAGCCCACTGTAGTATGGTGTGCTGCACCTGTCATAGCCCCCTCTGTAGTGTGCTGCACCTGTCATAGCCCCCTCTGTAGTGTGCTGCACCTGTCATAGCCCCCTCCATAGTGTGCTGCACCTGTCATAGCCCACTGTAGTACAGTGTGCTGCACCTGTCATAGCCCCCTCTGTAGTATGCTGCACCTGTCATAGCCCCCTCCATAGTGTCCTGCACCTGTCATAGCCCCCTCTGTAGTGTGGTGCACCTGTCATAGCCCCCTCCGTAGTGTGGTGCACCTGTCATAGCCCCTCTGTAGTGTGCTGCACCTGTCATAGCCCCCTCCCTAGTGTGCTGCACCTGTCATAGCCCCTCTGTAGTGTGCTGCACCTGTCATAGCCCCCTCCGTAGTGTGGTGCACCTGTCATAGCCCCCCTCCCTAGTGTGCTGCACCTGTTATAGCCCCCTCTGTAGTGTGCTGCACCTGTCATAGCTTCTTCTGTCATGTGCTGCACCTGTCATAGCCCCCTCTGTAGTGTGGTGCACCTGTCATAGCCCCCCTCCCTAGTGTGCTGCACCTGTTATAGCCCCCTCTGTAGTGTGCTGCACCTGTCATAGCTTCTTCTGTCATGTGCTGCACCTGTCATAGCCCCCTCTGTAGTGTGGTGCACCTGTCACAGCCCCCTCTGCCGTGTGCTGCACCTGTCATAGCCCCCTCTGTAGTGTGCTGCACCTGTCATAGCCCCCTCCATAGTGTGCTGCACCTGTCATAGCCCCCTCTCTAGTGTGCTGCACCTGTCATAGCCCCTTCCGCCGTGTGCTGCACCTGTCATAGCCCCTTCCGCCGTGTGCTGCACCTGTCATAGCCCCTCTGTAGTGTGCTGCACCTGTCATAGCCCCCTCTGGCGTGTACTGCACCTGTCATAGCCCACTGTAGTACAGTGTGCTGCACCTGTCATAGCCCCCTCTGTAGTGTGCTGCACCTGTCATTGCCCCTCTGTCGTGTGCTGCACCTGTCATAGCCCCCTTCGTAGTGTGCTGCACCTGTCATAGCCCCCTCCGTAGTGTGCTGCACCTGTCATAGCCCCCTCCGTAGTGTGGTGCACCTGTCATAGCCCCCTCTGTCGTGTGCTGCACCTGTCATAGCCCCCTCTGTAGTGTGCTGCACCTGTCATAGCCCCCTCCGTAGTGTGCTGCACCTGTCATAGCCCCTTCTGTAGTGTGCTGCACCTGTCATAGCCCCCTCTGTAGTGTGGTGCACCTGTCACAGCCCCCTCTGTCGTGTGCTGCACTTGTCATAGCCCCTCTGTCATGTGCTGCACCTGTCATAGCCCCCTCTGTAGTGTGCTGCACCTGTCATAGCCCCCTCCGTAGTGTGGTGCACCTGTCATAGCCCCTCTGTAGTGTGCTGCACCTGTCATAGCCCCTTCCGCTGTGTGCTGCACCTGTCATAGCCCCTTCTGCCGTGTGCTGCACCTGTCATAGCCCCCTCCGTAATGTGCTGCACCTGTCACAGCCCCCTGTCGTGAGCTGCACCTGTCATAGCCCCCTCTGTAGTGTGCTGCACCTGTCATTGCCCCCTCCCTAGTGTGCTGCACCTGTTATAGCCCCCTCTGTAGTGTGCTGCACCTGTCATAGCTTCTTCTGTCATGTGCTGCACCTGTCATAGCCCCCTCTGTAGTGTGGTGCACCTGTCACAGCCCCCTCTGTCGTGTGCTGCACCTGTCATAGCCCCCTCTGTAGTGTGCTGCACCTGTCATAGCCCCCTCCATAGTGTGCTGCACCTGTCATAGCCCCCTCCCTAGTGTGCTGCACCTGTCATAGCCCCTTCCGCCGTGTGCTGCACCTGTCATAGCCCCTTCCGCCGTGTGCTGCACCTGTCATAGCCCCTCCGTAGTGTGCTGCACCTGTCATAGCCCCCTCCGTAGTGTGGTGCACCTGTCATAGCCCCCTCTGGCGTGTACTGCACCTGTCATAGCCCACTGTAGTACAGTGTGCTGCACCTGTCATAGCCCCCTCTGTAGTGTGCTGCACCTGTCATTGCCCCTCTGTCGTGTGCTGCACCTGTCATAGCCCCCTTCGTAGTGTGCTGCACCTGTCATAGCCCCCTCCGTAGTGTGCTGCACCTGTCATAGCCCCCTCTGGCGTGTGCTGCACCTGTCACAGCCCCCTCTGGTGTGTGCTGCACCTGTCATAGCCCACTGTAGTATGGTGTGCTGCACCTGTCATAGCCCCCTCTGTAGTGTGCTGCACCTGTCATAGCCCCCTCTGTAGTGTGCTGCACCTGTCATAGCCCCCTCCATAGTGTGCTGCACCTGTCATAGCCCACTGTAGTACAGTGTGCTGCACCTGTCATAGCCCCCTCTGTAGTGTGCTGCACCTGTCATAGCCCTCTCCGTAGTATGCTGCACCTGTCATAGCCCCCTCCATAGTGTCCTGCACCTGTCATAGCCCCCTCTGTAGTGTGGTGCACCTGTCATAGCCCCCTCCGTAGTGTGGTGCACCTGTCATAGCCCCTCTGTAGTGTGCTGCACCTGTCATAGCCCCCTCCCTAGTGTGCTGCACCTGTCATAGCCCCTCTGTAGTGTGCTGCACCTGTCATAGCCCCCTCCGTAGTGTGGTGCACCTGTCATAGCCCCCTCTGGCGTGTACTGCACCTGTCATAGCCCCCTCTGGCGTGTACTGCACCTGTCATAGCCCACTGTAGTACAGTGTGCTGCACCTGTCATAGCCCCCTCTGTAGTGTGCTGCACCTGTCATTGCCCCTCTGTCGTGTGCTGCACCTGTCATAGCTCCCTCTGTCGTGTGCTGCACCTGTCATAGCCCCCTCTGTAGTGTGCTGCACCTGTCATTGCCCCTCTGTCGTGTGTTGCACCTGTCATAGCCCCCTTCGTAGTGTGCTGCACCTGTCATAGCCCCCTCCGTAGTGTGCTGCACCTGTCATAGCCCCCTCTGGCGTGTGCTGCACCTGTCATAGCCCCCTCTGGTGTGTGCTGCACCTGTCATAGCCCACTGTAGTACAGTGTGCTGCACCTGTCATAGCCCCCTCTGTAGTGTGCTGCACCTGTCATTGCCCCTCTGTCGTGTGCTGCACCTGTCATAGCCCCCTCTGTCGTGTGCTGCACCTGTCATAGCCCCCTCTGTAGTGTGCTGCACCTGTCATTGCCCCTCTGTCGTGTGCTGCACCTGTCATAGCCCCCTTCGTAGTGTGCTGCACCTGTCATAGCCCCCTCCGTAGTGTGCTGCACCTGTCATAGCCCCCTCTGGCGTGTGCTGCACCTGTCATAGCCCCCTCTGGTGTGTGCTGCACCTGTCATAGCCCACTGTAGTATGGTGTGCTGCACCTGTCATAGCCCCCTCTGTAGTGTGCTGCACCTGTCATAGCCCCCTCTGTAGTGTGCTGCACCTGTCATAGCCCCCTCCATAGTGTGCTGCACCTGTCATAGCCCACTGTAGTACAGTGTGCTGCACCTGTCATAGCCCCCTCTGTAGTGTGCTGCACCTGTCATAGCCCTCTCCGTAGTATGCTGCACCTGTCATAGCCCCCTCCGTAGTGTCCTGCACCTGTCATAGCCCACTGTAGTACAGTGTGCTGCACCTGTCATAGCCCCCTCCATAGTGTGCTGCACCTGTCATAGCCCACTGTAGTACAGTGTGCTGCACCTGTCATAGCCCCCTCTGTAGTGTGCTGCACCTGTCATAGCCCTCTCCGTAGTATGCTGCACCTGTCATAGCCCCCTCCGTAGTGTCCTGCACCTGTCATAGCCCCCTCTGTAGTGTGGTGCACCTGTCATAGCCCCCTCCGTAGTGTGCAGCACCTGTCATAGCCCACTGTAGTACAGTGTGCTGCACCTGTCATAGCCCCCTCCGTAGTGTGTTGCACCTGTCATAGCCCCCTCCGTAGTGTGCTGCACCTGTCATGGCCCCCTCTGTAGTGTGGTGCACCTGTCATAGCCCTCTCTGTAGTATGTTGCACCTGTCATAGCCCCCTCTGTAGTATGTTGCACCTGTCATAGCCCCCTCTGTAGTGTGGTGCACCTGTCATAGCCCCCTCCGTAGTGTGCTGCACCTGTCATAGCCCACTGTAGTACAGTGTGCTGCACCTGTCATAGCCCCCTCCGTAGTGTGTTGCACCTGTCATAGCCCCCTCCATAGTGTGCTGCACCTGTCATGGCCCCCTCTGTAGTGTGGTGCACCTGTCATAGCCCTCTCCGTAGTATGCTGCACCTGTCATAGCCCCCTCCGTAGTGTCCTGCACCTGTCATAGCCCCCTCTGTAGTGTGGTGCACCTGTCATAGCCCCCTCCGTAGTGTGCTGCACCTGTCATAGCCCACTGTAGTACAGTGTGCTGCACCTGTCATAGCCCCCTCCGTAGTGTGTTGCACCTGTCATAGCCCCCTCCGTAGTGTGCTGCACCTGTCATGGCCCCCTCTGTAGTGTGGTGCACCTGTCATAGCCCTCTCTGTAGTATGCTGCACCTGTCATAGCCCCCTCTGTAGTGTGGTGCACCTGTCATAGCCCCCTCCGTAGTGTGCTGCACCTGTCATAGCCCACTGTAGTACAGTGTGCTGCACCTGTCATAGCCCCCTCCGTAGTGTGTTGCACCTGTCATAGCCCCCTCCGTAGTGTGCTGCACCTGTCATGGCCCCCTCTGTAGTGTGGTGCACCTGTCATAGCCCTCTCTGTAGTATGCTGCACCTGTCATAGCCCCCTCTGTAGTGTGGTGCACCTGTCATAGCCCCCTCCGTAGTGTGCTGCACCTGTCATAGCCCACTGTAGTACAGTGTGCTGCACCTGTCATAGCCCCCTCCGTAGTGTGTTGCACCTGTCATAGCCCCCTCCGTAGTGTGCTGCACCTGTCATGGCCCCCTCTGTAGTGTGGTGCACCTGTCATAGCCCTCTCCGTAGTATGCTGCACCTGTCATAGCCCACTCCATAGTGGTGTGTGTGGTTGTAGGAGGCCTCCACTCGGTCCAGTTCTTTGGTCAGCTGGTGAGCCTGTAACCTGGAGGTGACTGACAGCATCCACCCGCCATAGCTGCGCACGTACACGTCCATGTCCGGCATCTCTGTAAAGTACAGCTACAAAAAACAAGATATTTGAATTGAAGTTAGCATTACATCAGTGGTCCCACATTGAAATCCCACTCTGGCCTTCCTCAACAGAAGCACCTTTACTGGAACCACTGCTTCCCCTGCATAGGGCCTTCCTCCATAGCTTCTCCGTACCCTCCCAGAGCAGAGTTATTGTCAGTGTGACCCACCTATGAGGGACTGCGTCAGAGCTGACCTGTCACTGGTTCATTCTGTTTTCATTGTGCTTTCGATTATCCTCTGAGACAATCTTAAGATACATTCATCAGGAGTAAAACTAGAGAACCTGAAGAAGATCAATCCACAGACAGAGAAAACATCATTGGCTATATAAAGAAATGGAGACTAAGCAAGTATGACGTAACTCACTCACTCATAACTCAGGGTCCAGCTCCAGTCAAATGATCACTGTTCTAGCATTTACAGGGGTGAATTTGAAGCCAAGCTCAATATTAGGAATAGGATTTTTTTAAATGGACAAAATAGCTAAATAAAAACCCCAGGATCATGTCATATGGGATAATATGAACATTTTAAGACTAAAATGACAAGGCTCACAGCAACAGTTACAGAGAGAGGAGCCACAACATTAAATACATCCATGTACAGTAAGTCAGTGAGAGTCTGGGTCAGCAGGAGCTGGAAGAACCCGCCTACAAACTTCCTATTTGAAACACGGCGCCTAGCACTTTAGCTATGTTCATCTATACAGTCTGTGGAAAACATGTAAACTCCAAACACAGAGGTCAGAGGGACCCCCAGTTCTGCTTCACCCTGGGTGTCCTGTCTAAAGATCAGTGGAGATCCCTGATGTCTTGGAGGCAACACAGGCATGTTCCTCCTGGAGAGAGCCCCGGGGAACACCTAAAATACACCAGAATGACCCAGTCTCCCAGCTGGCCTAGATATCCCAGTATTGACCCATCCCACGTGACGTCACAAAATTGTGGCCGCCATTTTGGACATGAAGTGGGATACCACAGCCAACAACACAGCAGAGATCAACGGAACGTTAAAGGACACAGATATCGAATATAGCCATTGCGTTAAGTTACTTCTTATTTCGCAATCATGCCGTTGTATTGTTGCGCACCCGGGTGTAGTAATCACCAGCACAGTAGGCAGGATATGTCGTTTTATCGTATCCCAAAGGATCCGGACAGAAGGAGAAGATGCGGCTAATCGCCTACATACACAACACAGACACTGAGCCTAATAACACAGTTCTTGTTCATTGCCTGGTAGCAGCAAATTTATAACGGCCATGAACAACAGACTAAAAAGTTATGTCAGTGACATTTAATGTCATTTAGTTTGTCCACAGGACCGATATTAAATTAAAAATGTGAACAAACCTTGGCGGTAATGAGATGACGACCACCAGCTCCAGGGACGACCCACTGATAGAGACTTGTAACCCAGCCAGATACGAAATATTTGTAGCCATCCAAACTCTTGTATGCCTTCAGGTCACATCCTGTGTATGGCGATGGGTTACTTGTGACATACATGTACAAATCATGAGGACCGAAGTCTGGTAACAACGAGGGCTTGGTGTACTTTGTCACGTCCGTAAACAATCCGGGCGGAAGCAGGTAGACATCACCATCTAAACCAGCTATTTCCAGCTTTTCAAAATATCTCTCCCTCTGCTCACCCTGTAAATGTGCTGTCTCGCTGGATAGTGGAGGTGTCATCTCGTTCACTTTGTTTAATCCAAATCTCGAGTGTCCGACTCGTCTTCATCGCATTCAAACACGTTCATACCGCGGTGATGTTCATGTCCAAAATGGCGCTTGCTTTTACGAAGGTCACGTGTTTGGGAAGCGTCAATATCCCCAGAGCACCTGGAGAACACATGTGCATCTACTTTGGATTGCTGCCTTCATGCCCCCGCCCCAGAAGAGGGGTGTGTGAGGTGTCTGGGGATAAATGGGGGTAACCTTGTGGTTGGTGGGCTGGGGGGTACCTTGTCATTGGTGGGCTGGGGGGGCTGCTCCTGGTAGGCCTGGGGCAGAGGGAAGCTCAGTGTGTAGATGGCTGGCTCCCACACGCTGCTCTCCTCCGGGATCTTCACTAGGACAGGAGCAGTCATGTCCATCTGGTAACCTGTAACACAGTCACCTGAGCTTACTACAGGCACACTAACACTGCTTACACACAGCCGGGGACTAGTAGTCAGTTATATTGACTCCAGTCAGTACAATTTACTTCTGTGATACTTATTAAAATAACTCCTACTTAAGTCCTATATGTGACCGTGTAACAGTACTCCGTAAAAAAAAAAAAAAAAAGACAAAAAGCTTTATGTTGACGATATGATGAGAGATATTTAAATAGTTTGTTTGTCTCATTTTACAAAATTTATCTTTCAAATTGACCAGATTTTGTGCATTATTTAACCTTTAACCTTCCACAAGAGACCTCTGAGGTGAACGGTATGACATGTACCTCTCTTACCTCAATGTAGACGTTACTGCTTAGCGTGGAATGTTCCACAATATAATATGGCATTAAACCTGTGAACCATTTACCAATACCTTGATAAATATGTATTTTTACTAAGTGTGCTCCCCGCTCCACAGATCTGACCTGTAACTCTGTAGATCTGAGGGTCTGGTGCTGTCACATGCGTGTCTCTGTTGAAATTGATAAAGCAACCCTTTGTCAGGATATTTGATCCCTCCTCCCTCACCTGGCACCTCCCCTCATCTTACCTTGCCCCTCCCCCCTTCCCTAGTCTCTCTGCTCTTCTTCTGTCAGGCCAAACCTGGCACCAAACCTGGCATCAGACTGCAGTAACATAGACAGCATCTAGTGGTGATATGTGAAAATATAACAGGGGTGAGTCAGACGGCTTTAAAGCCTCTCTGAGGAGTATTCCAGGAAGAGCAAAAACATCTGCATGGACACAAGCAGGTGGCAAACCCTATTCCAGAAATGTTTCTGTTAATTTCCCCAGCTTTTTCTCTTACTTGATACAAGAAAGAGCACAACTTAGTACTTTTATGAATAATATGAATCTGAATAATATTTGTGTACATATTCAGGTACACAGTGGGCCAGCTGACCTCCTTCATTGGCTCCGGTGATGTACTGGAAGAGCCTCCTAAAGGCCATGGCTACTCCTACGCCCATGAAGTAGGCCTCTGCATCTGTGGACACCCAGAGCGTGGGACTGTAGTGTCTCACCTGAAGACAGAGCAGCATGACACCAGGGCAGGGCATCCAGGCAAACATGTGGTCTTTAGAACAAGTTTAGTTCAGTCCTGGTTCAGTCCTGGTTTAGTCCTGGTTCAGTCCTGGTTCAGTCCTGGATCAGTCCTGGTTCAGTCCTGGATCAGTCCTGGTTCAGTCCTGGTTTAGTTCTGGTTCAGTCCTGGATCAGTCCTGGTTCAGTCCTGGATCAGTCCTGGTTCAGTCCTGGTTTAGTTCTGGTTCAGTCCTGGATCAGTCCTGGTTCAGTCCTGGTTCAGTCCTGGATCAGTCCTGGTTCAGTCCTGCTTCAGTTCTGGTTCAGTCCTGGATCAGTCCTGGATCAGTCCTGGTTCAGTCCTGGTTCAGTCCTGGTTCAGTCCTGGTTCAGTCCTGACCTCATACTCGTCGGTCTCACACAGCAGCTTGTACTGGAGACACTCTCGAGACTCAGAGCACAGACTGCTGTTGGAGCTGGGCCTGAGGACACAGGGACATATTTACACCAGGACACACCAGGGGACAGGAGGACAGGGACAGACATGGGGACACGGAGAGGGACAGACAGGGGACAGAGACATATTTACACCAGGACACACTGGGGGACATACAGGGGATAGGGGCTGACAGGAGGACAGGGAGAGACACACCTGCACTCAACTGAGATAGGGACAGAAAAGAACAGACTGTAGGACAGGAAGTACGGGGGGGGACAGAGACACACTTGAGAGATGTTGGGGCAGATGATCAGAGAGAAGGAATAACAAATAGACTGACAGGAGGACAGGGAGAGTTGGACTGACAGGGGGACAGAAGACAGATGGTATTACATACAGTGCCGTGAAAAAGTATTTGCCCCCTTCCTGATTTCTGTGTTTTTTGCATATTTATCACTCAAAACATTGTCAGATCATCAAACCAATTTTAATATCACACAGAAACAACCCAAGGAAAGACAAAATTCAGTTTTTGAATGATGATTCCATTTATTAGTGCACAAAAAAAATCTAAACCTATCTGGCCCTATGTGAAAAAGTAATTGCCCCCCCTTGTTAAATCACAAACTAACTGTGACTAACCACAGTTTTGAGAAAACTTAGTTCAGTTCTACATGCCACACCCACACCTGATTGTCACCACCTGTGTTGAATCAAGAAATCACTTAAATAGTTCCTGTCAAACAAAGTGAAGTTGGCTACAACATCTCAAGAACAAACACATCATGCCACGATCCAAAGAAATTCAAGAACAAATGAGAAAAAAAGTGATAGAAGTCTATAATTCAGGAAAAGGTTACAAAGCCATTCCCAAAGCTCTGGGGCTCCAGCGAACCACTGTCAGAGCCATTATTCAAAAATGGAGGAAACTGGGAACAGTTGCAACCCTTCCCAGGAGTGGTCGACCAACTAAGATTACTCCAAGAGTGCGACGACGGCTCATTCAGGAAGTCACAAAAGAACCTAGACGCACATCGAAAGAACTACAGGCCTCGTTGGCCTCAGTTAAGGTCAGTGTTCATGACTCCACCATTAGAAAAACACTGGCCAAAAATGGCATCCATGGAAGAGTTCCCAGGAGAAAACCACTGCTTTCACAAAAGAACACAAAGGCTCGTCTCACCTTTGCCAAAAAGCACCTTGATGACCCTCAAGACTTTTGGAGAAACATTTTGTGGACCGATGAGTCTAAAATTGAACTTTTTGGAAGGTCTGCAGCCCGTTTCATCTGGCGTAAAAATGGCACAGCATTTGATAAAAAGAACATGGTGCCCACAGTAAAGCATGGTGGTGGCAGTGTGATGGTCTGGGCCTGCTTTGCTGCCTCAGGACCAGGACAACTTGCTGTGATTGACGGAAAAATGAATTCTGCTGTTTACCAGAAGATCCTGAAGGAGAATGTCCGGCCATCAGTTCGTGCCCTCAAACTCAAGCGCTCTTGGATCATGCAACAGGACAATGATCCAAAACACACCAGCAAGTCCACCTCTGAATGGCTCAAAGAAAACAAAATTAAGGTTTTGGAGTGGCCAAGTCAAAGTCCGGATTTAAATCCGATTGAGATGCTGTGGTGTGACCTTAAACGGGCAGTTCATACAAGAAAACCCTCCAATATGGCAGAATTGAAACAATTCTGCATAGAAGAGTGGGCCAAAATCCCTCCCCAGCGGTGTGAAAGACTCATCACCAATTATCGCAAACGTTTGGTTACAGTTATTGCTGTCAAAGGAGGCTCAACTGGCTATTAGATTAAGGGGGCAATTACTTTTTCACATAGGGCCAGATAGGTTTAGATTTTTTTTGTGCACTAATAAATGGAATCATCATTCAAAAACTGAATTTTGTCTTTCCTTGGGTTGTTTCTGTGTGATATTAAAATTGGTTTGATGATCTGACAATGTTTTGAGTGATAAATATGCAAAAAACACAGAAATCAGGAAGGGGGCAAATACTTTTTCACGGCACTGTATATGAGAATGACGAAGCAGTAACTCACCCGACACTTCCTCCTGCAGACACCACCAGCACCAACAACAAGGACAGCACCCAAGTCACCGCCCTGCAAGGACACAGGAAAAGAAACAACAGATAAGAGACTGGGGAAAAGACAGAGGGAGAGAGGGACAGAAGGACAAAGAGGGACAGAGAGAGTGAACTGTTAGCATCACAAAGCCAGCTGAAGGTCATACACTGGTGGTCATCTCCTTTAAGCAGGGCTGGGCCTAGTTACTTGGATGAGACTGCTGGGAATTCCTGGTGTAATTGTGTCCTTCGGCAAGACATCCGTATAAAAGTGATGTGTGAGTGTTGGTGGTGGTCGGAGGGGCCAATGCCTCACAGCCTCACAACCGAGACTGGAGAGAAAGAATAAGGCATGGAATTGTATAATATAATATAATATAAATAATAAAAATGGTATAGTGGCAATATAAGACTAATGCATTAGTGTTATTAATACTGTAAATCGTTCAAAAAGATTGTCACATCTTAGTCTCGGTTTGCAGCCGAGTGTGAAGCGGCTGGGATGAGGATCAGCTCCTCCAAATCCGAGGCCATGGTTCTCGACCGGAAAAAGGTGGTTTGCCCTCTCCGGGTGGTGAAGAGTCCTTGCCTCAAGTGGAGGAGTTCAAGTATCTCGGGGTCTTGTTCACGAGTGAGGGGAGGATGGAGCGTGAGATTGACAGGCGGATCGGTGCAGCGTCGGCAGTGATGCGGTCGTTGTACCGGACCGTTGTGGTGAAGAGGGAGCTGAGCCGAAAGGCAAAGCTCTCAATTTACCGTTGATCTACGTTCCTCCCCTCACCTATGGTCATGAGCTCTGGGTAATGACCGAAAGGACGAGATCTCGGATATAAGCGGCCGAAATGAGTTTCCTCCGCAGAGTGGCTGGGCGCTCCCTTAGAGATAGGGTGAGGAGCTCAGTCACACGGGAGGAGCTTGGAGTAGAGCCGCTGCTTCTTCACATCGAGAGGAGCCAGCTGAGGTGGCTTGGGCATCTGTTCCGGACGCCTCCTGGACATGTCCCACCGGGAGGAGGCCCCGGGGAAGACCCAGGACGCGCTGGAGGGACTATGTCTCCTGGCTGGCCTGGGAACGCCTTGGGCGGAGGAAGTGTCCGGGGTGAAGGAGGTCTGGGCGTCCCTGCTTAGACTGTTGCCCTTGCGACCCGGCCCGGATAAGCGGAAGAAAATGATGGATGGATCTTAGTCTCATCCGGCACAAAATAGCGCCGTTAAAAGTTCAGCTGTAACGTGCAAAATTTCACTTGCACCAACATAATGGCAAACAGGCTATAGGAGGACACGCGGTCAGTCTGTGACCGTGCGTGGCCCAGAGGTTACCGGCGCTGCTGCTGCGGAGAAACCGGACACGGAGCGAACCCAAAAGTGCTGCATCACCTCCACTTCTCCTCCGGGCACTGCAGCGGCGCTAAGGGCACCCCTAAGCCCGCCAGTCCGTGCCCACTCCCCCGGTGTGAGCAGAACAGTCCCGGGGCTGGTGAGAGGGTCACGACTCGTTTTCGATTTTGGTGCGTCAAGTTCATTCTTCCAACTTTTTTTTTTTTTTTTTTTTTGCGCCTTGATGCAATGAGCAGCGCAAACAGCGTAAAGCAGCCCGCGCACTGCCGGTTCTTAAAGCGTGTGTCGGTGTTATGCAGGAGTAGGTTATACTCACATGTTCGCGTGGCTGGAGTACAGGGGCCGGATGGAGAGGCTGGAGCCGCAGTGTGATGCTGCAGTGAGGATGAGGAGCGGTGCATGGGGAGCGGCGGAGGAGGAGGAGGGGCCGGGGGAGAGGGAGGGGGAGCCGGGGAGAGGAGGTGCACCTCACCGTTAGCCTACAAACCTAACTTGTAAACTTGATCTAACAGTATTTTCCCTCAGCCGTAAGCCTACGGTTTACACGCACAGTCTGGACGAAATTAACACACAAACCCTGTATATTTACACTGAGTTATGCTCACAAATATCCCCCATGACCAGGTCTGGACTGGGACAAAAAAATGGCCCTGGCATTTTTGGCTTAGACCGGCCCCTCATAATTAGTCCTGGTTTAGTCCTGATTTAGACCTGATTAGTCCTGGTTTAGTCCTAGTTCAGTCCTGATTTAGTCCTGGTTTAGTCCTGGTTCAGACCTGTTTTAGTCCTGGTTCAAACCTGATTTAGTCCTGGTTCAACCTGATTTAGTCCTGGTTTAGTCCTAGTTCAGGCCTGATTTAGTCCTGGTTTAGTCCTGGTTCAGTCCTGATTTAGTCCTGATTTAGATGTAATTAGTCCTGGTTTAGTCCTGGTTCAAACCTGATTTAGTCCTGGTTTAGTCCTAGTTCAGTCCTGATGTAGTCCTGGTTCAATCCTGATTTAGTCCTGGTTCAACCTGATTTAGTCCTGGTTTAGTCCTAGTTCAGTCCTGATTTAGTCCTGGTTTAGTCCTAGTTCAGTCCTGATTTAGTCCTGGTTTAGTCCTGGTTCAACCTGATTTAGTCCTGGTTCAATCCTGATTTAGTCCTGGTTCAACCTGATTTAGTCCTGGTTTAGTCCTAGTTCAGTCCTGATTTAGTCCTAGTTCAGTCCTGATTTAGTCCTGGGTTAGTCCTGGTTCAGACCTGTTTTAGTCCTGGTTCAAACCTGATTTAGTCCTGGTTCAAACCTGATTTAGTCCTGGTTCAACCTGATTTAGTCCTGGTTTAGTCCTAGTTCAGTCCTGATTTAGTCCTGGTTTAGTCCTGGTTCAGTCCTGATTTAGTCCTGATTTAGATGTAATTAGTCCTGGTTTAGTCCTGGTTCAAACCTGATTTAGTCCTGGTTTAGTCCTAGTTCAGTCCTGATGTAGTCCTGGTTTAGTCCTGGTTCAATCCTGATTTAGTCCTGGTTCAACCTGATTTAGTCCTGGTTTAGTCCTAGTTCAGTCCTGATTTAGTCCTGGTTTAGTCCTAGTTCAGTCCTGATTTAGTCCTGGTTCAACCTGATTTAGTCCTGGTTTAGTCCTAGTTCAGTCCTGATTTAGTCCTGGTTTAGTCCTGGTTCAGACCTGTTTTAGTCCTGATTTAGTCCTGGTTCAAACCTGATTTAGTCCTGGTTCAACCTGATTTAGTCCTGGTTTAGTCCTAGTTCAGGCCTGATTTAGTCCTGGTTCAGTCCTGATTTAGTCCTGATTTAGATGTAATTAGTCCTGGTTTAGTCCTGGTTCAAACCTGATTTAGTCCTGGTTTAGTCCTAGTTCAGTCCTGGTTCAATCCTGATTTAGTCCTGGTTCAACCTGATTTAGTCCTGGTTTAGTCCTAGTTCAGTCCTGATTTAGTCCTGGTTTAGTCCTAGTTCAGTCCTGATTTAGTCCTGGTTTAGTCCTGGTTCAACCTGATTTAGTCCTGGTTCAATCCTGATTTAGTCCTGGTTCAACCTGATTTAGTCCTGGTTTAGTCCTAGTTCAGTCCTGATTTAGTCCTAGTTCAGTCCTGATTTAGTCCTGGTTCAGACCTGTTTTAGTCCTGGTTCAAACCTGATTTAGTCCTGGTTCAAACCTGATTTAGTCCTGGTTCAACCTGATTTAGTCCTGGTTTAGTCCTAGTTCAGTCCTGATTTAGTCCTGGTTTAGTCCTGGTTCAGTCCTGATTTAGTCCTGATTTAGATGTAATTAGTCCTGGTTTAGTCCTGGTTCAAACCTGATTTAGTCCTGGTTTAGTCCTAGTTCAGTCCTGATGTAGTCCTGGTTCAGACCTGTTTTAGTCCTGGTTCAAACCTGATTTAGTCCTGGTTCAAACCTGATTTAGTCCTGGTTTAGTCCTAGTTCAGTCCTGATTTAGTCCTGGTTTAGTCCTGGTTCAGTCCTGATTTAGTCCTGATTTAGATGTAATTAGTCCTGGTTTAGTCCTGGTTCAAACCTGATTTAGTCCTGGTTTAGTCCTAGTTCAGTCCTGATGTAGTCCTGGTTTAGTCCTGGTTCAATCCTGATTTAGTCCTGGTTCAACCTGATTTAGTCCTGGTTTAGTCCTAGTTCAGTCCTGATTTAGTCCTGGTTTAGTCCTAGTTCAGTCCTGATTTAGTCCTGGTTCAACCTGATTTAGTCCTGGTTTAGTCCTAGTTCAGTCCTGATTTAGTCCTGGTTTAGTCCTGGCCCGATTACCAGTCCAGGCCTGCCCATGACACAAGTGCATCAAAGCCATTGTGACGTGAGCAGTCCTCCCGTGGCTCCCGAGGATTCATGGGGGCTGGTGCATTGTGTTCTGGGCAGCAGATCTGCTTGGACTGCTGCCCCCGCGACCCAGAAATGGAGAAGCAGAAGATGGATGGATGGATATTCTCAAATAATAAAATAAAGGATATTGTGGTGTATTAATGACGAGACAGTTGCACGCATTTAACACTGTTTACTGTGGTTTTTATAACTCACATAACACACGCACATGTCATCATGCTAGCTCGATGTCTACTACTATACTGGCATCTCTACGCATGCGCGACACACATTAATATGAACTACATGGTTCTATTGGATCAGTATACCACATCACCTCCCCCTTTACTTTAAAGTTCCCCATAAAACATATTATATACCATATACAATATATCTTCCTTTTTCACTTTACGGTTAACTCAAAACATTCTAGTCAAACACTTTAACATAAAACATGGTATATCATTACTATACGTTACGATTGCAAATGTCAACATTACCCATACTATATAATAACATCAACTGAATGTTTCACTAAATTCTTTAACTTTAAACTTGAACTCAAGTCTTTTATTACAACACTCAGTTCAGGTAACGTTGAGGCACTCTTGGGGTACGCTGGGAGCGCCTCAGGGTCACCGCAACAGGATCAGGCGGCTCGGCTGGCTCTGGCAGTTCAGTTGCTGGAGTTGCTGTGAAACTGCTCTCCACTGGCCCGTTCTCCTCAGCTACATCCTCAGGTTGCGGATCTGGAAGGTCTGCAGAACGCCGGGGTCTCAGCTGGTCTCCGTGGCGTCTGTATTCGCGATCAGTTGCTTCTCCTCGCACTTTGTATGATACAGGTCCTGACTGCTGTGTGACTACTCCGGGGATCCACCTTGGGGTTTCTCCAGCAGTGTTTCTTAGATAGACCTGTTCATCCACATCGAACTGTCTGTCCAACGCCCGTCTGTCATGTCCATCCTTCTGCAGATACTGCTTCCTCCTCACCGTTTCTTGGATGCTTGGTTTCAGAAAATCCAATCTTGTTCTGACATGCCTTTTCAAAAACACATCAGCAGGTGTCTCGCCTGTTGTGCTGTTGGGAGTGGTGCGGTACCGTAGGAGAAAGTGAGAGATTTTGTCTTCAATGTCCAAATCTTCTCTTGCCAACTTTTTCATGCCAGTCTTGAACGTGGAGACATATCTCTCGGCTAGCCCGTTTGTGGCTGGGTGCCTCGGGGCACCGGTTGTGTGGAGGATTCCATTTCTCTTTGTGAACTGCTGGAACTCATCAGACATAAAGGTTGTTGCATTGTCTGTGACAACCTGTTCAGGGACTCCATATGATGCAAAAAGTCTCTTTAGTCTGGTAATGGTTGCAGATGAGGTTATTTGTGTCATTTTATACACTTCCAGCCATTTTGAGTACGCGTCAACTACAATCATGAACATGTGGCCCATGAATGGCCCGGCAAAGTCAATGTGAAGTCTCTTCCAAACAGTTCCTGGGAATTCCCAAGGGTGGAGAGGTACTTGGCGTGGCATGCTTTGCTCTAGCTGGCACGTCTCACACTGTTTGCAGACTTTTTCAATGTCCATATCAATATGTGGCCACCAGACGTGTTGTCTTGCGATTGCCTTCATTTTCACTATACCAGGGTGCCCACTGTGGATTTCTTTAAGCACTGCATCTCTGAGCTTAGTTGGTGCAATCACTCTTGTGCCCCACAGCACACACCCTTGCTCCACAGAGAGTTCATCAAGCTTTTTGTAGTATCCTTTCAGTTCTTCAGGAATTTCTTTTGGCCATCCTTCCATGATGAATCTGTGCAGCTTTGACAGTGCTGTGTCAGTCCTAGTTGCCCTGGCAATCTGTTTTGCAGTCAACGGCACGCCCTCTAGGTGTTCACATATCAGTGCATCGATATAGGCGGAGATGGTCTCTGTTCCCGCATCCTTAGTCTCTGACAGCGGTACACGAGACAACCCATCAGCATTGCTATGCTTCTCGGACTGGCGGTACACAATGTGATAGTTGTATGCTGACAGTATGATGGCCCACCTCTGGATCCGGGCTGCTGCCATTGTGGGAAGGCCTTTGTGTTCCCCAAACAGAGTCAGTAATGGCCTGTTTGTCTGTTTCCTTTACACAGAACACTTCCTCCCCTTCTTCTGCTTGCACATAACTCGTGACTCTTTGCTGATTTTTGTTTTGCTTCCCTCTCTTCTCCCTCGCGGCAGGCTGGCTACCTCTGCATGCTCTCTGGATATGACCAACTTTGTCACATTTATTACATTTTGCCGTTTTAAAGTAGCAGTCACTTGCGCCGTGATTCTTTCCTTTGCATCTATAGCACGCCGTCTGCGCTGACGGAGACTTTTGTTTCTCGTTTACCTTGTGAACAGAAGACGCAGAAGGCTCGTTGTGCCGTAGCTGTTGTGCGTCTCGGCGGGCTGCCTCCATGTTGAGAGCGATCTCCTGGGCTCTTGCAAACGTGAGACCATCCGTCGATAGCAACTTGTGTTGGCACGCTTCGTCGTGAATTCCACTAACAAAACCGTCTCGCAGAGCCTCATTCAGTTTATCCCCGAAATCACATCTTGAAGCTAGCTGTTTCAGTTCAGCAGCAAATTGAGCAATCGTTGCGCCGTTCTTCTGAACACACCGTCGGAATCTGAATCGCTCGGCTATGACCAGTGGTTTCGGTTCATAGTAATCTGTCAGAATTTCCACGATCTCATCAAAAGTTTTATCTTTAGGTTTGTCTGGCTGCACTAAATTTCGTAGCAGACCATATGTAGACGCACCAACAGAGCTTAGCAGGGTAGCTACCTGTTTTTCTTCCTCGACATCGTATGCTTAAAAAAAAGTTCCATTCGCTCGACGTAGGATGTCCACTGCTCAGTTTCGGGCTTGAATTCGTCCGGTCTGGCAAAGTTATTAGCCATCTTCACTGCTCACTACAGTTTTAATTTACCTCGTCGCCAATTATGTGGTGTATTAATGACGAGACAGTTGCACGCATTTAACACTGTTTACTGTGGTTTTTATAACTCACATAACACACGCACATGTCATCATGCTAGCTCGATGTCTACTACTATACTGGCATCTCTACGCATGCGCGACACACATTAATATGAACTACATGGTTCTATTGGATCAGTATACCACAGATATGTTCTTCTACACTGTGTTTTTAAACTCAATACATATTCACTAAACACATTTGGGCTGTTCACTTGAAAACTACTACTTCATGACATCACAAAGTGGAACAGAGCAATTTGAGCTTTAGAGATGTCGACAGACTAATAATAAACGTTTACTCAAATGTGTGTGAATGAAACAAAACACAACTCCAAGTATGTCTCTGATGAGGAAACAGTATAACATACACATAACATACACTATAACATAGATTAGAAAATAGCGTAATATGGGCCCTTTAATTTGACTCAAACCAGATGTGATTTAGTCTGATCCAGATTTTGTGAAATCAAAGAGACAAATGAGACCACAGACATTTCCAAATCAGCACTTTTATTGTCCACATCCACACACACAGGTCCCAGTCCTAACCCGTCACAGAGGTGTCCCCGTCTGCTGTCTCCCTTCCCTGGTCTCCTGCCCCTGTGTCCTGCCCCTGTGTCCTGCCCCTGTGTCCTGCCCCTGTGTCAGGACAGAGGACCTGTCTGTGTCCAATATTAGATTTGTTTACACATCTGTGACCTGCTCAAACATGTCAGGAGGAGGCCCGTCATATTGTTCATGGGGATGGTCCCCGGGTAACCTGGGAAATCCCAGGCTGTCTTTCGTTCGTTCCGATCTGAAAGACAGCCTGGTGACTAATGCAAGCGAGCTCTCCCGATTCTGGCGCGAGCACGAGACCCGTGCTCAAACCGTGCCAGATCTGTGCCAGATCTAAACCAGGTCTAAACCAGGTCTGAATCAGGTCTAAACCAGGATTGCATGCGTTCGTTCATGCGCTCAGACTGCATGCGGACCCGAGGCACATCCCCTCCCCTCCTCGCTGCTTGCCTCAGCTGTGACTCAAAACAAAACCAGGAAATAGACCCACACGCGGCGCTTTAATCCACCTGGTCCAGTCCAGGTTTAGACCTTGGTCTAGACCTGGTATAGTCCATGTTTAGTCCTGGGTCTACAGTCTCTACGCAGGACAGTGTTACACTATAATTTTTTTTTTTTTTACACTATTAAAAAAAAAAATTGGAACGGATCAGGCCTTTTCCATTGAAATAGCTACTCAACTTACGAAAAATTCACATTACGAAACCACTTCTGGAACGAACTAATTTCGTAAGGTGAGGTACCACTGTACTTATGATTTGTGTGTATAGAAATGTACTTCACACACACAGATGATTTTTGTCTCAAAGGAGACTAAGGAAATGTTCTGAGATGGAGAGAAAGTATTAGTTATTCAGTGTTAAGAGCTTTCTCTGATTTTCTTTTTATGTTAATAAAAGTTAATTACAGACATAAAGACATGTTGGATTTAACATGCTAGTGTTTTCTATAACTGCCTAGTAATATCTATCTTCTTGTCAGTGATATGTTACACTTTTACACTTACTGAAACTCATGAGTGACTGAAGCACTAATCATTCTGATTCATTCGGATTTTTGACTTTAATAAGCAACTTGCTTGTTTTATAAGGTCTTTTTTATTTTTGATATCTAACCTTATTGTTTTGTGTTGCTTGAGGGAGGAATGTGTTGTATTTTAAGTATGAGCAGAGTTTTTCAGTAGGTCTGGTGTATTGTCTGTTGGACAGTAAATAAAAGGATATTATTTTGAAATTTCATTTCTGTTTCTCTCCTTTTCTTCAATAACTTTAAAGCACTTGGGAGTAAAGTCAATTTGTATTGAATCGAAATTAACCGAACCGGATCGGATCGAATGGAATCGTACCAGATCGTTTACTAATTTTATGAATCGTCCCTGAATCGAATTGTAGCCTGTGAATCGAGATTCAAATCAAACCGTTTTGTGAAAGATTCACACCCCTAGTACATGCCCTTAAAACCACACTCTGAACTGTGCACACTGAGAATTGAGACACCGTGGCAGTGTGTACAGTCCAGAGTGTGCTTTTAACGCCGCATACGTCACTTCTGGCACGACAACTGCTGTCACATTTCTTTTTTGTCCCATGCACAGTTAAAATGCATGGATGACATCAAAAATCTCTTCAGGCATGTTTTTGATGAGGGAACATGGGAGACGGCTCCAAAAGGCTGATTTTGCATAGCACCCCTTTAAAAGAAACACTTTTTAATAGAACCATTTTCCAGTCATCTTTCTAATGTTGCTCTAATGAAGTCTTGTTTTGGTCCTGGTTTAGTCTTCGTTTTTTTTTTTATTAAAATGTGCCTATAAATATCTCTGTTGAGGTGAAGTGAATAGATTGAAAAATTAACACAGCAGAAATATTGGATTTTTCTATCAAGTTGTTTTTGTTTTGTTTTTTCTTATTACAACACAATACACTCATAATTTTGCTTTGTTATCAACAAAAACTATGTAAATCATTTAGTAAACAATAAACTTATCGCCCATCACCACAAGATTCAAATAAAGGAATTTACATGACAATAACTTACTTGCGCTTATTTGTCCAAAAGTGTGTCGTATAGGGTATGAAAGATGAGGCGTCTCCAAATATGTGCAGCCCTGATTAGGTGTAAAGAAACATGTGTCGTACAGGTCATAAGGTTCACACTGTGCACTAGCTACACGTCCACGTAGAGTTGACCAGAGCAGAAAAAGTCTGTCATGAAAACTCACAAACTCAAAGCTCAGGAGGGGTGCCTCAAGACCACGTCCCCAGCCGCCATGTTTACTACGCTGCAAACGTGAGCTCAGGTCACGCCCCCTCACAGCGTCCGTCTGGGTTTGAGCAGATCTTACTAGAACAGATTAAGTAAAGTAAATACTGTTACTATGTTACTTTTCTCTTGGAAGGTCAATGGCCATCTTGTATCCATGGAGATATAAGGCAATAAAAGGCCAGGAGTCGTGGTTAGCATGCTAGTTGTTGTTAGCATTAAAGTTATAGCATGCCGCCACACTGGTCTTTGAAGGTTGTTAAAAGCGCTCAAAAAGTCATTGTGGTGAATATTTAGGATGCTCTGAATGCACAAGGAAGAACTTTGGACCACTGCAAACGGTTTCACATGAATTTGTTCCGTTTTTCCCATTTTTTTAAAGCAGTAAAAATAATGTCCAGCGCCTCTTGTCTAAAGGTGACCCAGCTCACAGTAAAAGCAGGGCTCTCAAGTCTCACGCATTGAGACAATTCGACGTGTTCACACGCTCACACGCCACACATGGCATTTCTCACGCTGAATTTTTTTTTTTTTTTTGTGCCCAGAAAATCGGTCTGTGTGGCTCAGTTTATGCAGGCACTGCGCGTTTTCAGCGGAAAAAAACTCCCCCGCTCCCCGGAAAAAAATCTCAGTTATCAGGCGCCGCGCCCTTTTCAGCCAATCAGAAAATAGATTGTTCTGTTGTTGGGCAGACTGTTGACAGTGCAGTGCGCGCTCAGTGATAAGGACAGCGACTGAACAGGAGGAGATGATAAAACAAACTGAGAACCATCAGGTAATAACTTCATTTATATAACTCTCATTAGTTGCTTTGTAGTTTAAGTTTGCTCTTTAGACAAACATTTACAGTCAGGGCTCTCAAGTCTCACGCATTGACACGGCATTTCGCATGCAATTGAAGCGCGCGCGCGCCCCCTTCCCCCCCCGCTCCTCGGAAATTACGCAGTCTCACGCACGACCCCGCTCAAAACTTGAGAGCCCTGGTAAATGCAAGATGGCGAGATTAAATGCCACACCATGGATCATTTCAGGCAAAGCAACATCTCCATGGAGACAAGCACCAGGAAGGTTCCACCAGAAAAGTTACATATTGTACAGTTATTTTTCCATGTTGCTTTACAGTTCTTTTCGAAGGCGTCTGTGTCTTCACTGTGATTGGTTAAATCCACCTGTCATTCACTCAGAGCATGACTGAGGCTGGCCAATAGCAGAAGTGGGTGTGTTTGTGTGAGTTGGAGCATATTCATACTTTGCAGCTGAACTCATCAACATTCCCTGGGAGTCTGATGCTAAACTGAAGCACTACTCCATTAGAAACTCTGACCAGAAAGAGCTGACCTGCTTGGAACTACAACAGCCAAGATGATCTGTGCGTCCCTCACACATAAAACTACAGTCACAAGCTAGTTAGCATTAGCTAAGAGCCGTCACTCTCACCTTTTCGTTGAAAATGAAACACCTAAAATAGATCATGAACACTCGTATTGACCACAGGCTCATTTTTTTTCTTTTTTCTGTGTTTGCAAATGTGTGCAATGTGCCACCATGCTGCTGAACATGTACAGATACACATGTAGAACACTGCCAGCCTCATGTCACTGCAAAGTATCAATAGCTGTATTAAGCAATCACCATGGAAACGGGTGTAACTAGATGAATATTCTGGATTTAAACTTTTTTGCAGTGTAGTCATCTTTGGAGAGAGCGAGCAAGAGAGAGAGAGAGATGAAGAAAAGATTCAAGATGGCAGCAGTCTATTGTCCATCCACGCGTAGCACTGGGGAGCTTGGTGTGTTGCATAGTCAGACAGTGGACACATCACCACTGCACCAGAGTCTCAGAGGGGAGGGGGGCATCCGGAGCTCTCCTCCCCCAGGTCAGGGTTCCCGCTCCAGGGCACGGCTCATAGTGTGGACTCCTTCTGGCGGTCGCGCCCATTGGAGGTCTTCTTGACATGGGAGATGCCCTCTAGTGCTCCAGACTCGGTGACTCTGCACACAAGAAGAGGGCGGTGTCAGACAGCACAGGCTCACTGGACACTTTATTAGGTACACCTGTTCTGACAAGTGTGCTTCAACCCCCAGTGTGTAGAATTCGTGGCACATAGGTGGATGGTGCTATTGCACTTTCTGTTTTAGCTACAGCAGACCTCGAGGGTCACCCGGGCGCTACTGTATAAATAAAACGTGGTCCCATTTTTTTTTTTTTTTTCTCATGAAAACACACATTCCCGATCATGTACCATGACACTCTACACAGCAAATGAAACCTTACAGTCTCCTCTTTTTGACTATGCAATTCATTTCCCTGCACAATAATCACTCCCCGAGCACATGGGGCTTTTATACGGAAAAGCACAAAACGAGGTTAGCTTACCTTAGAATGCTTTGCACAAGTCAAACTCTGTATTTCACCATAAACTTGCTCTCAATTTGTCCGCAAGGATCCAGCGAATAAAATCCAGTAAAACAATTTAGTCCAAAACACGTGTTAGATCCATTACGACGTCTGATCCGGCAGCATGCTTGTGTTGTTTACCCAAAACCACGAGCCTTGCCGAAGGCGGAGCCCAAATGTCCTTCTGCGGCTCTCGTATTCAAAATGGCTGCCTCTGCATGGGGAAGATCCCCCTTTTATGTGACTATATCTAAGTCCAAAAGAATACTTTGATTTCATGATGGAAGTGAAAAGGCTGGAAAACAATGTATTTTTGAATGGGTATCTTCAATTTCAGTAATTAACGGGTAAAAATCTTACACACTGTCCCTTTAAAGAGGGGGTATTTTACTTGCTAACACATAACATATTTAGATCACCATGTTATCTTTTGTTTAGAAAATGCTCCCCCTTCAGAGCACTATTACAGCACAATCAATGTGTATCCCGATAATGAAGCACATCTCATCAGTTGTACTGTTTTGTGGAGCATTGTACAGGAACACACCTACATAACTATAAAAAGGGGAGAGATCACTAGATTACTCAAACATGCATGCATGACACAAAACCCTTGAGTCAAGTTTTAGATGAGGGAACAACGTTAGAACATGGGAGAAAGCTTTAAAGGTCAGACTGAGCACCAGCCGGGAGAAGAGGACTTGGAATATAATCCAAGTTAATTATTGATGTCACATTTCATAACACTAGGAAAACACACATAAATACATGAGTATAGGCCAATATTAGCACCATTTGAGTAATAATGGCATTGGTTGTTGTAGAGTAGTGCTGCAACTATTGTGCAAATCGACTAACCTCTGATTTACTTATCAATTAGTTGTTTCATTTGACTATTTTTTGTGAAGTGTGAAGATCACAGTCTATATCACTGGTGTTTGAGCATCTTAACATGTCCAGAGAACACTTTATAATTGTGTTTATTACAGTTTAAATTAAGTAAAAAGGCTAAGACTGTTGAGATTGCCAGCCCCATCTCCTCCCCCTTTCCTGCTAGTCTCTTTTTCTCCCCTCTCCTCTCCTCCCCCATTCTCCTCTCCTCCCTGTCCTCCAGTGCTCAGCTCACAGTAGTGAGGGACAGGGGGACCTAGCAGTGTTGAGTGTGTGTGATTACATTTGGTCCATCTCCTCGTCCTCCTCGTCCTGGGGTAGTTGGAGGTATGGGTTGTTGGAGGCCGGTCTGAAGTTGTACCCAGTCAGCACGAAGAAGATCAGAGTGGACACCTCCACCAGGAACTACACAGAGAGTAGAGGTCCACCTCAGGGTCAGAACACACAGGAGACATGCTCTTTGATCAAGCTCCAGTGCCACACAGGGCTACTCTGCTTGGTGTGGCTTGTTTTTTTATGACCATGTAAATATATAACTCTGCATTTGAATGTTAGTAGTATTTGTATTTTAACGAAATGACATTTACATTAATTTATCAACTTTTAGGGAGCCCGTTTCCATCTGGCAGGGAGACTGCCAATGAAAACTAGCCTTTTGGCTAATTCAGGTACATTTATTTGATTGTATTGTTTATTAATGTACACTGCCCCCTGAAAACTAAATAAATCAATAAACAATTTGACCTACTGTAAATAGACAGATGGTAATAGGAATAGGACTGATGACTGTTCAAAACTGCAGACCTGAGAGGCCTCTTCAGAGTGACATCACACTGTAGTGAGCATGCACTTTTCATTGATATGCTTCTACTTTTGAAGAACGGTTACCCATTTTTTAAAGCCTATTTATATGGCTCAAAGTGTTAACTTTTCAAACAACCACAGCCACGTACAACCACGCAGGTATGCAGTAGGTGAAAATCAAAGATGCAAATGATTAATTCTCATCACTCCTGAAGTCAGATGAGAAAGTGGAGAGAGACTTGAATGAAACCTGCACACACATTCAGGGCTTTCTCCACCACCCTCTGCTGGTCAGGAGGGTTGAAAAACATTTTTTTCTGATCACTGAAGTCTCAAATTCAGGACAACAAAGGATTACTCAAGCATGCAAAAATCAACCAAAATTCATCTGTGAGTAAAATAATGAGAAGACACCATTGTAACATGGTTAGCATGCGTCATAAGTCTCCTTCTCTTCTTTTGAATTCAGGAGAGGTTTTAGGATTCAAACCATGATTAAAAGTCACAAACACTGGCATACCTCATAGCACCACTGCCACTGGAACGGCATGGTGATCTTCAGGAGAATGGCTATGATCCTGGTGAAGTAAATGTAACACACGATCTGTGGACACAACACACTGCAGTTCTTAAACAGGAAACACACACCAGAGCCTCCAGGTGTTTACAGGG
The DNA here is from genome assembly GCA_036785185.1 of Paratrypauchen microcephalus. Taxonomy (NCBI): domain Eukaryota; kingdom Metazoa; phylum Chordata; class Actinopteri; order Gobiiformes; family Gobiidae; genus Paratrypauchen; species Paratrypauchen microcephalus. The sequence goes on along the minus strand of JAVJIX010000134.1, from coordinate 2,201,676 downwards.
CCTCTGTTACCATGGCGCAGTACAATGTCATGACAATGCATCGCAATACCAACTTTCACAATATACTGCATCGATTCTTGATGCCAAAAATCGATTTTTATTAATAAATAAATAATTAATTAATTATTAATAAATAAATAAATAATCAGTTTATTTTTGTTATAAATCCTATGCACTTTTTTCTTTGTGAAAGGGTATTGTTTGTTATGATGGTAACTACCTCCAAAATGGCAAATGTTTGAACATAATTTTTTGTTTTAGAAAAAATCCTATGCACTTTTTTTGTTACTGGTTTGGTTTATTTGTTTTTGTTATTTAATAAATTCAGTTATGAATTGAGTTGCTCAGAGTTATGGATAATAGTCTGGGCAATAAGCGCAGATTTTCATGCGAATCGATCACTTTGCGATAAAAGCGTCAAATTTGGTATGATGATTCCCAATGGGGGTCTGATCAAATTTAGGACCATAGGCACTCAAGATCTGGCCCCTGGGGGCCATGGCGGCCATTTTCCAAAATGGCCGCCATGGAAATGGGGATATGGATTAAAAGCACCCAGAAACATCACATATTTGTATCAAATTAGGTGGAAAGGTTCACAAAGGGAGTCTGATTAGATTTAGAACTATAGGCATTCAATATGGCGTCCATTTTCCAAAATGGCCACCACAAATGGAGTTCCTAATGGGAAAACAGATTGAAAACAGTACAATAATACACAAAGTGGGACTGATCATTTTTAAAGGGGGATGCCACTACTTTGGGTCTAGATATGGTTAAAATCGCTCTGGGTTTATAAAGGTGGTAGAGGGTCTTATTTTTTATGTTAGGTGTTAGGTGTGTTGTTTTAAACTCTCTTGGGGAGGGAGTATGTAGCTAAGCTAACAAGAGTCAATGGATCACACGTAGCAAGATCCCCTACAAATGATTTGGGAAACATAGGTTGTCAGTAATTGTAAACCTTGCATGATCTCTGAAATGTTCTCTGTGCTCAGCCAAGTCGGGAGCTAGTTTTCATGCAGCAATTCATTCAGCGAACATTATTCTAATGTGCCATGATGCGGTTCGGATAGTGTTGCCAAAAAAAAAAAAAATCACAGAAAGTCGCTACTGGCTCTCTGACAAGTCGCTAGGAGTCGATAGATGACGTCATGGTGTTACGTATGACATCATAGCGTCACACACGCTACGCTAATCTCTAGAAAATGTGTCTGCATGGCTATGTCCATAATGCAAAAGGGCAGTGCTAGTGACTTTTTAAAGATCAGAGCTAATCTGCAACACTGCTTCACCGTGAGAAACGCTTCTGACGGCGTCACAGAGCTACAGTTATGTTGAAAAACAATGATTTTGTCACTTAAAAGTCGTCAAAGTCGCTAGATGAGATTTGTAGTCACCAGAGATGGCCAAAAGTCACTAAATTAGCAACACTGATGTCGGAATGCTTGCATTCTGCTTTAACAGTTATGTTGACTTTGTTAAAGTACAAATCTGCACCCCAAGTTCTCTAGCTCACGCCAAAGCCTGTAGTCTTTACAATATTTCAGCGCTCCCTGGGTAGCTTAATCAAACAAGTTAGGGGGGTATGGGTAACTGCCCAATCACAGTATACGAGCACGACTTTGCTGGCATTTCGGAGGACGTTGAGGGAGGAACAGGAAGTTGAATACTTTTAATTTTTCGGTTAAAATTAGTCATTACGTGTGACCCAATTAGTAACATACTGCGACCCAATGCAATGGCGAAAACGTTTAAAGTGTACAATTCTGGATACACCGATCCCCCACAAAAAACTGACTGGGAATTATGTTTAATTTGTCAACGGAAAACTAAAGAGCCACTCAGATGCCCATTAAATGTCATTTTCCATTATTTGGATCACATAAATAATTTAAAGATATATCAATAGCCATTTTTGTGAAGTGTGTTCATATTGACATGTATTTCTGGTGTAATATTGCACTGTTTTTAATCCGTTTTCCCATTAGGAACTCCATTTGTGGTGGCCATTTTGGAAAATGGCCGCCATATTGAATGCCTATAGTTCTATATCTAATCAGACTCCCTTTGTGAACCTTCCTACCAATTTTGATACAAATATGTCATGTTTCTGGGTGCTTTTAACTCATTCAATGCCGGAGACGTCTATTGACGTCCCCTCGAATCCAACCGTTGAGTGCCGTGACGTCTATAGACGTCAATTGCTTTTTTCAGCGGGGGTTGCTAGGTTACGGCCTGGAGCAACTTTTGAGGTGTAATTTACATCTCTCAACCTGTAGATGGCGATGTTGTATCATTATTAGCCGATCAGAGCCGGGGAAGAAAGGAGGAGTGCAGCGTGTGTATGGTGTATTGGCCAGAGTAGTAAGATGGCGAGGCCAGGGAACCCGGAAAAGCAGACAACTGTTGATCAGCGCCTATGGAGCGATCAGATTGCTCTTGGGACCCAGGATCCTGGATCAGAGGATCGCAGAGACAATCCAGATCAAGCAGCGAGGTCTGAGCAGAGATCTGCTGTGCCCGAGGAGGGGGCGTGTCCTGTGTGCGCTGCACGGACCAGGGAGTCTCCTCAGAACTACGACAGCTCCAAAGAAGAAGTTTACTGACTTGGAGCAGTGAGCAGTGTATGGTAATTGTAATGAATGAAGTTGTGTGTGTGTGTGTGTGTGTGTGTGTGCGTGCGTGCGTGCGTGCGTGCGTGTGTGCGTGTGTGCGTGCGCGCGTGTGCGTGCGCGTGTGTAGCTGTGTGTGTGTAAAGGTTTATGCATGGGCTTGTGTGTATGTACATATATATGTGTGTGTGTGTGTGTGTGTGTGTGTGTGTGTGTGTGTATTAGTTTTTATTATGGGTCTGTACTCTGGGCCTCAGACAAAGCCTCAACAAAGTTCTATTTTATAGGAAAACATATTATATCCTGTAAACATCTCTTGGCACTATTGATTTGAACGAATTTTCAATTCACAGAGCCTTATATTCTTATATTTGTAAATAAAAAATGTACTTTGTCATCAAAAATCTCTTTCTCTGTTATTTTAGATGTTTGAGGTGTCACTAAATCAATAAATATTGATGTCAAAGTCACTGATCTGCTCGAAATCCTTCCCTGAACTAAACGGTCGTTTTCTCCATTTCTTGCTCAAAAACCAGTGTTTTTGCTGAAACTTCCCTATGTTCTACTATCAGTTATTTGAGAACCGAAAAGGTTAGAAACATAATTTTTTTTCCAGGTGAAAGAAGAGAGTCGACACTTTATTTTGATGTGTCCCATGTTTATATAGTCAAAGAACTCAGTATTCTGTGGGTCTTGGAAAATCAGTGAAATTCTACTGAAACCTGTGGCACTCTGGGGGATAGAATTCTGAAAACAGGCCGGCAGTGAATGAGTTAATCAATTTTCCCATTTCCATGGTAGCCATTTTGGAAAATGGCTGCCATGGCCCCCAGGGGCCAGATCTTGAGCGCCTATGGTCCTAAATTTGATCAGACCTCCTTTGGGAATCATCATACCAAATTTGACGCTTTTATCGCAAAGTGATCGATTTTCGCAGCTATCTGCCGGACTATAAACTGAAGATACACAGCCACTGATATTTAAGTTATCCTCTTTTTTTTGGTACATTTTCACTGAAGTATGTCGAATATATTGCAATGCATCGCAATAATTCAAGTATCGTGATGCATCGTGGCATATGAATCGTGATTCGAATTGAATCGTGACTTCTTTGCCAATACCCAGCCCTAGTTACCATGACTGAAGATCAATTGATGTTTTGGGTTTTTTTATGGCCAATGCTGATTCTGTTTAGAACCCAGATAAAGCAATGGCTGATGAGCTCTGCTGATATTTTGGGCCAAACCTTAGGCCACTTTTGGATTATTTTCGCCAAATTATTACATTTTAATTTACTGCAAACTCACCCACAGCCTTTTGTAACATTTTGTAAAGTTATTTCTTCACACTAAAGTGTTCAAGTCAAGCTTTAGTTTTTATTTTACCCAGCATGTTGGAGATTTAAGGCTGATAGCTGATGCACTACAAAAGTGCAAATATAGGCCAACTGATATATCGGTCCATCTCTAACCATGTGTAGTACACAGTCAACATGATGTAGTACACAGTCAACATGATGTAGTACACAGTCAACATGATGTAGTACACAGTCAACATGATGTAGTACACTGTTACCATGACGTAGTAGTGTCTGAAGAGCTTGAGCTTCTCCAGGTTGACTGCAGCCTTGCCATCAGTACTGGACGCCTCCTGCAGGTGACGGATGGACCTGCACACATGACAAATATGCAGTGTGAGGAGCACTGTGAAGAGCACTGTGAGGAGCACTGTGAGGAGCACTGTGAGGAGCACTGTGAGGAGAAGAGAGAGAAGCAGACTGACCAGACAACAGGGAAGAGGATGGCTCCACAGCAGATGAGGTCCACCAGGAACAGGATCTGCTTCCACAGGGAGTACTCACTGGAGCCCTCCTCCGTCGACTCGATGATGATATAGGCCACGTTCGCCAGAACCTGAGACAGACACAGAGAGGGTACTATAGATCACTACAGCATGAGCATGTAGCATAGACATGCCCCTTTGAGAAGCCACAGTTAAAGCCTGGCCATGTCCAACCACTTTGTAGTATTCATTTCAAGGGTGGCCCAAAGATAGCTACAGTACATTTTTGCCATTTACTTTGATACAAAAAGTGAAGTGTCTTGCCCAGGAGCCCAAAAGCAGGACTGCAATAAATAGCACTTGTTTTTTGGCACTAAAGAGAAGTGGTTAGCTCTGTGGCCACATACCTGCAGAGGGATGACGATCATGAAGATCTTCTTCTCTTTATCTGACAAGATGTACTTGACAAAAGCCCAGCCTGTGCCGATCAGAGCCAGTGTGATGAACAGCAGCGCTCCCTTCAGCCTAAGTACAAACACAGTGCGTAAAGGAGGAGACATGTCCTCACCATGTTCCAGAGCAGAGATACTTACAGATGAGTAATATAGTACATGACCGCCCAGCCCTCGATGGGGTGGCCCTCTGTGTTGATGAAGTGGTAGTTAATCTGAAACAGGCACACAGTAAAACAGTTGAGACAGTGACCAGAGGATGCCCTACAGCCATGAGTTTATAAACACTTTTTACAACTGCCCGAGTGGAGTTTTGCAGTAATGGTAAAACTAACAACAACTGACATGCTGGCATGCACTTCTTGATTATAGAATAGACAATAAAAAGCTTTATTACTTTTACATCAAGAGCTGCTTATAAAATACATCTGTACTGAGGCTAGACATTTTACACAAATATGCAGGAAACAAAATCAAGTAGAGGTTCTTTAAAGGTGCACTGTGTAGCTTTTCTGGTGGAGGGCCTTCTGCTCGTCTCTATGGTGTTGTTGCTTTGTCGGTTTTCAGTGACTCAAAAACTCTCCACAGATTTGACATGTAACTTAGTCCTAAGGCATCAACTGCCTCTGTAGAGATAAATAAGTTCTGCCATACTGTGGAACATTCCAGGCGACATCTCCATGGAGAGAAGCTGGTGAAAGACCCTCCACCAGAAAAGTTACACAGTGCACCTTTAAAAGGTCCTTTTATTTGAAAATCAATACTTGCACATTACAGAGTGTGTTTGAGATACTTACACTATGGAAGACCAGTGAGGTGGCTTTAGTGAAGGCCAGTGCTGCCATCAGCCAGTGGATCTTAAACACACTGTATCTGTGGAAGAAATGGAGCAACAATTAGAATCATCACATGTATGAATTAAACACCACATATACAAAATAGACTTTGAGATTTTAACAATCTTAAAGCATAAATCTTTTTTTTCCTTCATAAAAAAAAAACAAAAAACAGGGATTTGTATTCATTTAGTGTAATTCTGGTTTAATCCTTTTCCTCTGAGAATCACCAAAAAGGCCATGGGAGCTTGTTCCTTATAACCTAGATTAATTGTTTTCCTCATGGTTCCTCATATCCACCTGGGCAATATTTATTACTGTGTAATATCTTGAACTGAGTTTTTGTAGCATATCCACCTGCTGTTGTGCAAAACCTAATTACAGTGTAATATCCTGTGCTATAGCTTGTTGGCAACATTTAATACAGTACAATATGCTAAACTGACTTCTACGGAACATCTCCCTCTACAATGTAGACACTCTCTAGTGTGTGTATGGTTGTATGCGTCACCCCTACTGCAATATCTGAGAAAGACTTGCAACAACCTGGCAACTAATGTGTTGTACCAGCTGTAGATGCTTTCAGTCTCATTGTGAGTATGTATGATTTAAATTGTACATATGAATAGTGACAATAAAAGGCATTCTATTATGCTCTGAAAAGTTGATTCTGCTTAAACATAAATCCCAAATCTAGTCACAATCGCAAAGTTTGTCCAAGAAATCACAATTAGATATTTTCCCCAAATAGTCCAGCCCTAGTATCCCATAGAACTGCCTCCCTCTAAAGAGTGCCCCCTTCTGTCTGCTTAGCAGCTCCACCTCAGCTGCTGCTGTCCTCAGAACATACCTGTGCTTCATGAGGGTGTAGACCCAGACCAGGGCTGCAGTGAAGAAGACTCCAGCCATCCCAATGTAGAGGCGTGACAGTGGGATATCTGCAGCAGACAGGTACCCCCCCGGGTTCTTTTCCGTCACCTCCACCTGCACACACACAAGCACAAATACACACACAACTGTAAGATAAACCTGGAGGACTAAAGTTGAGTGGGAAGAGTGGAGGAGGGGCAGAGTCAACACATATGAGGAGCAGTGTGATTGGTCTAACAGGTATTCATTTTTACACGTTTTTGACCACAAAGGTGTAATTGACCTAGTTTGCACTAAAGTTGCCTAAAGATGATGAAAGATGGCGTGGATGGTCTGCTTACACTGAGCGAGTAGGGCAGACCCGGCAGCATCTTGGGGCAGTAGTGGAAGTTGAGGTTGTAGAGGCCCTGAGCCAAAGTCCCAACCTTCAGGTGGAACTGTGGAGCACATGGTCAGTATTAGATCAGCCAGATCAGTCAGTGCCAGGATGAGAGGAGGAAGAGAGTAGAGGTGGAAGACAGATGAGGAGAGAGAAGGTGGAGGGAGGAGGAAAGAAGAGGAGGAGGAGGTGGTACTCACACTGAAGCTGTAGGAGTTGCCTACTTTGCCCAGAGCCAAAAAGAACTGCTTTTCATTCAAAAGCTGTGAGCAGAAAGCACAGTCAGTACAAATATTCACAGGGAATGTACAAGATGACAATTAAAACTCTAGGGTCTGCACAAGGATCTCAGAGGTTGTGTGGTGTTGTGTTGACCAACTTCTGGCAGGAAGTTGAAACCACTGAAAGTTCTTAACCATAGAGCCAGGGCCTACAATAGGGCTGCCAGCATTTCCTTGACGGCCTCAAATATTACAAAGTATTTTTGAATATGTGAAGGGGCCCCAGGTTAGCACAGAAAAGACTGAGGTTGAAAATGCTGGTGCTATGTCCTAGTGGACAGTCCTCACACAGCCAACGTGCCTTTACAATACAGTCGGCCCTCGCTCTATCGTTCACGGCCTCGCTGTTTCGCAGATTTTTATTTTTTTTTTCCTATTTTTTTTATAGTGTAATTTTTTTTTTTTTACAGTGTAACATTGTGTTCTGCGTCGTGATTGGCTAAGAGATTGTAGACCTTTGCTGATTTATAGATGGGGACGCAAGGGGGACCGGGACCAGACTGGAACTAGACCAGGACCAGACCGGGACCAGACCGGGACCAGACCGGGACCAGACCGGGACTAGACCGGGACTAGACCGGGACCAGACCGGGACCAGACCGGGACCAGACCGGGACCAGACCGGGACCAGACCGGGACTAGACCGGGACTAGACCGGGACTAGACCGGGACTAGACCGGGACTAGACCGGGACTAGACCAGGTCTAAACCAGGTCTAAACCAGGATTAAACCACCACGTGCCGCTGGTTTGTGGCTCGGGCTGAGAGGACGCGGTCCGGACGCCGCGGTTCGATCTCGTGATCGCAGCCCCGGTGTACACGTGGCCTTCCGCCGGTCGCGCTGCTCTATCACGGATTTGTCCACGATCAGGGGTGCACGTGTCGCGCACTTCTCCAAGGGGTTGGTGTGCGTCGCGTCCCGGGACGTGGCAGTGCCGTTGGATGAGCGCAGCGCCACAGACACACGCGTCACGCGCATTCTGGACCAAGCATTACCAGACTCGCCGCAGGTACAGCGATGAGTCATGGATATGTTTATGGAATTTAAAATGAAAATAATTTCCTAATACTAGTTACAGCTAACTAACCTCCACAGTAGAGACCTCCTCCACCGGTCTCTGTGCTGTGTCTTTAGCTTCTGGCTTCTCCGGCTTCTCCCCCTTCTCCTCTGGTTTCACCACCTTCTCTGCTGCATTGTCCTTCTGTGTGGTGGTACTGGTCACAGACTTGCCCGCAGTTTTTATTGTTTGAGCATTGTCCTCTCGTTTGATTCTCTTTTCTAAAGTAAAAAAAATACATGTTTACAGTCTGACTGTAGAACAGAGAAGAGTGTGTAGGTCTGAGCCCACCTGGGTCCATTGTGCGCCCGGTCAGGATGTTGTCCTGTGTTCCCATCACTTTCACTTTGACTCTGGAACAACAGCAACAACAGCAAGTTAGTTGTTACCCAGTAAAAATGAAGTGTGAACTCTTAAAACAGAAGAGGACTCTAGTTACCTCTTAATGGCGATATGACAAATATGTACATCATTTGTGATGACATAAAAATTGAAAACTGACTCAACGCTCATGTGGTGAAAATAAAGAAGAATCCCTAGAAAATCAGCCCTTTGTGAAAGCTATGAATGAATGCCCTGTCCACTTAACAGGGGCAATTTGAATTCAAATAAATGCATTGTGCTCTGGGGGTGTGTGACAAAGAGCACCTTTCTCCCTCTATACTCACATTCATTTCATTTCATATTTGTTCATTTCTCCATAATCAACTACAGTAAACTACTAAATATAACTATCCCAGGTTTGTTTTATTTAGTTTTTGTTTAGTTCTGTTAAGTTAAACACAACACACTCAAGTTACTTTAAATAGATTTAATTTGGTTAAATCTATTTAATGTAGTTAAACATCTCAGGCACTTACCTATTTACAGTTGAAACCAGAAGTTTACATACACTATATAAAAACAAACATATGCTTTGTTTTCTCACTGTCAGACATGATATAAAAATATATATTTCCATTCTTATCTCAATTAGAATCAACACTAATTTATTTTTATTTTCTAAATGCCAGAATAAGGAAACCATGAATATTTTACACAATTTTTTAATCACTTTTTTTCAAAATCAGAAGTTTACATACATTATGCCACAATTTGGGCAAGCCCATATGATGATGTCATCTCTTTGGAAGCTTCTGATAGGTTGACTGACAGCATTTGAGTTAATTAATTAAAGACACATGAGTTAATTAATTAAAGACACATGTATTTTAGGGCACATTTGAAACACACTGCTTCTTTGTGAAACATCATGGGAAAATCAAAAGAAATCAGTCGATATAAGGAAGAGAATTGTGGACTTGCACAAGTCTGGTTCTTCCTTGGGAGCAATTTGCATATGCCTGAAGGTGCCACGTTCATCTGTTCAGACAATTATACACAAGTATAAAAATCATGGCAACATCCAGCCATCGTATCGCTCAGGAAGGAGACGGGTTCTGAGTCCCAAAGATGAACGTATTTTGGTCCGAAATATCCAAAACAACCCAATAACAAAAGCAAAGGACCTTGTGAAGATGCTGGCTGAAGATGGTAGGAGTGTGTCATTATCTACAGTGAAACGACTACTTTACAGACATGGGCTGAAAGGCTACTCTGCCAGGAAAAAGCCATCACTCCAAAAGCAGCATAAAAATGCCAGATTAAAGTTTGCTAATGCACACAAGGATAAAGACTTTAATTTTTGGAGTCCTGTCCTGTGGTCTGATGAAACTAAAACTGAATCGTTTGGCCACAATGACCATCGTTATGTTTGGAGGAAAAAAGGAGAAGCCTGCAGGCCTCAGAACACATCCCAACTAGGGATGCAAATTATCGATTAATTCATTAGTCTATAGTTGATTGACCTTATCGATCGATTAACGATTAACTGATAAGCGGCGTTTTTCACCTGAATTTTAGTGTTTTAATAGGGTCTTTAAGAATATATATATATAGTCAGTGGTGAAAGTAAAGCGGTGCGCACCGGAACGCAGCACCGGTATAAAATTCACAGCCGGTACGATGATCCTGATCCTGAAGGATCCCTCAAAGGGTGCAGTCCCATCCAACTATCGGCCAATAACCTCTCTCTCCACAACATGGAAGCTCATGTCAGGCATCATAGCGGCTAAGATAAGCGCGCACATGGATTAATACATGAGCACAGCACAGAAGGGCATCAGCAAAAACTCCAGGGGAGCCAAACACCAACTCCTGGTTGACCGAACAGTCGCCCGTGACTGCATCAGGAAAAAGGAACACGAGAAACTAGAGAAATCCCAGGGGCTCAAGGAAGAGCTGGAGAAGGTCTGGAAGGTGAAGGCATCAGTGGTGCCCGTGGTGATCGGAGCACTCGGGGCTGTAACCCCCAAACTGGAGGAGTGGCTACAACAGATTCCAGGAAAAACATCAGACATCTCAGTCCAGAAAAGTGCAGTACAGGAACAGTAAAGATACTGCACAGAACTCTCAAGCTCCCAGGCCTCTGGTAGAGGACCCGAGCTGGATGAGAGTGAGAGACCAACCACCATGGAAGGTGAGGAGCCCTTTTTGTTTTTGTTTTTTATCTTACGGTGAAATTTTGAATAAACCTCTGGGACAAATGAAATATTTTCAGAGTCTGCCTCCTGACCACATTGGCCAGCTTCCTCACAGGGTGAATTCTGTCAGGAGCCCCCAGGAGCTGCAATACCTGGAGCGGCCACTCATCGATCTCAGACCACAAGAGAGGAGGAGTAACCATTGCACAGCAAGATGGATTCTCACAATATATGTGGGTTCACAAAGTCACGAGAATCTATCTTGACATATGCCCACTGTAAGGTACAATGGGCAGACCAATCACAGAGCAGCATTGAGGTTTGTGTGGACGCCAAAGGGCAAAACACCCAAATGAACCAAAACAAACATGGTGACACCCACAGACGTACTGCAGCCTATTTTAGCACCAATACTACAGGACTACTTTTGTGGAAAATGTGCAGAGGGAAGAGCTTTGTGCATTTGTGGAAAGGGAAGATATCGGTCTCAACCAAATGTAACTAAAGTTTGATTTTTTTGGCTTGCCCCATTGTTGTGACACTTCAGATTCAAATAAATATCATGGCGTTCTGCCTTTTCTGATCACTTTCAGTGAGAAACATCCCAGACTGTTAATGTGTAGAACTCAACCCAGTGTAGCTTTGGTTTGAGAATTTCTAAGCAGCTTGGTTCAAAAGCATGAAAACCTGGGGATTTTTCAGATTATTATTTGAGATTCATTCTCTCAGGTCTGTGATGTGTGTACTGTGTAGAAGAGCAGACTGACCGCTGTGAAGAGGTCTCCAGCAGGAAGAGGATGAGAGGCTCGTTGTTGGTGGACTTTGTGACAGTCAGAGGACAGCTGTCAGTCTCCTCGGCCTGAGAAAAAGACATGTTCAAGTTTGGTGTGGTTACATGCACCAGAGGTAAAAGTACAATAGAATCATACTCCCTTTAGGTATGTACTTATGACATAGATGTGTAGTGTAAGTGTACTCACTGTGTAGGACAGGACACCACTCACACGAGACCTGGACAGGCTGAACCCCACCTGCAGGACACAGTCTGGTTAGGACAAGCTTAAAGTCCAGACATAATAAAAGCAAAATAAAGGTGGAGTCTCTGAGTTCTACTTTATACTTCAAAATCCTCACTCCAAAGCCCAATTCAATCCACTGATTAAAACTCAATGACGGACTCAATATTCATTACACAACATGCATAGCGGTCAGGGATCAGAAGTCAGGGGTCAGTAATAGTTTCGTGATAGGAGAATGTCAGGATATGGTCTCAAATGGAACAGCGGCCGCCACTACTACTACTAAACTAGGTCTGTTTTTCCAAGTTTTTTAAGATAGTAAAGCAGTGTGCCTTTAACTTGTCTTCTCAAACCTCTGAGGTGACTGCTCTTGTGATTTTGGCCATTGCCAAAACACACTGAATTCAACTGAACCATACGTTTTGACTTCCATCATCTAAATTTTAAATGGTCACATTTTTATAGTGCTGTTCAAAGGCTCTAAGAACTTTCAGAGAACCACTCACCCATTCACACACACATTTAGTGTATGCAGACACTCGGGGTAAGGCGGGTCAAGTGTCTTGCTCAAGGACACAAAGTCTGCATTCATTTTTGGGAGCTGCAATCACATCACCGACCTGTGGTCACTTGATCTGACCGCTCTGCCAATGATGCTGAGAGCAAGATTGAAACCACCATCCTTCAGGTCACTGGACGGACACTGAGCCAACTGAGCATTTACTACAGCACAGCAGCTACTGTTACATTTTCTTCTATACAAAACTAATCTTAATACAATAGATTTTTTCCCCAAATACTATTCAATTGCACCTTTTCTGTAATCAATTCAGTTATGTGCTGCTAATGCTAATGTACCACAAGATGTCTTTTTGTAGTTTCGGGGGATATTGGTTCCATGATATTGGTCCAGCCGATATTATGGTTGGGCCTTTTATTTACTAGTAATTCACTATTTACCTAGAACATGTCATACTTTTCATGTCAAACTTTTATTCATTCAAAGCTGTTAGCTTAGTTGTGTAGTGAGTTAACTAGGGGTGGGTATTGGCAAAGAAGTCACGATTCAATTCGAATCACGATTCATATGCCACGATGCGATACTATCACGATGCATCATGATACTTGAATTATTGCGATGCATTGCAATATATTTGACATACTTCAGTGAAAATGTACCAAAAAAAAGAGGATAACTTAAATATCAGTGGCTGTGTATCTGGGTAGTGTCTTCAACTGATACAGAACTCTCAGCAACTCAATTCATAACTGAATTTATTGAATAACAAAAACAAATAAACCAAACCAATAACAAAAAAAGTGCAGAGGATTTTTTCTAAAACAAAAAATGATGTTCAAACATTTGCCATTTTGGAGGTAGTTACCATCATAACAAACAATACCCTTTCACAAAGAAAAAAGTGCATAGGATTTATAAAAAAATAAACTAATAATTAATCAATTTATTTATTAATAATTAATTAATAATAATCAATTTTTGGCATCAAGAATCGATGCAGTATATTGTGAAAGTTAGTATCGCGATGCATTGTCATGACGATTATTTTGCACACCCCTAGAGTTAACTGTGTTTTGATGGAAATGCACTACAATCAGTTAATATTGGATATTGACAGATACCAAAAGCCAAAGTATTGATATTGGTATCAGAACTGAAAAAGCAGGATCAGTGCATCCCTAAATTGTAGTAAAGCACATGTATTAACATTTACACATTTATGTGGTAAAAAAGAAAACAACAGTGTGAAACTGATTTGATTTGGATATGATTTAAATGCATTTATAATGTAGTTTCCTCATCTCTAACAGACCTGGAGTTGTGTTTTGTTTCATTCACACATGTTTAACATGTAACAACAGAGTTCTTCTCTCAAACAGAAAACGCAGCAAGTGGAAGGAAGTGCTCCACTGTGCTCTGGTGTCTTACCGGGTGGTTGACCTGCTGCTCAGAGAAGCTCAGCGCTGTCAGGTTCACATCCAGGGTCCCGTTGGCATAGAAACCAAAAGTGTTGAGCTGGACCAGGAAGCGTGTTTCATTCTACAACAGAAAAACATCATATAGAGAGGAGGAGTGTCAAAAGTATCAAAAATCACATACTAATGAGAGATGGACTGATGTTTTTTAAGCCAGTCAGCTCTACCGATACTTTTGGGTATAATATGTAGGCGCCATTTGATTATTTTCCCCAAATTATGCAATTTAACTTTTTTACAAACTGATCCATAGTCCTGGTTTACCATAAACCTTTAAGAGTAGTGTAATCATGTTTTGTGCAGTTATTTCATATAATATTGAAACTAGATACTCATTTGAGCAGAGCTTTCCTCAACAGTTTTAGTATGATTTAGACTTTTACCAGAATGAATACAAGACCTCATGCCAAGATAAAAAAAAATATTATTTTGTATACAAAATTTACATTCTATTAATGAAAAAACAAAGTTTATATTAGGGATGCAAATTATCTATTAATTCATTAATCTATAGTTGATTGGTCTTATCGATTGACTTATGATTAATTGATAAGCTGCATTTTTCACCTGAATTTTAGTGTTTCAATAGGGTCTTTAAAGCCCCAGTGTGTAGGATTCGTGGCACATAGGTGGATAGTGGCTATGGCACTTCCTGTTTTAGCTACGGCAAACCTCGAGGGTCACCGGGACGCGCCGTAGCGGACAGCTCGCGTACCCGCGCGCGTACCCGAGCGCACCCGGCACTGCGAGCCCTCGCCGACAACAACGGTATAAATAAAACGCGGTCTTCCGTTCACTGTTTTTTTTTTTTTTTTCGCATGAAAACACACATTCCCGATCGTGTACCATGACACTCTACATATCAAATGAAACCTTACAGTCTCCTCTTTTTGACTATGCAATTCATTTCCCGGCACAAAAATCACTCCCCGAGCACATGGGGCTTTTATACGGAAAAGCACAAAACGAGGTTTGTTACTTAGCTTACCTTTGAAGGCTCTGCATAGGTCAAACTCTGTATTTCACCACAAGCGTGGTATCAATCTGTCCGTAAGGATCCAGCGAATAAAATCCAGTAAAACAATTTAGTCCAAAACACGTGTTAGATCCATTACGACGTGTGATACAGCAGCATGCTTGTTTACCCAAAACCACGAGCCCCCCCCCCTTGCCGAAGGCTCTCGTATTCAAAATGGCTGCCTCTGCATGGGGAAGATCCCCCTTTTATGTGACTATATCTAAGTCCAAAAGAATACTTTGATTTCATGATGGAAGTGAAAAGGCTTGGGAAAACAATGTATTTTTGAATGGGTATCTTCAATTTCAGTAATTAATGGGTAAAAATCTTACACACTGTCCCTTTAAGAATATAAGCTATAGTATACATAATACTATGATATATTTATGACTCAGTGTTATTATATTGTATATTCCTCAATTAATTATTCCTTAGTAAAAAGCAGACAAATGTATTGATGCTGAATAACAAAATACACTCTTTACTGAAAATAAATTGAGGACGTTTTTTGTAAAAACGAAACTTGCTCTTTTATTGTGGAGGCGGATGTGCGCGCGGTGTGTGGTACATGCGGCTTGACGCAGAGCTCTGTGATATGAAATGATAAAAAAATTAATTGATCGGGGAAAACATTTCACACACACGCACAGTCGCACACACACAGCCGGACAGCGGGCTGCTTCCACTGCGCTTTCATGTGGACCCTGCTACGCGGCCCGGTGTGGAGTAGCACGTGCAGCGCGCCGCGCACGTGTTCACGCAGACAGCGGGACGCGGAGCGAACCAAGCCGCAAAAATTGGGTTCGCAGGAGAACATTTTGCACTGCTTCTCGATCCAGCCGCGGATGTAACGCTATGGTCCTTCTCGCGAGTGGTTCACATCTCGTGTTCACATTCCAGAGTAGCGCCCTCTCCTCTAGCGATTAGTTACAATTAATGCACTTTAATCGACCAACGTCTTGATCGACAATTAATCCTAAATCGATTGATTATTGACATCCCTAGTTTATATTCATAGTGGCAGTCGGTATCAAATATTGGTAATAGAATAGTGATCATGATAAAAAATCTTTTTATCATGATCACACCATTACAGCCAGGTACACACAGCATTTTTAAAGATTCACTCAAACAATAGTTTTCAAACTTTTCCTCGAGTGATGCAGAAAAGAGGGAGCCACTGTCTGTGTTCATGTATGTTCATGTATGCTTAGTCCTGCTGTAGGCTCTGTCTGGGTTTGGTCTAGTCCAGGTTTAGGCCTGGATTATAATGTGCATCTAAGGGTGAACACGCCCTTTCTAAGTAATGAGAATGTACTATGCAAATTACCATCTCTAGGGCTGTAGTGTATTACAGAAATTCTTGATCAGCTACATCATGTACATGTCCTGCTGAACAATTAGTTGACTAAAATGGGGCCGCTGCTTAAAACTTTTCAGTATCTATGATCTGGCCCAGTCTGCCCTCAAAGTACCACACTAACATTCTACTTCATGCAAAAACAATTATTTAAAAGTAAAACATGTGTATCTATATGTAAATATGCAAATAAAAAAATTTATTACACCATTTTCTGATCTATGTTATAAAGCTGTTTCCTCATCACAAACAGACCTGGAGTTGTTTTTTTGTTTCATTTACACATGTTCAACACACAAACCCTGCAGATTAAGCAAGTTCTTGTCTTAAACAGAAAAGACAACAATACAGTAATACAGGATGTGCTCCACTGTGTTTTTAAACTTCATACAGCTTCATTACAAGCATGGATCATTTCAGCCCTGGAATTGCCGATCTCACCTAAACCAAAGGTAAAAGGGAGCTGTTAACTTGAAAACTACTGCCACATGGCATCACAAGGTGGAATAGAGCATTTTGAGCTTTGGAGGCTCATAATAAAGGATTACTCAAACATGTGTGAATGAAACAAAACACAACCCCAGGTCTGTTGCTGAGGAGGAAACATGGCTTGAAGCTCACAAGAATCCATTTTGTGTTATACAGGACCTTTAAACTCATAATTCACACTTGAATGTGGTGTGTGTGTGATTGGTGGTCGATGGCGCAGACTGCCTTGCTTGTGTCATTCTACCCCAGGGCAGCTGTAGCTAAAAGTGTGAAGTGAACGGAAAATGCAACACGGAACACATGGAACACGGAAGACATTTTAACATATAAGCCTGTTAACACGAAGCGTCCATCACCGCGGAGTTTACCTTGAGCGTGAGCTTGTGTATCCGAGCTGTGCACTCCATCATCAGCATGAAGAGGACCACAGCTGTGACCCAACATCTCCTTTGTGCCCCGGCCAGACCCATCCTGATCCCCGTCATCACCCCCGAAGCGACCCGAGCCTAACGCGCTAGCCGAGCTGATGCTAATGCTAACGGCGAAAACAAGCGAGTGTTCCCAGCGGCCCCAGAGCTCCAGCTACACTCTCTGCGGGGATCCAGGCGTCTACCCGGCTGTGATCAGGACGTGTACCCGTGTAACGTTTGAAGCGTGGTTTTAACGACCCTTTGTGCGTTCATCGCCGACAGCTGCTGCGCTTCCTGGTCCCACACTGCTTCAGCGCCAAGTCAACAGTGTGGGCAGAGACGTGAGCAGGAGCCGCGGGAGGGCCTCTGCTCCGGGCCGGGGACAGCGGCGAGCGGCGCGGAACGCGGAGAGGAGACAAAAGCAGTCCCCGGGTCCGCCCTGAGTGTGTGGTCCGCAGAGGATCGCTCGATGTTTGGGTACAAACGGGTAAAGGCACCGAAAGTCTAAGCGCCGCAGGGTTACGTGAATCACGCTGCGCTTCCGGGTGAGAGCTGTCACGTGACTACACTTCCACGTCAGAAAACTTTTTTTGTTCCCCCGGTCTGCAGCGTGGGCGTTCTAAGACGTGCCACAGAAACTCCCCAATGAGCGTTCCTGTAGCGTTTAATCAACCAGCAGGAACTCTCCAAACCTGAAGAGGGCGCTCTCAGTGTAACATTGATCAAAGATCAAAAGCTGTGTCTCAATTCTCAAAGTGCACAGTTCGGAGCGTGGTTTTAAGGACATGTACGTCACATCCGGCGCAATGACCGCTGTCCCATTTCTTCTTTGTCCCATACACAGTTAACACACGGTCTGAAGACTGCAGTCGTTTCCCCCTTCAAACCACGCTCCGAACCATGCACTCTGGGACATGGCTTTTGAGAATTGAGACACGGCTATTGATCTTTGATCTTGATCTTTGATCAATATTACACTGAGAGCGCCCTCTTCAGGTTTGGAGCACTTCTGTTGTCTTGTGGTGATTATGCATCACTTTTCATTTGCAGGTGTTTTCTGGTTTTCATCATTTTGAGCTTTGCATCGTTTTATCTATTTGCAGCGCGTTTTCAGTTTTGCTACGCGTTTGCACCGCTCAGCCACCGTAGATTATGTCCTTAAGTATCATTCATTTGTACAGTTTGAGCAATTCCAGCGTCATGTTAAACAGGGCTCTCAAGTTTTGAGCGGGGTCGTGCGTGAGACTGCGTGATTTCCAAGGGGGGGGGGGGGATTTTTTCCGCTGAAAACGCGCGGTGCCTGCATTATCTAACCGATTTTATCTAACCGTCCTACTTCTGTTGCCTTAATGCGCGTGCAACCGCGCCTACGTCATCATTATTTACTAACAGGAAAAGGGTCTGTTCCGCGCTTTACTCAGCGTTTGTTTGAGGAGCACCTGTGAAATACCCAGGACAAGTGTGGTGGAGGAGGAGTAGGGACATCTCTGCAGGACAAGCCGCAGATGAGGCGACACATGTGCACCACTGTCAGCCGCTGAGTATGTTGCAGCACGGGTTGGAGTTGTATTTGAGCCTTACTGTAGCAACTGTATGATGAACTGGTCCCGCCACAAAGGGCTGTGCTACGATGCTGTGGGTTGCCTGGTTTACACCAGACCATATCACAAGTGTCTTTCAGATCGGAACGATTGTGCAAAACAGCCTGGGATTTCGAAGCCCTTCAATGGGGCAGTGGAAGAATGTGACAGACAGCACACGAAACTCGCACACCCACCCACCATGAATGAATGGGTAAATAATATAGACTGTATATGTATAGAAATGGACAAAGCTAACTCGTTAAAAATCTGCTTAAAATGTTTGTAGTATTGTATTAAGATGCTGTAAATAAATTCCTCTTCCTAATATGGGACTGGTGTTTAACACACAAATGCTGCAAATTATTTGGTCTGGATTTTCCCATCTCTATTGAACAAAAGGTAAAAGGTAGCAGTTGACTTAAAAACTACATGACATCACAAGGTAGAACAGAGCATTTTGAGCTTTGGAGATGGCCTACAGACAGACTGATAATAAAAGATTACTCAAAATATGTAAATGAAACAAAACACAACTCCAGGTATGTTTTAGAAGAGGTAATAATGTAATAACGTGACGTAAAGCTCAACAATCGATCACACTATAATATTAAATGGCAGAGTGGTATTTTACTCGTTTTTGCAAACTCTATTGACATAATTTTTTAACCATTTCTTACAAGTAGAAAAATGAAAATAGAATCAAGCTAATAACTAGCATTCGATAAATGATGCAAACTGTGTCATGACAGATCCTTTAAAGCTACCATTTATTTTTAATTTGATTTTCTTTATTTCATTGGAAGATGGCAGATAAGAAACGTGTTGACCCTCTCCTCACCTGGCCTTTGTTCAGACTTGCTTGTTCTCTCTGGTCTAGTGGTAAAGTGTGAGAATACAACAGGGATGGGTTGGCCAGTCACGTAAAAATCAAGATTCTCAATTGGGTGTAAAATAATGGCCTATTAAATAAACAAATATGGTAAAAAAAAAAAAAGAAAAAAAAAAAGGCCAAAACTGTATTCATTTTTCACATTTTTGTATATATATCATTTCGCATTACAAAACAAACAATACACGCAGTCTCCACCTTTTTATTGAAGCAGTTACTGTTACATGTTTAAAAGTTGTTGAACTAACAGGGAGCACACCTATGTTCTTGCCCTGTGCCTCGGCGTTCGTGTGTCCATCAGTCAGCCTGTAGCAGGCAGTGACGGCTCCTGGCTGGTCCTGAGGCATGATGGTCAGGTGTGGAGGTGGCTCAGTGGCAGCCAGTGTGATTTTCATTCCCTGTAAGTTTCTTTTACAAAATTGAAAACTAATTTTCTGACGTTAAACAATGAAAGCACCTATGACAGGTTGAACTACTCATTTGACTATAACACAGATAAGCTCATTATATGATCTTAACTACTAAGCCAAACCTCCTCTATTGTATACAGAAATCATTATTTGACAAATGAAAATATAAGAAAAACACCTTTATGTTCTTGAAATATTGTTTAAAGAATTTAAAAAAATGTGCTGAACTTTTGGATAGAATTCTCCAATTCTTCCTGTAATTGTCAAACGTGTCATATCCACTTTAAATGGTCATTTCCAGTATTGTGTAAAGGTGCATTATGTAACATTTCTGGTGGGAGGACTTGCCACCTGATTGTCATGACATGAAGACCTACTGTATGGAATTAAAATAATTCATCATATTCCATTTATCTCACCTTATCTTTTTTTACCTTATCTTTTTTGTAAAAAATAAAAGTAAATCCTTCTTCTTCAGTTGGGTTGCCTCTTGACAGATTTGATCTAGAGCTTGGTTCTTGCTAGTCTCTATAGAGATAAGTTTAACATCATACTGTGGAACACTCAAGGTAAAGTCTGCATGGAGACGAGCAGATTGCAACTCCTGCTCACTAATTTAGGGTATCTTAGTACTTTTGATTTGAAAGTAGTAATGGTACAAGGCAGAAAAAAGCACAATACAAGTTAATTAATCAAATGATATGAATACAAAAGAAGTGGTTGAAGAAAGCCAGCACCAGCCCATATAATTGACAGAAGTGCTTTCAATGTTGCCATTTTATATTTTCTAAACATATGCTGCATTTCTTTACCTTTCTTTACAGGGTGAAAATAAATCAGTGAACACTTATGTCGTTTTCACACCTATCTCGTTTGGTTTGTTTAAAATGAACCAGAGTTCGTTTGTTCCTTTGATTTGGACCTTTTGTTCTGGTGTGAATAAATAAAAACCAAAAATCTTGATCTGGAGCAAAGAAGAAGAAGAAGTGACTTTATTGATCTCACACTGGAGAAATTCTCTGCATTTTAACCTATCATATATACAGTATATATATATATATATATATATATATATATATATATATATATATATATATAATATATTATATATTATATATATACTCAACAAAAATATAAACGCAACACTTTTGTTTTTGCTCCCATTTTTCCTGAGATGGACCCAAAGATCCAAAATTCACTCCAGATACACAACACTATCATTTCTCTCAAACATTGTTCACAAATCTTTCCAAATGTGTGACAGCGAGCACCTCTGCCCCGCCGAGACAATCCACCCCACCTCACAGGTGCGCCACATCAAGATGCCGATCCGACATCATGACCAGTGCACAGGTGCGCCCCAGACTGCCCACAATAAAAGGCCACCCCGAAATGTGCATTTTTTTTGCTTTATTGGGGGTCTGGGGACTCAGAACCAGTCAGTATCTGGTGTGACCACCATTTGCCTCATGCAGTGCAACACATCTTCTTCACATAGAGTTTATCAGATTGTCAGTTGTGGCCTGTGGAATGTTGGTCCACTCCTCTTCAATGGCTGTGCGAAGTTGCTGGATATTAGTGGGAGCAGGTACACGCTGTCGTATACGCCGGTCAAGCACATCCCAAACATGCTCAATGGGTGACATGTCCGGTGAGTATGCTGGCCATGCAAGAACTGGGACATTTTCAGCTTCCAAGAATTGTGTACAGATCCTTGCAACATGGGGCCGTGCATTATCTTGCTGAAACATGAGGTGATGTTCATGGATGTATGGCACAACAATGGGCCTCAGGATCTCATCACGGTATCTCTGTGCATTCAAAATGCCATCAATAAAATGCACCTGTGTTCTTCGTCCATAACAGCCTTTGAAGAGGAGTGGACCAACATTCCACAGGCCACAACTGACAATCTGATAAACTCTATGCGAAGAAGATGTGTTGCACTGCATGAGGCAAATGGTGGTCACACCAGATACTGACTGGTTCTGACTCCCCAGACCCCCAATAAAGCAAAAAGAAAATGCACATTTCGGGGTGGCCTTTTATTGTGGGCAGTCTGGGGCGCACCTGTGCACTGGTCATGATGTCGGATCAGCATCTTGATGTGGCGCACCTGTGAGGTGGGGTGGATTGTCTCGGCGGGGCAGAGGTGCACACATTTGGACAGATTTGTGAACAATGTTTGAGAGAAATGGTAGTGTTGTGTATCTGGAGTGAATTTTGGATCTTTGGGTCCATCTCAGGAAAAATGGGAGCAAAAACAAAAGTGTTGCGTTTATATTTTTGCTGAGTATATATATATACATATATATATATATTAGGAGCAGTGGGCAGCACACACATTCGGGCGCCCGGGGACCATCTCCATGATCTTCTTGCCTCGGCTTGGTCAGGACCTCAGCTGGAGGATTTTACCTATGGAGCATGTTTTGGGTTGGTGGGGGAAACCAGAGTTCCCGGAAGAAACCCACCCAGACACGGGGAGAACATGCAAACTCCACACAGAAAGGCCCAGGCGACCCGGGGATCGAACCCGGAACCTTCTTGCTGTGAAGCATGAGTGCTAGCCACTCAGCCACCGTGCCGCCAAACAAGCGAACCGAGACCACCTAAAAAGCTCGGTCTCGGCACGGTTCCATTCGAACTCTGGTGCGGTTCGTTTGAGGTGAGAATGCAGACCGGACTCGATCTGACACAAGTTGGCTTTTTGTACTTAACGAGCTCCCGTCGTATGTCGAGCATTATGGGAAACCGAGGCTGACGAAACAAAACTTATGAGGCTTACTTACGTTTTACGTGAAGAGCAAGAGTCAGAAGTTGATGCGCACATGAGTTCTGTCCTCCGTCTCGCCCTGTGTCTTCGTTGTTTGTAAATTGATTGTAAAATAGTGTAAACCTCACGATGCTGCTCAAACATTTGTGCGAACTGTAAAAACTGAGCGGACCAAAGCAAGTGAACTATCGGACTTTCTTGGTGTGAAAACGACCTAAATCCTTAAAGGTACACTATGTAGGATGGTGGCGCATTGGTGGATGGTGGGTATTGACTTCGAGGGTCATAAACAGCAGTAATAAGTAGCAGAATCTCACAGGAACCAGTAGGTGGCAGTATGCGCAAGCAACGCGTAACCCGCCATTAACCCGAAAGTGAGATGTGAAATCCACGGACCAGTGCCAACAGCTATAAAGAAAACGGCGAAGGCGGAGCCCAAAATACAGTATGTCCTTCTGGGGCTCTCGTAGTTAAAATGGCTGCCACTACATGGGGAAGATCGTCCTTTTACGCAGGTGAAATCGACTATGTCTAAGTCCAAAAGAATACTTTGATTTCATGATGGAAGTGAAAAGGCTTGGAAAACACTGTATTTTTGAATGGGTATCTTCAATTTCTGTAATTAACGGGTAAAAATCTTACACAGTGTACCTTTAAGTATTACTTAATGTTTTGTTTGAACATTTTATTGGGCTCCTCCACTATATCAGAATCAGAAAGGTTTTATTGCCATATGTTTGAACATCTTCACATTAGGAAATTGCTTCGGTACTTGGAGGAGAATGTAAACCAACACTTAACATGCAACAAATAAAATAGAATCAAATAAAATAGCAGAAAAAAATAAGTCCACAGGTGTTGTTGCCCTGTAGTATCCGAGCTGAAATGCAGCCATTTACCACTGCTTAATGGACTACTAAATATCTGCATCTAGATTTATAGAAATACTAGACTAAATTAATAATAAAAAGGTAGGCCTGGGTAATGCTTCATTTGTGTGATTCAGATATGCTAATCTTGTAAAAAAAAAAAAAAAATACAAAAAACCCCCACAAATAATAGATAAAAATGATGATCAAAATGATAAAAAAATGAAATCAAATTCTCATAACAGTTTTTTTGTTTGTTTATTTGTTTTTTTAATGCAATAATAGTCAAATTAAATGAGGCAGATGAGGTAGAGGTAAAGTCTGTCAGCCAGCCAATCAGGACGTTAGCCAGTCACAACGTCAGATAATCAGAAGCTCAGGACATCAGCCACTCAGGATATCAGCCAATAAGGAGATCAGCCAATAAGGAGATCAGCCAATAAGGACATCATCCAATAAGGACATCAGTCAATAAGGACATCAGCCAATAAGGACATCAGCCAATAAGGACATCAGCCAATAAGGACATCAGCCAATAAGGAGATCAGCCAATAAGGAGATCAGCCAATAAGGACATCAGCCAATAAGGAGATCAGCCAGCCATCAGGTCCTTTGTAAAACCCCTTAGTCATCCAGGTAATCGACAAAAGTTTTTGATTGAATATGTTTTGCAGCTCATCAGAGCTGCTTCTTCACTTCTGAACTTTTATCCAGTTGACAGAATTGAAATTCTTCTTTGCTATAACCAATCCTTCGGGTTCTTTAAAGGGACTGGAAGAGGCCATTTCCTATTAAGTAAAATAACAAATAATTCAAATTCAGTAAAGTCATGGCCAGAAAATGTCTAAATATTCTCTTAGTACTAACAAACACAAAGTAGTACCCGTTTTCCTCTCTTGGCCTTGGGTTCGGCATGTGGAGTGTGGGGGTGCTTGTGGGCAGATCGTGTCTCCGTAGCGACCGCAGCAGACTCCTCCTGTTTCTCTCTTAATGCACGAATGACAAGTTTATAAGTTTTGTCATTTGCATACTCTGCATTGACCTGCATGCCTTTAGTCCAAAAACTTTGAGCTTTTGCGTGCACTGCAAAAGCACAACACAACAAAACGATGAATATTATTGCATAAAAACACAGTGCAGTATTTAGCAGTAGATATACACTTACCAGACTGGACGAAGGTCACGACCGTAGAGTTGAGATTCAAACTCTTCCCTGGGTTTGGGCTGAACTTAAAGCCTATAACCCAAGCTGTGCCAAGTCCATTCCTGAAAAAGAATGATTTAATTTACCATTTAAAATGAGTTCAAAGGAGCTGTTCATTTTGACAGTGCCTGAAGGACAAAAGGGGACAGAGAGGGGTGTACTAAAATGGATAAAATAACATAAAGAATACTATAAAAACAGCCATTTAAGTCCCACTTTTCATTTTTTCTATTTATTACTTTTTACTTGTCTTAAGCTTAGCTGTAGCCATTATGTTTATTCCTGTGTCAACTGAAATATAACTTAATTATACTTATTATAAAGACACCCTTTCTAAACATACACTAGTTCACTGTCCTACAAATGTCTCCTTTATCTTTATATCTACAGCATTAGCAGGATTTTATATACATATATATATACAGTGAACCCTCGTTTATCGCGGGGGTTAGGTTCCAGAAATAGCCCGCAATAAGTGAAATCCGCGAAGTAGGACAATTTTATATTTTACAATTATTCTACATGTTTTAAGGCTGAAAACGCTTCACCAGACACATTATACACCTTTCTGAGACTGGTATTAACATTTTCTCACATTTTCTCTTGTTTAAACACTCAAACTTTTGTAGATTTTCATTAAAATATATTAATAGTGGGGGGGGGGGCACGTGACACGCGGACATGTGTGTTTGTTTTGGTACCACATATCCATGCCATGTGCGAAAGTCGAGTGGAAAGCGACCTGGATATCATTTTGGGCAAGACTCAAGCCAATGCTAACAGTGCCAAACCGCTAACAGACGCCTCTGAGCACCAGTCCTCACCACAAGACCAGGTAAGACCAACCTGCGCTCACAAGAGTTGGTTGCATTTCACCCCGGCTCCAAAATCAGACCGCTATCAATGCGTCGCCAATACTCCACAGCTCTCTAGGACGGGGTCGGGTTCGTCCTCTCGTCCTCTCACGGGGAAGAGCCACTGTCTCCTCTGTGCGCGCGAGTGTCCTCTCCCCGCTGCGGCTCCCCCGGACGCTCCATGTTGATTCTTGGCTCTTCCATGGTCCGGCTCGCACTCTCTTCCATGGCTCGTGCAAGTAAACAAAGGCCACACCTCCTGTCACCCAGGCGCTCTCGTGAAGGAAATCAGAGACTCTGTCCCTACCATCCCTGGTCTAGACCTGGTTTAGTCCTGGTTTAGACCTGGTTTAGTCCTGGTTTAGACCTGCTTTAGACCTGGTTTAGTCCTGGTCTAGTCTCTTAGCTAATCAGGGCGCAGGACAGAATGTTACACTGTAAAAAAAAAGTTACACTATAAAAAAAATTGGAAAAAAAAAAAAAAAAAAAATTAGAAAAAAAAATCCGCGAAACAGCGAGGCCGCGAAGAGTGAACCGCGATACAGCGAGGGTTCACTGTATCTATACATATATCTATATATATCTATATATATATATATATATATATATATATATATATATATACACACATACATATATATATATATATATATATATATATATATATATATATATATATATATATATATAAATTTTTAATCTAAATTGAAAATAATGAGATGCAGAAAGTGTGTACGTACTTTTCGGGAAAGGTCTGGAGACTGGGACAGGCCACGAGGATTTCGTGATTCTTCTCCAAGATGCCCACTAAGTGTCTGATCTTAGACTCTAAGAGGTACGTACTTGTATTCTTGGAAAAATACTGACTGTTGAAACAGCTTTTTCCATGTTGTTTTTTTTGCAAACACCTTCTTTATAATATTGTGACCTGCAATAGAGAATATACATTATAAATGAATGACATTCCTAAATGTGTGTGTGTGTGTGTATGTATGTGTGTGTGTGTGTGTATGTGTGTGTGTGTGTATGTGTGTATGTGTGTGTGTGTGTGTATGTGTGTGTGTGTGTGTGTGTGTGGTTTACTTATTGTTAAATGTTTAAAGTAAAAACAAAAAAGGTACATACCACGCTTGATCTCCTCCATCATGATTTTTTGTGTGGATGCTGTAACATTGAAGGAAGAGTTTTGGTGTGGATATGAGGGCGTGATGATGGGCATCAGGTGGAATCGATCACTGACGTTTACCTGAGAATTTAAAAACATGAAAGTTTCAACACATCAGCTGTGTGTAACATGTCATTCTGGTGCTTTAGCATACACGATTGTCTTTTAAAATGTGACTGTATTATTTTCTTGCATTTCAGTTAAAAACTACAGTAGATACTATACTAACTGATGCTCAAAAATGTAATTAAACCAAAACTAAACTACTGAACTAACCTAGCCACACTTGAGATCCCTTCCCATTTGAAAACTGAAAATACATTTGGCACTTACATTTGGATTCCACTCTGGGAACTTGAATTTATGGTCCTCTGGGCTCCTTAAAAGGACTCGAACAGGCCATTTCCTATTCATTAAAATAACAAATCATTCAAATTCAGTAAAGTCATGGCCAGAAAATGTCTTAAATATTCTCTATTAACACACTGTTCTTACCACATGGAGTACACCTTAAAGAACTTGTCCACCAACACAGCCACAGTGGCGTACGGGTACAGTTGGCAGATCCTGGCAACTAAAATGGCCCAAGACACACCACCCAGGAAGCCCATCTTATTGGAGTAGATGTTTCTACCTGAAACAGAGAATACATGTTAGTTTAATATCATTATAATTTACATTTAAAAATGTATGGTATTTGTTGTGTTACTTGGTTGATTTTACTTGAAGAGTTCATTTGCAACACTGTTTTATGTGTTTAATATTCAAATCACATAGTATGCAATTAAAAGTATATTCTATAGGGTATTTTCAGTGAAACTTAGGCGTATTTGATCAGGAAAAAATATTTTGTATTTTTATTGCAGTAAAATATTTTAGCGCTTGAAAACAATACCATGAAAACTGTTTATTACACGCTAGCTATCTAAGTGCCATCTTTCTGTACAGTGGTACCTCACCTTACGAAATTAATTCGTTCCAGAAGTGGTTTCGTAACGTGAAAAATTCGTAAGTTGAGTAGCTATTTCAATGGAAAAAGCCTGATTCGTTCCAAGGCCCCGATCCAAGTTTTTTTTTTTAATAGTGTAACTTTTTTTATAGTGTAACATTGTGTTCTGATTGGTTTCTCAGACTGGATTTAAACTTTTCTCACATTTGTCTCTCGTTTAAACACTCAAACTTTCATAGATTTTCAACAAAATGTATTAATAGTGAAGTGTGGGGGGAAGGGGGGGGGAAACTGCGCTCTGACACGTGTGTGATAGCGGCATGTGTGACAGCTGACCCGGCTGCCAGCAGGTCTAGACCTGGACTAAATCAGGATTAAACCTGGACTAAACCTGGACTAAACCTGGACTAGACCAGGACGATTAAAGCGTCGCGCGTGGGTCTATTTCCTGGTATTGTTTCGAGTCACAGCCGAGGCGAGCCGCCGCTCACACGCAAGAGCCGCGGCGGTCCAGACCCGCTCCAGACCTGCCCGCGTAAGGTGCTCACAGAGCGGCCTGGATAGAACCGTGAGGTCGGCCTCTTCAAGACCTCCAGGCCGGTGACCGGGACAATCCCCGGACCCATACATTTTGTTGAAAATCTATGAAAGTTTGAGTGTTTAAACGAGAGAGAAATGTGAGAAAAGTTTAAATCCAGTCTGAGAAAAGCGTATAATGTGTGTGAGCGCGCATTATTTGAATTTTTGAGATTTCGCGTTTCGTAACTTGAATTTTCTTTCGTATTTAGAGACAAAAATTTAACGTGAAGGCGTTTCGTAACTTGAAATTTTCGTTTGTTGGGTCATTCGTAAGGTGAGGTACCACTGTATATAGAATATTTAGTTCTATCTTGTGTTGTAGTGTGTCTTACATTTGGCCCAGTGCTTAATGGCAGTAAGCACCACTCTAAAGCTGAACACGTTTGGGACCAGGCTCAGGATCTCCTGGGTAACGCGGTAACCTTGGAGACTGCGTGCACAGCGGACATCCATCCCCTGCAGGTGAGTGGGGTCCATCAGGTTCAGCGTGTTGGATATGCTTTTTCTATTGATTTTAGCATAAACCATATCGACCTGCAAACACAAATATAAGCAATAAGTCATATTTATGGATAACTACACAAATTAGCTTTAATGAATCATGAGCAAAAGTTTATTAAGGGTGCAGTGTGTAACTTTTCTGGAGAAGTTCCTCAACCTGTTTGTTTCAAAGGAGATGAGAATGCTTTGGTTTAAATAGTTCACAGTACGGCATTAGACTAATCCGTCTTGTATTTATTCAACTACAGGTGTTATTTATTGCTAAAAATATCTAAAAAATAAAATCCATTATTACGGTGAATACGGTCGCCTCTCTGCAAATCTAACCTGTAATTCGCAAGTCTCCATGGAGATTCTTAAAGGAAAATTAACGGGGTTTTTTTACAATCTGAGCCTTCTTTCGGCAATAAAACAAGTAGTTTTACTCACCCATAGCAGTTTGGTGTCAATTGGAGCAGTATCGCAGAACTTATGTTGAGCCGTTCTGTTCTGCTAATGATCCCGTATCCGTTAGCGTGAGTGCTCGGGGCACTGATTTGCGGTGTCCAAATAACACAAACTTTAGCACTTTTCAAATCACAGAAGATCGCTGTGTCAGGGTAGACTTTTAGTAGATTCCAAAACGGCCTGAAACCCGATATCACAACAGAAAAGTAAAGTTCAGAGCGGTGTTAGCTTCTTTCGGACTAGCGGTGTTTACAAAACAGCTGAGTTCACGCATGCGCACTGTCCTCTCTGATGATGTCATCAAATGAAACTATAGCTGGATATCGGGTTTCAGGCCGTTTTGGAATCCACTAAAAGTCTACACTGACACAGCGATCTTCTGTGATTTGAAAAGTGCTAAAGTTATGGGTGACTGCTATGGGTGAGTAAAACTACTTGTTTTATTGCCGAAAGAAGGCTCAGATTGTAAAAAAACGTTAATTTTCCTTTAAATTTATGGCTATAACGTGGAATATTCTAGGCCCATTTCCATGGAGACAAGCAGGAGACGGACCTTCCACCGCAAAAGTTCCACAGTGCACCTTTAAAGCATGTAACAAACCCTCGTCCAGAAATGTTACATGTCATTTACAACAGTGCAGCTCAATCAAGGAGCGACTGAAGAATGAACATACAGTTTTCTTCACACCAAAGTAAATCTTACAAATGCATTTTTTCATTACCTCAATTCCAGCAACAACCAGCTTGACGACCGGCACAAAAGCAGCCTCCATAACCTATACATATAAAAGATGATGAGACATTTCAAGTCAAATGAAAATACATACATACGTTGTTAGTATCGAGAACTTACTTGAACTATTTGGATTGCTTTTTCTGACTGTAACTTCTCCACAAACGAGGAGAAGAAGGCTTGACGAGACACAAATCCTGGTCCAATGCACAAGACGTCGACGTCTGAGCTTTTCATGTTCAGACCGAGGGCAAAGGAACCAAACGGAACCACCCTGCCCCCCACCGCCTCAGTCACAGACTCAGGGACATTCTGAAACAAGACATACAGATTGTTACATTGCATTACAGTTAATACATGCAGTATAAGAAGAGTCAAAATACTTGAAAACTATAACATACATGGCAAAGTAATGCTAAAACTAGGCGAGACAGTGATTATACAGTATACAGGGTTTGCTGTATGGTGGTAGTAGTAGCTAAGTAATGTTTGTTTCACATCAATTTTGTTTCTGTAATTTACTTTATTTAGTAAATACATGTCCTAAAAATCAAATATTGCAACATTTAATGTGTCCAAGTAATTTCAATTATGCAATAATAAAGTCTGTAATAAAAGTTTAAATAGGATATGATATGAAGCTAAATGAACCTGTTTTCCTAGTAAATTGATAACCATTCCATTTGAATAGGCAAAGAAGATCTGATGCATGATTTCTGATCATTATAAGATCTTACCATGGCGAGGCAAGTCTCCGTCAGCCACTGCTTAAACAGAGACTCCAGCCTTTTCACCACTATTTCACTGCAAAAGAAACCACATTAAGATTCACATTTTAGATTCTAGAGTTGAATTGAATGATTTTAGTCTTAAAGCAGGTTATGTTTCTTACCGGTGTTCAAGCTCTAAGTGAGACTCGAACAAGTTGGCCGTCTTCAGAGTTTCCGTCAGTTTCGGTGTCTGGCGGAGTTCCTCTTCAGAAGGAAATTCAACGCTGATTGGTCCAGTGAGCCCGTACCATTTAGGCACATCAGCCAATGATGTGATCTCAAAAAACCTGAAGGGAAATACAAAAACATATTTAGTCAAGCATCTCCACAACACTGAAGGCAAGACATGAACTTGATCTCAGTATGACAGCAGTTCAAGGACAGCAATATCCTGCAAACGTTAACGTAATAGTGCTAGTGTTGTTATAGAAGTATTAGTAGGAGGTCTGTAGTAGTATCAGCCTAACCCAAATCCAATCCAGTCCAATCGTTTTTTGTGCAAAATGTAACAAGTTCATTACTTCCCCCTGTTTTGATTCAGGTCAGCCTCTGTGATAAACCACATCAAATATACATGTGAGTGAATGAGTGAGTGAGTGAGTGAGTGTATATATATATATATATATATATATGTACTTTAGATTTTATGTTAGTGTAGAAAAGCTCAACCAGGGACGGGAGTTGAAAATTTGCATTTGCTAAACTCTGTCTGCATCACATCAGCTGCTCTGTTCTGTAACGATTGCATTGTCCCTGTCAAATAAATAAATAAATGAAAATAAAAAATGAAACTGTAACATACTCAGGCATTGCTGCAAACGGAGCGGTTGTGTTGAGGATTTCAGTGGTTTTGCAATAAAAACGCACGAGGTTTTGCAGTTTTGCTGCTGACTCTGACAAGAGACAAGTGTGGACTGACTCAACATCATCTGCTCACGTTCTATTAGGCATATTTGCATCTAGTGGGCGCTAGGCAACGGGTTCAAAACACGCGCTGTTCAAAACACGCGCTGTTGCCTGGCGCAGACAGGAGCGCGTGCAGTGCGCGTTTACGTCGTGACGCACGTACAGTGCGCCTTTACGTCGTGACGCACGTACAGTGCGCCTTTACGTCGTGACGCACGTACAGTGCGCCTTTACGTCGTGACGCACGTACAGTGCGCCTTTACGTCGTGACGCACGCGTCAGCTCATGGAGTCTCCCCTGCGTGGGACTGTCAGTGTTTTTGCGCTATATTTAATTGCTTATTATGGTTGTGTAATAGGCCTACAGTATATTTTTATGTTTTTATTTTGAAGTGCTTTTTTGATTTGTATTTTAAATATAGTCTAGGCTTCACGCTTTGCAGTTTTTATAGACCCTTTTATGGCGGAAGTGACAAAAATCTGCACGCACATTTCGGCAATGGAAGTGGCATTATTCAAACAAACAAACAATATTTACTGTATAAGGCGCTTTTCATACAAAATTGTAACACAAAGCGCCTATTCCAGTTCATTCAGACAGAGACGCAAACATTTCCAGCACAGTCCAGTTTTCAGTGGCTCCAGGCGATAAAACGTGTTGACTGGAATGAGAACAACATCAGAAACACCCACTTTATATCAATCAGTCAATCAAACATTATTTATAAAGCGCTTTTAATACAAAAAATGTAACACAAATCGCCTTACAGTGATTAAGGATTAGAAGATAGACTTTTTATTGATCTCACACAGGAGAAATCGTTTTCTGCATTTAACCCCATGATTTAGTTGTTTAGACTTGGTCAGGACCCAAGCTGGAGGGTTTGACCTATGCTGCATGTTTTTGGTAAGGTTATCTGTTTACCCTTTGATTTAGCTGAAAGCCCAGTTTACATTAGTGATTGTCTGTACGATGTAAAATAATAGGCCTAATGTAATATAGCTGAAGTTAGCAGGCTAGGCTAGTAAATAAACTTATGTACATTTGCAGTCATTGGACCCTAGTAGTCCTGATTTTGTGCCTTCTGTGTTTTCGTGCACAAAACAAAGCCAGAATCCTCATCCAAAGATGGTCAGGTACGAGTAATTAAAGTTATCCCCCTTTCATTCGTTTTTTCCCTTTTATTTTGTTGTCTCTTGCATAGGCACTAGGCCTACATCTGCTGCTTTTATTACTTGCATCTTAGTGCTATCTTAGGACTCTGGCTTGACTGTTCTGTACTGTACACTAGTGTTCAACTTTATTTTTATTTATTTATGGTTATGTTGTGCCTGTGCACTTAGGATAGGTGTTAGAGCCATTTTCTATGTTAGTTGTTATAGTTAATATTTACGTTGATAGCCTATGTTTTACAACCCCAATTCCGATGAAGTTGGGACGCTGTGTAAAACTTAAGAAAATACAAAATACAAAGATTTGCAAATCTTTTTCAACCTATATTGAACTGAATAAACCACAAAGACATGATATTTAATGTTCAAACCGATAAACGTTATTGTTTTTATGAAAATATTCACTCATTTTCAATTTGATGCCTGCAACACGTTCCAAAAAAGCTGGGACAGCGGCATGTTTACCACTGTGTTACATCACCTTTCCTTTTAACAACACTCAATAAGCGTTTGGGAATTGAGGACACTAATTGTTGAAGCTTTGCAGGAGGAATCCTTTTCCATTCTTGCTGCTCGCGTACACGCGCACGAACGCATGAAGCGCACCCGGCGCTGTGCGAGCCCTCGCCGACAACTACGGTATAAATAAAATGCGGTCCCGTTCACAGTTTTTTTTTTCTTTTCTCATGAAAACACACATTCCCGATCATGTACCATGACAATCTACACATCAAATGAAACCTTACAGTCTCCTCTTTTTGACCTTTTTTGACTTAATTTCCCTGCACAACAATCACTCCCTGAGCACATGGGGCTTTTATACGGAAAAGCACAAAATGAGGTTTGTTACTTAGCTTACCTTTGAAGGCTCTGCACAGGTCAAACTCTGTATTTCACCATAAACTTGCTCTCAATTTGTCCGTAAGGATCCAGCAAATAAAATCCAGTAAAACAATTTAGTCACAAACACGCAGCATGCTTGTGTTGTTTACCCAAAACCACGAGCCTTGCCGAAGGCGGAGCCCAAATGTCCTTCTGCGGCTTTCGTAATCAAAATGGCTGCCTCTATATGGGGAAGATCCCCCTTTTATGTGACTATTTCTAAGTCCAACAGAATACTTTGATTTCATGATGGAAGTGAAAAGGCTTGGAAAACACAGTTTTTTTGAATGGGTATCTTCAATTTCTGTAATTAACGGGTAAAAATCTTACACACTGTCCCTTTAATTGGTTGGCAATGGGAAATTGCATTGAAACCAACAAAGTTGCTAAGTTAGTAACTATGCTTTCGGGAAACTCACCACACAGAGGAATGTTTTATTTCAGTGACTGCTTAGAGTAAGTTAAATACTGACAAAACTAGGCACATGTGTTTCTTTCCATCTAAACGTCATTCAAAGTGAAGACGTAAAGAACATTAAGCATCTGTGTTCCTTGTTTGTTTAACACATTAACGCAGCAAATTCAAGCAGCAGTAAGTAAGATGGTATAAGAATACATTTGAGTTTGGTCACTCTTCTCCATACGTCTTCCTTTCACTGTAGTTCCATTGGTCATCACTGCCCAGCGGTCAGACGCCACTTTTACAAAGATGCCAGGACCAGGGGGGCACACTGCTCCACTGCCCTTTCTGTCCACAGTACAAGGGTGACTATGCCAGGGTGGAAACCCACATGCAAAGCAATCTAAAAACTGTTGTACGCCATGGAGTCCACAATCTGCATCACAATCACAAGTGTTCATCTTCTACTGCACACTGCCTCATTACCTCATGTACTGCACACAGCCTACAACATACTGCATATCCTACATCATGTACTGCACACAGTCTACAACATACTGCATACCCTATATCATGTACTGCACACAGTCTACAACATACTGCATACCCTATATCATGTACTGCACACAGTCTACAACATACTGCATATCCTATATCATGTACTGCACACAGCCTACAACATACTGCATATCCTACATCATGTACTGCACACAGTCTACAACATACTGCATATCCTATATCATGTACTGCACACAGCCTACAACATACTGCATACCCTATATCATGTACTGCACACAGTCTACAACATACTGCATACCCTATATCATGTACTGCACATAGCCTACAACATACTGCATATCCTATATCATGTACTGCACACAGCCTACAACATACTGCATATCCTATATCATGTACTGCACACAGACTACAACATACTGCATACCCTATATCATGTACTGCACACAGCCTACAACATACTGCATATCCTATATCATGTACTGCACACAGACTACAACATACTGCATATCCTATATCATGTACTGCACACAGCCTACAACATACTGCATATCCTACATCATGTACTGCACACAGACTACAACATACTGCATATCCTATATCATGTACTGCACACAGCCTACAACATACTGCATATCCTATATCATGTACTGCACACAGCCTACAACATACTGCATACCCTATATCATGTACTGCACACAGCCTACAACATACTGCATATCCTACATCATGTACTGCACACAGCCTTCAACATACTGCATATCCTATATCATGTACTGCACACAGCCTACAACATACTGCATATCCTATATCATGTACTGCACACAGCCTACAACATACTGCATATCCTACATCATGTACTGCACACAGTCTACAACATACTGCATATCCTATATCATGTACTGCACACAGCCTACAACATACTGCATATCCTACATCATGTACTGCACATAGCCTACAACATACTGCATATCCTATATCATGTACTGCACACAGCCTACAACATACTGCATATCCTATATCATGTACTGCACACAGCCTACAACATACTGCATATCCTATATCATGTACTGCACACAGTCTACAACATACTGCATATCCTACATCATGTACTGCACACAGCCTTCAACATACTGCATATCCTATATCATGTACTGCACACAGACTACAACATACTGCATATCCTATATCATGTACTGCACACAGCCTACAACATACTGCATATCCTATATCATGTACTGCACACAGCCTACAACATACTGCATACCCTATATCAAGGCCTTCCTTTAAATATTGTCCCATCAGTAGAGTAAATAAATAAATGAATGCAGACACTCATAAACACACACATAGACCACATATCCCTCCACCAATCAGGTGTCATAAGATTCTCCCCATCTGTTATACAAAATCCACAAATCTGCATCACTTAATTATAAGCCCATGAAGTTATAAAGAGTTATAAAGTTTTAAAAAGTTATAACTTATAGTTATAAAGAGTTATAAAAGTTATAAAGTTCTATATTGACACTAACTCATGTATTGTACACAGCCTGTCACGTATATTGCACTGTGTCTTATGTTTTTCCTTTTTGTCCATGTTTTTCTTGTTTGTGTACTGATGGTGTGTTATTCTTCAAATAAAAAAGAGAAATGTGACACAAACATGTTTATTTAAATAAAGTTCAATTATGTTTACTACATGAAATAAATGGTCTCTGTGTTTTTATTGAAAATATCCACATTCAGCCAAGTATTAGTGTGAGTAAACTATGTGTGAACTATGTGTGAACTATGCTGTCTGATTGTAAATAAATGCTTCTTTCAATTTAAACTCATTTGCTCAATGCCCAGGTGATATTAAAATCAGTCATTGTTAGAATATACACGGGAAATATTGGCATAGGTGTAAGGTTAGGTTTGTGGGTCGGTGCATTGTGGAGATGAATTAAAGTCCTGAATGCAAAGCAGTATCTGACCCACAGAGTGACAGTTATGCTTCCCCTGCTTATCTGTGACTGATGAAAGTGACAGGAAAACAGTACTGCAATATTTTCATGTCCAAAATACTGCATTGTGCAGTATGCCCAAGTACAGTGGTAACACTAGTATTTGTAATGAATGCATTTTTCTTTGTATCCAAATGATCGCACTTGCACTTGATTGCTCTGTGTTGGAAATACTTTTTGTAAGGGGTCATGTAAACTATTTGATAAGTAAAACAATGCACTGCACAGCCCAACATTTTACTGCAATGTTCGGTAGCGGGCTTAGCGTTAAAAGTAAAGTTCTTGCTTTTCTACTTGGAGCAACGCAATGTACAACTCTTATTTTGACATAATATAATATATATAATATAGCTGCAAGCAGCAATGTGGGGCCAAGCAGTGACCTGGGAAGGACGCGAACATCTGTGAAAAGTTTGAAAATACAGTAATCCCTCGTTTATTGCGGGGGTTAGGTTCCAGAAATAACCCACAATAAGAGAAATCCACGAAGTAGGACAACTTTATATTTTACAATTATTCTACATGTTTTAAGGCTGTAAATGCCTCACCACACACATTATACGCTTTTCTCAGACTGGAATTAACCTTTTCTCACATTTGTCTCTTGTTTAAACACTCAAACTTTCATAGATTTTCCACAAAATGTATTAATAGTGACGCGTGGGGGGAGACACGGCCCCAGAAGCCCCGCCGGACGCGCGAGGAGCACCGCCACGTCCCTGGACGCGAAGCAACACGCACCAACCCCTTGGAGAAGTGCGCGACACGTGCTGCTCTGTCACGGATTTGTCCAAGATGAGGGGTTTATTGTGGACAACTCTGTGAC
Organism: Paratrypauchen microcephalus; assembly: GCA_036785185.1. NCBI lineage: Eukaryota > Metazoa > Chordata > Actinopteri > Gobiiformes > Gobiidae > Paratrypauchen > Paratrypauchen microcephalus. Next base: position 2,164,153 of record JAVJIX010000134.1, on the reverse strand, counting down.
AGAGCAGCACGAGGCCGCGAGTACACCGGAGCTGCGAGCACGAGATAGAACCGCAGCACCCGGACCGCGTGCTCTCAGCCCGAGCCACAAACCGAACACGCACAAACAAACGCAAAAGCCGCACGGAGTGATTTAATCCTGGTTTAGTCCAGGTCTAGACCTGGTCCAGTCCTAGTTTAGTCCAGGGCCAGTCCAGGTTTAGACCTGATTTAGACCTGGTCTAGAACTGGTTTAGTTCTGGTCTAGACCTGGTTTAGTCCACGTTTAGTCCTGGTTTAGTCTCTTAGCCAATCAGGATGCAGAACACAATGTTACACTATAAAAAAAAAGTTACACTATTAAAAAAAATTGGGAAAAAAAATTGGAAAAAAAAAAAAAAATTTGCGAAACAGCGAGGGCGCGAACAGTGAACCGCGATAGAGCGAGGGACCACTTTAATCCTATGAAGGGTTCCCGAGATATGAGCTCACTTCGGCTAGATCAAAGATCAAAGATCTTTGATCTAGCCGAATCAATTAAGAGCAGGACGTTGCCTAGCAACGCAGAAATGTACCTGAAAATTCCTGCAAATTTGACCTGCTGGTGGCACTAGATGGTTGGGGGTGGGGGCCTATAAATTGCTGTGAGTAATGAGGAGACTGGCTGGAATGTGCATGCCAAATTTCACAACTTTTTACCAGACGGTTCTAGGGGTTGCTATAGACTCCCAGAGGTGGAAGAATATTTTATAAAAAGAAGAATCAGTAGAAACACTACACCTTTGGTGCTTGGCCCCAATAGTATATGTTAGACCGGATGTTGACAGTTCCTCATGGAAAGAGAAGAAAACGGGAGGTATTCCCGTTTAGGGAAGAAACGCCCATTTATTATGTTCCGCAGACCGACGATATTGAAAGATTTTGTAAAGGTTATGGTAAGACAAATCATTTTTATATAATAATTTAATCTCCTTCTAGAGACTATGGCGGCCACCATAGTCTAAAAAAGTGACATTTGTAATATTCCCCTTTTACTGATAGAGTTTAAGAATTATCCATGAGTTTCAGAATTATGAAAACTGAGACTGGTGCCATTGATTTAAAACAACATATTTTGTATTTTGAATTAAAAAAAGCATGAACATGCCTAGATTCCATCAGATCTTCTTCAAGAAAACCACCAAATCATTTATATTTTTAAATTTCAGCCCTAGCTTTTATAAAGCATTTGCCTTCTGGCTCTATATGTATATTCTTTACTGTTGTAGAATAATATAATAATGATACAGAAGACTGGTCGTTAACAGAGGTGACAGGACATACAGTTTTTGGTGTAAAAAATTCTTTATTTGTGGATGGTAAAATTCCATGTTCCAGCACTCCCTCCAGTCATTGTTGGGGCCACGATCACACTGCCATTCTGAGCCGTCAGAGTCACTGGAGCAACATGGGCAGCTGGAGAGCCAGGACCGTCTGGAGCACCAAGACCAGCCAGATCACCGGGAGCAGGTCCCACCGCAGCATCAGGTCGAGCTGCCTTTTCAGCTACAGAGTCACACACACATGTTAGCCTGATAAACAAAGCCATGGCACAGAGAAGCTTATGTTTATGTCATCACATTCTGAACCTATGACGTACTCTGCTTCTTGTGAAGCACTTCTGCAAAACTAAAGCCAATTAGTGTTCTAACTTTGGCCACAATGACTGCATGTGCAAAGTGAGCTGTGATAGCAGACCAGCACAGGGGCAAAAGACCAGCACAGGGGCAAAAGACCAGCACAGGGGCAAAAGACCAGCACAGGGGCAAAAGACCAGCACAGGGGCAAAAGACCAGCACAGGGGCAAAAGACCAGCACAAGTGTAATAGATCAGTACAGGTGTAATAGACCAGCGCAGGTGTAATAGATCAGTGCAGGTGTAATAGCCCAGTGCAGGTGTAATAGATCAGTACAGGTGTAATAGATCAGTACAAGTGTAATAGCCCAGTGCAGGTGTAATAGCCCAGTACAGGTGTAATGGCCCAGTGCAGGTGTAATAGCCCAGTGCAGGTGTAATAGACCAGCACAGGTGTAATAGATCAGTGCAGGTGTAATAGCCCAGTACAGGTGTAATAGCCCAGTGCAGGTGTAATAGACCAGCACAGGTGTAATAGCCCAGTGCAGGTGTAATAGACCAGCACAGGTGTAATAGATCAGTACAGGTGTAATAGATCAGTACAAGTGTAATAGCCCAGTACAGGTGTAATAGCCCAGTGCAGGTGTAATAGATCAGTGCAGGTGTAATAGATCAGTGCAGGTGTAATAGACCAGCACAGGTGTAATAGACCAGCGCAGGTGTAATAGATCAGTGCAGGTGTAATAGATCAGTGCAGGTGTAATAGATCAGTACAAGTGTAATAGATCAGTACAAGTGTAATAGCCCAGCACAGGTGTAATAGAACAGCACAGGTGTAATAGATCAGTGCAGGTGTAATAGATCAGTGCAGGTGTAATAGATCAGTGCAGGTGTAATAGATCAGTGCAGGTGTAATAGATCAGTACAAGTATAATAGCCCAGTGCAGGTGTAATAGCCCAGTACAGGTGTAATGGCCCAGTGCAGGTGTAATGGCCCAGTGCAGGTGTAATAGACCAGCACAGGTGTAATAGATCAGTGCAGGTGTAATAGCCCAGTACAGGTGTAATAGCCCAGTGCAGGTGTAATAGACCAGCACAGGTGTAATAGCCCAGTGCAGGTGTAATAGACCAGCACAGGTGTAATAGATCAGTACAGGTGTAATAGATCAGTACAAGTGTAATAGCCCAGTACAGGTGTAATAGCCCAGTGCAGGTGTAATAGATCAGTACAGGTGTAATAGATCAGTACAAGTGTAATAGCCCAGTACAGGTGTAATAGCCCAGTGCAGGTGTAATAGATCAGTACAGGTGTAATAGATCAGTACAAGTGTAATAGCCCAGTACAAGTGTAATAGCCCAGTGCAGGTGTAATAGCCCAGTACAGGTGTAATAGCCCAGTGCAGGTGTAATAGCCCAGTGCAGGTGTAATAGCCCAGTGCAGGTGTAATAGACCAGCACAGGTGTAATAGATCAGTGCAGGTGTAATAGCCCAGTACAGGTGTAATAGCCCAGTGCAGGTGTAATAGACCAGCACAGGTGTAATAGATCAGTGCAGGTGTAATAGATCAGTACAGGTGTAATAGATCAGTACAGGTGTAATAGATCAGTACAGGTGTAATAGCCCAGTGCAGGTGTAATAGACCAGCACAGGTGTAATAGCCCAGTACAAGTGTAATAGACCAGCACAGGTGTAATAGCCCAGTACAAGTGTAATAGATCAGTACAAGTGTAATAGATCAGTACAAGTGTAATAGCCCAGTGCAGGTGTAATAGCCCAGTACAGGTGTAATAGCCCAGTGCAGGTGTAATAGACCAGCACAGGTGTAATAGCCCAGTACAAGTGTAATAGATCAGTACAAGTGTAATAGATCAGTACAAGTGTAATAGCCCAGTGCAGGTGTAATAGCCCAGTGCAGGTGTAATAGACCAGCACAGGTGTAATAGATCAGTGCAGGTGTAATAAATCAGTACAAGTGTAATAGCCCACTGCAGGTGTAATAGCCCAGTGCAGGTGTAATAGACCAGCACAGGTGTAATAGATCAGTGCAGGTGTAATAGCCCAGTACAGGTGTAATAGCCCAGTGCAGGTGTAATAGACCAGCACAGGTGTAATAGATCAGTACAGGTGTAATAGATCAGGACAAGTGTAATAGCCCAGTACAGGTGTAATAGCCCAGTGCAGGTGTAATAGACCAGCACAGGTGTAATAGATCAGTGCAGGTGTAATAGATCAGTGCAGGTGTAATAGATCAGTACAAGTGTAATAGCCCAGTGCAGGTGTAATAGCCCAGTACAGGTGTAATAGCCCAGTGCAGGTGTAATAGCCCGGTGCAGGTGTAATAGACCAGCACAGGTGTAATAGATCAGTGCAGGTGTAATAGCCCAGTACAGGTGTAATAGCCCAGTGCAGGTGTAATAGACCAGCACAGGTGTAATAGATCAGTGCAGGTGTAATAGATCAGTACAGGTGTAATAGCCCAGTGCAGGTGTAATAGACCAGCACAGGTGTAATAGCCCAGTACAAGTGTAATAGACCAGCACAGGTGTAATAGATCAGTACAGATGTAATAGATCAGTACAATTGTAATAGCCCAGTGCAGGTGTAATAGCCCAGTACAGGTGTAATAGCCCAGCGCAGGTGTAATAGCCCAGCACAGGTGTAATAGATCAGTGCAGGTGTAATAGATCAGTACAGGTGTAATAGATCAGTACAAGTGTAATAGCCCAGCACAGGTGTAATAGCCCAGTACAGGTGTAATAGCCCAGTGCAGGTGTAATAGCCCAGTGCAGGTGTAATAGATCAGTACAGGTGTAATAGACCAGTGCAGGTGTAATAGATCAGTACAAGTGTAATAGCCCAGTACAAGTGTAATAGCCCAGTACAAGTGTAATAGACCAGTACAGGTGTAATAGACCAGTACAGGTGTAATAGACCAGTGCAGGTGTAATAGATCAGTACAAGTGTAATAGCCCAGTACAAGTGTAATAGCCCAGTACAAGTGTAATAGCCCAGTGCAGGTGTAATAGCCCAGTACAGGTGTAATAGACCAGTGCAGGTGTAATAGATCTAGAGCACTGTCACTCAAGAGGAGCTGCTCAGTAGACCTGAGAGAGTGTGCAGGGGTGTAAGGCAGGAGGATGTCAGAGGATTTCTAGCTCTTAAAAAAAGAAAGCTGTTTCAAAGGAATCTGGGCAGCCAGATGTTTGGCAAGACAGCCAGTGAAGAGATAAAATCTCTGATTATACTGTGGTCTGGGGTGCTCTTATTTGGGGTGCTCTCTGCTGTGAGTCCTACCTGCATATGCCTGCTGCAGCTCCTGAGCACAGTTGTTTTTGTTCATCCTGGTCAGCACGTCCACACACACCTCCACAGCAGTGTCCGGGCCATAGCTGGAGAGTACCCGGCTTATGGTCTGGGTGCGTGTGGCCTTCTCCAGGTAGCTGCGGGCGATGGGCTTGCGGTTGTCTACCAACTTCTGAGACAGGTACCACTTCAGGGTATGGAAGTCGTCCTCTTCTAGATTTTCTAGAGCCTCCAGGAGTACCTGCGCCCCTGACATGGCTACTCCTGCTGATCACAGGGACGAGGTGGAGGGGGGTTAATTTTGACTCTTTCTGTTGTCACCTCCTCAAAAACATACCTGAAGTTGTGTTTTGTTTCATTCACACATTTGAGTAATCATCTCCAAAGCTCAAAATGCTGTTTGACCTTGTGATGTCATGTAGTGGTAGTTTTCAAGATAACAGCTCCTTCTACCTTTCTTGCCAATTCCCGGGCTGAAATGATACAGAGTTTAAAAACACAGTGGAGCACTTCCTTTATTACCACATGACATCATAAGGTGGAACAGAGTGTTTTCCGTTTAAGAGAAGGACTCTAAAGATTCAGGGTTTTCATGTTAAACGTGTGAATGAAACAAAACACTTCTGTTCTATTTTTGAAGAGACAAGAACATTATATTAATGCTCCCAGTATGAATTAGATTTGCTTCTGGAAGCCAATGACATGTTGGTCTTTGTGGCCATATGACCTGGGAAAATTATGAATGACTTAGGCCTTTGTAAGATAAAAGATCTTGGGAATGCAGTCTTTTGAGTTTTTTGGGCTGAAATCATTCAAATGATTCTAGTGAAACAGAGAAGAACTCAGCCAGCCTAAATATGAAGAGTTTGTGTGTTAAAGGGATATGCCACCCCCAGGTCAAATTTGGGCATCTCCCCACAGTCCAGAGACTAAAATAAGTGGTGGAAAGCGTTTTCCTGCTCACCCAGCCATTGTCCAGGTCTGTCAGCACTGACCGCCGCGGTATCTGCAGCTCCTCCGCCTTAGACTGGAGTCTAACGGCGCCAGAGAAAGATTTCGGCCAAAAGGAATTAATTTGCTCGATGCTTTTCCCAATTACTTTGTGTGTAGTGCGCATTCATATCGAGTGCAAATAAATGTGCAAATCAACACGGAGAGCTTGACTTGGTCATTTTGGGTGGGAACTATTTTTCAGTGAGGAACAATAAAGCCGAAGCACGCAGCACGCTGACAGGGGAATCCCTGTTACGCACCAGGAAGGGAGTTCCCCTGTTGCGCAGCGTGCTCTGTGCTTCGGCTTTATTGTTCCGCACTGAAAAATAGTTCCCACCCAAAATGACCAAGTCAAGTTCTCCGTGTTGATTTGCACATTTATTTGCACTCGATATGAATGCGCACTACACAGAAAGTAATTGGGAAACGCATCGAGCAAATTAATTCCTTTTGGCCGAAATCTTTCTCTGGCGCCGTTAGACTCCAGTCTAACGCGGAGGAGCTGTAGATACCGCGGCGGTCAGTGCTGACAGACTCAGACAATGGCTGGGTGACCAGGAAAACGCTTTCCACCACTTATTTTAGTCTCTGGACTGTGGGGAGATGCCCAAGTTTGACCTGGGGGTGGCATATCCCTTTAAACATGTGAATGAAATAAAACTCCAGGCTTGTTTGTGATGAGGAAACAACATTATAACAGATCAGAAAATAACATAATATGGACTGCTTAAAGGGATAGTTCGGGTTTTTTTATGTGAATCTG
>JAVJIX010000134.1:2107500-2150000 GCA_036785185.1 Paratrypauchen microcephalus | reverse complement strand
TTTAGATTATTCTAAATTTGACATGTGATAAATCGGAGTTCCTCTGGTAAAGGCTAACTGCTACAAATACACGGTGTATTTCAGGTTCTTTTAGTCTTAGTCTTGGTTTGGTCTTGATTTTAGCCACGTTTAGTTCAGATTTTGGTTTGGTGCTATCAGTCCTGAATTAGACCCAGTTTAGTCTAATTCTGAAAGACACCATATAAAATCCAAAGCATTATTATTATTACTATGAATTGAATCCACAGATGATACTCCCTACAGACTATCAGGAGCCGGGGTCTCTCTTCTCTGGGCGGGGCTATAGCAGTCTTACAGTAGGTCTGTCTGGAGGACTTGGATGTGGTGGTGGGCTTGCTGGAGCTGGGTGGGAGGAAGCGTGGGGTGGGTGGGGCGCCTGCAGGGAGCCAGCCCAGCTCAGATCAACAATGATGGGAGAGAGAGAGGGCAGGGTGTCCTTCCTTCCTCCAGGAACAGTCCACAGGGCGGATTCACCCACAGAACAATGGCCCCACTCACAACAGCAGGGCTTGGCTGGGTGGCACCTCCGCACTGACCCCTTCCCTGCCCCTGTGCCTCTGAGCCACAGCACTGAGTCATGCTGACACAAGCTAACAGCAGTTCATGAGCATTTCTCGACTTCTATGAGTATGTGGGTACCCAGACAGTATTTGATACTGAACAGTTTTACAGTGGTTTCAAAAAAATGGCTTTTATTTTTTGTTGATGTTTTGCTCTGTTGTATGAAAACATATCATCGTATGAGCGTATGAAGTTTGCCGCTTCAAATCACGCTAAAAAAAACATAGTTGGTAAAGTGGTCACATCCCCTGGTCCACAGGTTGGCAGTGGGATCCCAGATGGATACTGTTGTTGTGTCCTTGGGTAACACACTTAAAGGTGAACTATGTAACTTTTCTGGTGGGGGGTCTGCTATCTCCATGGAAAAGTTATTGCTTTACTTGGGATGTTTTACAGTATTTCTTAGTTCAAAATACTATTCAAAAATAGACGTGTAACCTCGCCTGTTTGTCTTGAGCTAATGTAATCCTGGCCAAGACTAGCTCAAGGTTAGGAGATGGGTCCTACTGCTCCTGACAGGCTTAACCCAGAGACACTGAAGGATGGGTCAAATGCAGGTTTAACCCAGAGACAATGAAGGATGGTTCAAATTTCCCTACTGGAAGGTAAATAAGATTAAGCCTTTATTTGGTCTCACACAATGACACACAGTGACACACGGGAGAAATTTGACTTCTGCATTTGACCCATCCTTTTCAGGAGCAGTGAACAATCAGTGTATCTAAACCTTCCCCTTTCTTCACGGACACAGGTAAGTGTAATGCCACACTGGGGAACATTTCAGACTGAGCAATGGAGACACCGCCCTGTCTCCATGGTCTGAGCATTTCAGACCATGGAGACAGGGCGGTGCCAGACCCTCTACCCAAAAAGTGACATAGTGAACCTTTAACACTTAGTTTGTGGGTGGAACAGTATTCCAGAATAATAACACCTGATTGTTTTGTTCTTCCGCTCTCCTTTAGCGTCCCTGTGCCTGCACACCCAGACCCCCCCCACCCTCCAGAGCGCCCTGAGTGAGTGCAGCCTGAGGGTAGAGCCGCCTGAGCTGGTGGTCAGGTCAGTACTCCCACAGCACACACACACACGCACACACAGGGACATTTTTCGGACTTGTGATTAGAATGGCTATGTATTAAAGGGATAGTTTGGTTTTTTTGATGTGAATCTGTACGGCGTCCCCTTCAGCAGTGTCGTGCATTAACACTGACTTACCCCTGACAGTGTCCTCTGAGCTGAGTTCTGCCCCGGTTCTGGCAATGACGAAAGTAGTTCCGACAAGTTAGCGGGGACAGTTAATAAAGCTTGTTTTTCTTCTCAAAACAATATTTGTCCAAAAAGTGATATACAAAACAGAAAAAAGAAAAAGTCAGCAGCAGTGGCGTTCCTAGAGTGACTCTTGCCCCCCCCCAAACCCTAACATCCGCCCCACCACCCAAAAACAAACAAGACCGTTGTCCATACAAACTCAATGTAGACAATTTCGACCCCTTAATTGAAGTACAGTATATGAAAATAACATAGCAACACAGGGGATTGTACAGGCGCGGGCGGTGGGTGAGCTACTCTGTCTTCACGTAACCACGAGCCAGCACCAGCCCCCCACCCCCAATGAGGAGGACAGAGATGGGCCAGTGCAGGCGGGTGGGGGTGTGGCCAAATATGCCACTGTTTCCTGGTTTAGCGCTGTGCCTTTTTCTGTAGCCGTGTCCCAATTCCCAGAGTGCACGGTTCGGGGCGTGGTTTTAAGGGCATGTGCGTCACATTGCTGCTGTCCCATTTCTTTTTTGTCCCATGCAAAGTTAACACGCGAGCTGAAGGCCGCAGTAGTTTCCATGGAATTCAGGGCATGGACCAAGCGCGTGAAAAAGCACGCTTCTCGCCCTCATATATCCCAGCATGCACCGCGCGCTACTTCTTCGCCGACGCCCATGCGGTCCGCGGACTGCACTCAGGGCTGAGCAAGTATGCACAGTCTTGACTGCAGTCTGAGCCCCCTTCAAACCACGCCCCGAACTGTGCACTCTGAGAATTGGGACATGGCTTTTGTGTGTAAGCGGAGGAGGAGTGGAGAAGCGATTTGCAAGTCCAGCTCTGTCCCATGAAAAAAAACACTCATAAGCAAATTTCCACTGAAAATAAAATTAAACCACTGCTGTATCAGAGGCTCAGAGGCTCGGATAAAGGACATCCGAAAACAAACCGCAGCTAGCAGCTAGCAGCTCGTAGCGTTTGCGCAAGGGCCGGTCCAAATTCTCTGGGCGTGATTTTCAGAGACAGGGGGTGGGCATCCAGATAGAGAGGGTGGAAACCTTTCCTGAGTGTGACGTCATAAAACCAGCTTGTTCAAAATCGCCCGTTTGGGTTTTCTTTTTTCAAATGTGGAAAAGGATCGCAATTGCTCAGTTTACACATTTTGCAACTTTTAGCCATGGGGGGGCCCTAAACAGGGTAGGGGAAAACCTCACAAAAATTTCATGCCATGGGACTTTAAATTTGTTTAATTTGTTTTAAATTTAAATTAAGATATATAAGATGTATAAATAATACAATATAAAATACAGTGACTTACATTATATTATTGAATATATTAGGTCATTAAATCAGTGTCAGTTGAGTGTAGGGGTAGTGTTGCCTGTAGGAGTTTTAAGATCCAGCAGGTGTCAGTGTTCAGTGACACAGTATCGACACAGTATCAATACAGTTTGGCAATGTGTCGAAACGCTTCATCAACCTATCACTAGGTAAGAGCTCCTGTAAGTTAGCATGTGGTATGTTTAAGTACAGATGATATTATATACACTCAACAAAAATATAAACGCAACACTTTTGTTTTTGCTCCCATTTTTCATGAGATGGACTTAAAGATCTAAAATTCATTCCAGATACACAATATTACAATTTCTCTCAAACATTGTTCACAAATCTGTCTAAATGTGTGATAGTGAGCACTTCTGCTTTGCTGAGACAATCCATCCCACCTCACAGGTGCACCACATCAAGATGCTGATCTGACATCATGATTAGTGCACAGGTGTGCCTTACACTGCCCACAATAAAAGGCCACTCTGAAATGTGCAGTTTTGTCTCACAACAAAATGCCACAGATGTCACAAGCATTGAGGAAGCGTGCAATTGGCATGCTGACAGCAGGAATGTCAACCAGATCTGTTGCTCGTGGATTGAATGTTCATTTCTCCACCATAAGCCGTCTCCAAAGGCGTTTCAGAGAATATGGCAGTACATCCAACCGGCCTCACAACCGCAGACCACGTGTAACCACACCAGCCCAGGACCTCCACATCCAGCAGGTTCACCTCCAAGATCGTCTGAGACCAGCCACTCGGACAGCTGCTGAAACAATTGGTTTGCATAACCCAACAATTTATGCACAAACTGTCAGAAACCGTCTCAGGGAAGCTCAACTGCATGCTCGTCGTCCTCATCGGGGTCTTAACCTGACTCCAGATCGTCGCCGTAACAGACTTGAGTGGGCAAATGCTCACATTCGATGGCGTCTGGCACGTTGGAGAGGTGTTCTCTTCACGGATGAATCTCGGTTTACATTGTTCAGGGCAGATGGCAGACAGCGTGTGTGGCGTCGTGTGGGTGAGCGCTTTGCTGATGTCAATGTTGTGAATCGAGTGGCCCATGGTGGTGGTGGGGTTATGGTATGGGCAGGCATCTGTTATGGACGAAGAACACAGGTGCATTTTATTGATGGCATTTTGAATGCACAGAGATACCGTGATGAGATCCTGAGGCCCATTGTTGTGCCATACATCCATGAACATCACCTCATGTTTCAGCAAGATAATGCACGGCCCCATGTTGCAAGGATCTGTACACAATTCTTGGAAGCTGAAAATGTCCCAGTTCTTGCATGGCCAGCATACTCACCGGACATGTCACCCATTGAGCATGTTTGGGATGTGCTTGACCGGCGTATACGACAGCGTGTACCAGCTCCTACTAATATCCAGCAACTTCACACAGCCATTGAAGAGGAGTGGACCAACATTCCACAGGCCACAACTGACAATCTGATAAACTCTATGTGAAGAAGATGTGTTGCACTGCATGAGGCAAATGGTGGTCACACCAGATACTGACTGGTTCTGAGTCCCCAGACCCCCAATAAAGCAAAAAAAAAGAAAATGCACATTTCTGGGTGGCCTTTTATTGTGGGCAGTCTGGGGCGCACCTGTGCACTGGTCATGATGTCGGATCGGCATCTTGATGTGGCGCACCTGTGAGGTGGGGTGGATTATCTCAGCAAAGCAGAAGTGCTCACTATCACACATTTAGACAGATTTGTGAACAATGTTTGAGAGAAATGGTAATATTGTGTATCTGGAATGAATTTTAGATCTTTAAGTCCATCTCATGAAAAATGGAAGCAAAAACAAAAGTGTTGTGTTTATATTTTTGTTGAGTGTAAAACAAAAATAGTTATGTCGATACCTGTGCAGCAGTCTTATCTGGCCTCACTTCCGTGTATGAATGGAGGGAGGGGAGCTGGTAGCTGTGTCAAGCACTAGCGCGCGTGCGAATGGCTGTCTCATTCCCGCGAGTGTTTCGCAAGCGAGCGGTGCGTTCAGGGACCAGTAGTAGTAGGAATATTTAAAGGTCCCATGGCATGAAATTTTCACTTTCTGAGGTTTTTGAACGTTAATGTGAGCTCCCCTACCCTGTTTAGGCCCCCCCCCTCCCCCATGGCTAAAAGTTGCGAAATGTCTAAACTGAGCATTTGCGGTCCTTTTCTGCATTACACAAAACCAGTGTTGAAACAGGCGAGTTCGGACAAGGCACCTTTTTGACGTCAGATCGGCAAATGCAGCTCCAGCCCCTCCCTCTGTCTCCGCTCAGCGTCCCTGTATATCCCGCCCATAGAGTTTGGACTGTGAATGCGCTACAATGCGAAATGCGTTATTTTATTTGCCTGGAGGCACGTCCGAGTGTTTCTAGGCTCGCAGGTCCCTTACCCGACCCTCTGGACCTCTGAAATACCAGTGGTTTAATTTTATTTTCTGTGTAAATATGCTTTTTTTCATTGCAAAGTCTCTCATCTGTCTCTCACGGAAGAGCAGACAGAGAGGAGCCGAGCTGCGCTGAGCTGCGGGGAAACCCGCCCCCCCGCTCCTTAGCCAATCTCTCTGTCCTTCTCATTTGCAGTGAAGCAGCAACACTCAGAATAAAGCATTTTAGACACTTATCTAGCCTCATGAAGACTGTCAGAGTCATATCTCATGCAGTGAGTGTTGATTTTGAAGAAGGATTCATTTACAGTATTAGGGAACCATTAAGGAGCCATATAAAAGCATCAAGAAGTACCATGTCATGGGACCTTTAATATCAACCGCAGTTTGGCGTATTTAAACGTGGGTTACAATAGCCAAATGCATCTTAGGGTCTTTTGTTAATGCACTGAAACGTTAATTGAAAATTATATTAATGACAAAAACTAATTTTAACACTGACGGTTGTTTAGCTTAAGGGACAAAGGGCTTTTTGGACGCATTGGTGCCCTGCTAGTACCTCGAGAAAACGTGGTGCTTTCTGTGTCATAATATCATAATCAATTATGTAACTGCGTTTTGCCTGGTCAAAACTGAATTGTCTGAAATGTTTAGTCAAAATTACATTACAGATACCTCACATGACAATTCCCACTACACAAAATGAAATAACACCTATTCGGAATGGCATATCTACAATGCTAATTCCGAATAGTCAAACTTAGCGTTTAAATGTTAAAATGGCTCGTCATAGTGGGACTGTCTGTACAGGTTTGGAGATCCGGTCTCTGTCAACTGCTCCACCTCACAAGTCACCTACCTGGGCTGGGAGAATGTGCCGGTAAGACTTGCCTTCTGTTTTCCTGGCTCCTGACTCCTCCCTCTGACTCCCCCTGACTCCTCCTCCTAGCCCCTTCATAGTCTGGTGGTCCCCTCACAGCCTGGTGGCTCTGGTAATGCTCAAATGTTGTTCTTCTCAGACTCCCACTCCTGGAGCAATGTTGTTCCTGCTGTGGACGGAGAAGGCCCTGAGCACATGGAGCCTGAAGCCTGTGTGTTTCGCTATGTCTGAGGTGGGAAAGTGTGACATCACACTGCCTGTCACCGTCTACCGTGAGTAATATGACCCACACTGCACAAGTTAAGTGAAGTTAAAGGGATATGCCACCCCCAGGTCAAATTTGGGCATCTCCCCACAGTCCAGAGACTAAAATAAGTGGTGGAAAGCGTTTTCCTGCTCACCCAGCCATTGTTCGAGTCTGTCGCCACTGACCGCCGCGGTATCTGGTGCTCCTCCGCCTTAGACTGGAGTCTAACGGCGCCAGAGAAAGATTTCGGCCAAAAGGAATTAATTTGCTCGATGCGTTTCCCAATTACTTTCTGTGTAGTGCGCATTCATATCGAGTGCAAATAAATGTACAAATCAACACGGAGAGCTTGCCTTGGTCATTTTGGGTGGGAACTATTTTTCAGTGCGGAACAATAAAGCCGAAGCACAGAGCACGCTCTGCACGCTGCGCCGCCCAAATTTGACCTGGGGGTGGCATATCCCTTTAAGATGTATTAACTTCTTGGGTTCTTTTTAAAGACAATACAGTAGGCTAGTTGACATGTTTCAGCTCCCAGCTGCTTGCCATCTTTAGAACTGTCACTGGCATAGGTCACTCACACTGACCACGCCTCCCATCACTCTCTGTGGAGGAGGGTATCCCAGGTGTGTGAAAGGAGGAACGCTCCGTCATCATGGTTAATGCTGTTCATGCCCCATTTCCTGATTTCAGTGGCCTCCCTGATCCGGCGTTTGAGCTTGTTGTGATTATTTCTTTTAGAGTGGTCTGATATGGCGGTTTCCCAAATCAAACTGGCCCAATGCATCTCTCCTCTTAAGGTTAATGTAGATTGTGCACTGTCACTGCCTCATAAATAAATAAATGAAAATGTTTCCTTCTGGCATTCCTTTTAATGCCAGACCTGTACATTATGATTTAATGTACGATTTGCACTGGATTTCATAGAAAGTGTTGCGTTTTTGTTCTTGTGGGATTTTATGACACAAGATAAAAGGAGAAATTCAATTTGTCAACTGGAAAAAGTTTGTTTGGTCGAAAACGTTTCGCAGCTCATCCGCGCTGCTTCGTCAGTTCTGGCAGGAGTGCTGATGGACACTGCTTATATCTAGCTGCAGGGACTACAGGTGGAAATGAGCTCTAATGCTACAACCTCTAATGCTACGACACAAGCTCAAACGCTGGATCACGGAGGCCACTCAACTCAGGAAAAGGAGCACGGACATCATGAACCGTGATGATGGAACATTCCTCCTTTCACACACCTGGGACACCCTCCTCCAGAGACCACCGGGCCACGGGAGGCGTGGTCAGTCTGAGTGACCTGCACGGTCCATCAGGCTCATAGTCATAGTTATAGTTGCTTTATTGTCGAAAAACAATCATATGTACATGTACGTAGAGTGAATTCGAAATTTAGTTTCCCCACTAACCAGGCAGGACAGTGATAGAGTGGCTAGGGGAGGGGCCGCTGCGCTTGCGCGTGCCGCCGACTGGGAGATGCAGAGCAGAAAAGATGCAATACAATCAATACAATTATACACAACATGTAATGACAGAAAACACTTGGATAGGTAACATACGGTGTCTTTTTCTTTGGTGACAAGAGGGAAGGGTGTGGGGCAAGGGAAAAGATCAGAAATCAATGAAATTTATTGAAAACTGAAGAAGAAGCAGACATCCTAAAAATAGACAGGGCAGTATTACTTAATACATGTGAGTGTGAGTCCAATAGTGTGTGGCAATGATTTTGTAGAGTCTGAGATAAGCGGCGGGTGGCGGCCTTGGACGTGTTTGTGCAGAAGGTGCAGTCAAAACAAAGTGAAGTCCAGTTGAATCACATATTTCCAGGAGAATTGATTACAAAAGGGGAATTTAACATAATCGATACATTTTAGAACCCAGGCGAACAGACAATTTGCCAGAACTCTGGTTTCTGTCAGGTCTCCACTTCCTGCAGGTCTGTGCGACTCGCAATCCTCCCCCTGGCACGTACGATAATGAATATGGACCGAGCCGCTCTTCCCCACAGTTCCAAATCCATTTATCCGCGATGTTATCTAGCGCCAGGTGAATCCTACAGATGGGATTAAACGTTCACCTGTGTTTTTCCTTCTGATGTTGCCCCCCCGAGGCTGACCATGCCTACAGAAAGTAACAACAGCTCATATACGACACATCACCACAGACACTGGTGATATTTCTGAAGATGGCAGCAGCAGCAGACAAAGCATGTCAACAAGCCTACTGTATTGTCTTTAAAAAGAACCCAACAAGTTAATGTGCATAAGAAAACAAAATTAATGTTTTTGGATTAGTAAGATACAGTTTCAGTTGTGCTTCAGAATCTCTCTCTACAGCCTACATCAGTCTTTTAATGCATGAAGCCCCTCCATGTTATTAAAGAGCTTATATTATGTTATTTTCTGATCTCTGTTATGTTTCCTCATCAGAAACACACCTGGAGTTGTGTTTTGTTTCATTCACACATGTTTAACACATAAACCTGCATTTATACACTGAGTTCTTCTCTCAAACAGAAAACACATTCCTGTTTCACCTTGTGATGTCATGTGGTAATACAGGAAGTGCTCCACTGTGTTTTTAAACTCCCTGTACCTTCACTAGGATCATTTGGATGATTTCAGACCTGGAACTGCTAATCTCTACTGAACCAAAGGTAAAAGGAGCTGTTAACCTGAAAACTACCACCTCACATGACATCACAAGGGGGAACAGAGCATTTTGAGCGATGAAGATGTAGACAGACTAATAGTAAAGGGTTTGTAGCAGCCGATAATGTAATAACTGCCTATAATGTAAGAAAATGTCTGAAACAATAATGTAATAACCTGATGCTAATAATGTAGTCACATATTACATTACATTATTGGTTAGTTATTACATTATTCGCTGGTTTAAAAACTGCAGCTCTTCATACAAAACTATGATTTGTAAAACAGAAAACAATTCCAGTAGTTCCAATAACTAAGGCAAAAGGCTTAATAAACGTCCATCTATTCACTGAAAAAGCAGCCCAAGAAAATAAAAAAGAAAGAAAAATGTCCATCACTTCTTCCAGTAAATTGTATATACTTCTCTATGTGTATTTGTGATGCGCTTTGTACCTGTGTTGTAAAAGGAAAATTAACGTTTATTTTTTACAATCTGAGCCTTCTTTCGGTAATAAAACAAGTAGTTTTACTCACCCATAGCAGTTTGGTGTCAATTGGAGCAGTATCGCAGAACTTATGTTGAGCCGTTCTGTTCTACTAATGATCCCGTATCCGTTAGCGTGAGTGCTCGGGGCATTGCAGTGTCAAAATAACACAAACTTTAGCACTTTTCAAATCACAGAAGATCGCTGTGTCAGGGTAGACTTTTAGTGGATTCCAAAACGGCCTGAAACCCGATATGCAGCTATAGTTTCATTTGATGACGTCATCAGAGAGGACAGTGCGCATGCGTGAACTCAGCTGTTTTGTAAACACCGCTAGTCCGAAAGAAGCTAACACCGCTCTGAACTTTACTTTTCTGTTGCAATATCGGGTTTCAGGCCGTTTTGGAATCTACTAAAAGTCTACCCTGATACAGCGATCTTCTGTGATTTGAAAAGTGCTAAAGTTTGTGTTATTTGGAGACCGCAAATCAGTGCCCCGAGCACTCACGCTAACGGATACGGGATCATTAGCAGAACAGAACGGCTCAACATAAGTTCTGCGATACTGCTCCAATTGACACCAAACTGCTATGGGTGAGTAAAACTACTTGTTTTATTACCAAAAGAAGGCTCAGATTGTAAAAAAACGTTACTTTTCCTTTAAAGGAAAAGTAACGTTATTTTACAATCTGAGCCTTCTTTCGGTAATAAAACAAGTCGTTTGACTCACCCATATCACGTTCGTGTCATTTGGAGCTGTTTGAAGAACGTTACGTTGTGGCGTTTCTGTTAGGATTTGTTAGCATTTGTATTCGGGGCATTACTTTGCGGTCTCCAAATAACACAAACTTTAGCACTTTTCAAATCATAGAAGCCCGATGTCTTAATGAAAAATTTCGTTTGAAGCAAAAGTGGCCTGTAATCCGAGGTTTATCCATAGTTTTCAGCTTTGCGTTTCCTATTTGGGGCCCAGGAGCAGTCCGCGCATGCGCACTGGCGTCCTCATCTACTCGAAACTATGGCTAAATCTCGGATTACAGGCCACTTTTGCTTCAAATGAAATTTTTCATTAAGACATCGGGCTTCTATGATTTGAAAAGTGCTAAAGTTTGTGTTATTTGGAGACCGCAAAGCAAATGATACGAGCACCATGTTAAAAGATACGGGATCATTAGTAGAACAGAACGGCTCAACATAAGTTCTGCGATACTGCTCCAATTGACAGAAAAATGCTATGGGTGAGTAAAACTACTTGTTTTATTACCGAAAGAAGGCTCAGATTGTAAAATAACGTTACTTTGCCTTTAAGTCTGTGTATGAGTGTGTGTAAGTGTACATGTGTGTGCGTGTGTGTATAAGGGTTCCACTCTTTTTCACTCCTCCCGGACCAGCTCTATACTCTCCATCGGGTGCTCCAGGGTTCGTGGGAGTTTGCCTAACCAGTCCACATGCGCTTTGTGGACCTGGAGAAGGCATTTGACTTTCTGCTAGTGAGTAACTTATCTACAGATCGGGATGGAATGGGGCAGCTATTTCACAGAATGAGAGTGAGACTCGATTAAATGGATCTAACATCGACATCTTTTGTTTGAGAGATAACTCAATAATTCTTGATAAGATTTCTGATAGAGATAAGATTTGTTGTGTAGATTTTGAGCTCTAGGCTCATTGCCAGCATCCTCTACCATACTAGCCACAGGACTAGACAGACTGAACTTCAACGTGTTATGTAGAAAAGCAGGTTCAGCTGGAGACATGGGGCAGATTCAGGATTTGCTCAGAAGCGTTCAGAAGTAGTGTGACACTTTTAATTTAATAAATAAATATTTGAGTAAATGATATAGAAGAAATTATTACATTAGTAGTTGCAGTTATTTAATTTTAACTTAAACAGGCCAATAATGTAATAACTAGCTCATAATGTAATAACTTACTACATTATTAGTAACAGGTTATTACATAAAAATTATTACATTATAGGCAGTTATCACCCCAGGAGGCCCGGGGAAGACCCAGAACACCCAACTCTGTGTCCTGACTGGCCTGGGAACGCCTTGGGATCCCCCCGGAGGAGCTGGAGGAAGTGTCTGGGGTGAGGGAAGTCTGGGAGTCCCTGCTTAGACTGTTGCCCCCACAACCCAGCCCCGGATAAGGATTATCAAATTATTGGCTTTATTACATTATTGGCTGCTGCAGGGTGACTCAAATGTTTGAGAGAAGAGCCTAAATATGCAGAGTTTGTGTGTTAAACATGTGTGAATGAAACAAAACACAACTCCAGAAGCCAGAGCCTGCTATTATTTAGCTACTTTTTCTCACTATGATTTTTCATGAGTCACACCTCGGGACATTACGGAGTTCAGGCTCTTTGGTTTCAACTATACAGTCAGTCTCAGGACCCAAAACCCCTTTTGTGGGACCTTGTGTCAAGTGATCTGAGTCTGTTAAAAGTGCTGCTACAGTCACATACAATGTAGTTGTGAAATTGTGAACAAAGAATCCTGACCTGATGAGGAATACAACAATATAACCTTACAGGGGTTTATGCTTAAAAAGCCTCAGTGTGTCAGCTTGGCACATTTGACAATATCAGCAACTGCCTTTAGCTTCCAACAAACTAGTTACAGCGCCATCTGTTGGTGCTGTGTATATACAAATGTATTTTGTTTTGACATATTTACAAGACACATAAACTATTTCACACGTATCACACGAAATATAGGCTGAAGCTGGAGCAGGTGTAACTGTGAGGAGCAGGTGTGACTGTGAGGAGCAGGTGTGACTGTGAGGAGCAGGTGTGTGGAGGAGGTGTGACTGTGAGGAGCAGGTGTGACTGTGAGGAGCAGGTGTGACTGTGAGGAGCAGGTGTATGGAGCAGGTGTGACTGTGAGGAGCAGGTGTGTGGAGGAGGTGTGACTGTGAGGAGCAGGTGTGTGGAGCAGGTGTGACTGTGAGGAGCAGGTGTATGGAGCAGGTGTAACTGTGAGGAGCAGGTGTGACTGTGAGGAGCAGGTGTGACTGTGAGGAGCAGGTGTGTGGAGGAGGTGTGACTGTGAGGAGCAGGTGTGTGGAGCAGGTGTGACTGTGAGGAGCAGGTGTGACTGTGAGGAGCAGGTGTGACTGTGAGGAGCAGGTGTAACTGTGAGGAGCAGGTGTATGGAGCAGGTGTGACTGTGAGGAGCAGGTGTGACTGTGAGGAGCAGGTGTAACTGTGAGGAGCAGGTGTGACTGTGAGGAGCAGGTGTGTGGAGCAGGTGTAACTGTGAGGAGCAGGTGTGACTGTGAGGAGCAGGTGTAACTGTGAGGAGCAGGTGTGACTGTGAGGAGCAGGTGTGACTGTGAGGAGCAGGTGTGTGGAGCAGGTGTAACTGTGAGGAGCAGGTGTGACTGTGAGGAGCAGGTGTGACTGTGAGGAGCAGGTGTAACTGTGAGGAGCAGGTGTGACTGTGAGGAGCAGGTGTGTGGAGCAGGTGTGACTGTGAGGAGCAGGTGTGACTGTGAGGAGCAGGTGTGACTGTGAGGAGCAGGTGTAACTGTGAGGAGCAGGTGTAACTGTGAGGAGCAGGTGTGACTGTGAGGAGCAGGTGTATGGAGCAGGTGTAACTGTGAGGAGCAGGTGTGACTGTGAGGAGCAGGTGTAACTGTGAGGAGCAGGTGTGACTGTGAGGAGCAGGTGTAACTGTGAGGAGCAGGTGTGACTGTGAGGAGCAGGTGTAACTGAGGAGCAGGTGTGACTGTGAGGAGCAGGTGTGACTGTGAGGAGCAGGTGTAACTGTGAGGAGCAGGTGTGACTGTGAGGAGCAGGTGTGACTGTGAGGAGCAGGTGTATGGAGCAGGTGTAACTGTGAGGAGCAGGTGTATGGAGCAGGTGTGACTGTGAGGAGCAGGTGTGACTGTGAGGAGCAGGTGTATGGAGCAGGTGTGACTGTGAGGAGCAGGTGTAACTGTGAGGAGCAGGTGTGACTGTGAGGAGCAGGTGTATGGAGCAGGTGTGACTGTGAGGAGCAGGTGTGACTGTGAGGAGCAGGTGTATGGAGCAGGTGTAACTGTGAGGAGCAGGTGTGACTGTGAGGAGCAGGTGTAAGTGTGAGGAGCAGGTGTAACTGTGAGGAGCAGGTGTATGGAGCAGGTGTGACTGTGAGGAGCAGGTGTAACTGTGAGGAGCAGGTGTATGGAGCAGGTGTAACTGTGAGAAGCAGGTGTGACTGTGAGGAGCAGGTGTAACTGTGAGGAGCAGGTGTAACTGTGAGGAGCAGGTGTATGGAGCAGGTGTGACTGTGAGGAGCAGGTGTGACTGTGAGGAGCAGGTGTATGGAGCAGGTGTAACTGTGAGGAGCAGGTGTGACTGTGAGGAGCAGGTGTAACTGTGAGGAGCAGGTGTAACTGTGAGGAGCAGGTGTATGGAGCAGGTGTGACTGTGAGGAGCAGGTGTAACTGTGAGGAGCAGGTGTATGGAGCAGGTGTAACTGTGAGGAGCAGGTGTGACTGTGAGGAGCAGGTGTAACTGTGAGGAGCAGGTGTGACTGTGAGGAGCAGGTGTAACTGTGAGGAGCAGGTGTATGGAGCAGGTGTAACTGTGAGGAGCAGGTGTGACTGTGAGGAGCAGGTGTGACTGTGAGGAGCAGGTGTAACTGTGAGGAGCAGCTGTATGGAGCAGGTGTGACTGTGAGGAGCAGGTGTGACTGTGAGGAGCAGGTGTATGGAGCAGGTGTGACTGTGAGGAGCAGGTGTAACTGTGAGGAGCAGGTGTAACTGTGAGGAGCAGGTGTATGGAGCAGGTGTGACTGTGAGGAGCAGGTGTGACTGTGAGGAGCAGGTGTATGGAGCAGGTGTAACTGTGAGGAGCAGGTGTGACTGTGAGGAGCAGGTGTAACTGTGAGGAGCAGGTGTAACTGTGAGGAGCAGGTGTATGGAGCAGGTGTGACTGTGAGGAGCAGGTGTAACTGTGAGGAGCAGGTGTATGGAGCAGGTGTAACTGTGAGGAGCAGGTGTGACTGTGAGGAGCAGGTGTAACTGTGAGGAGCAGGTGTGACTGTGAGGAGCAGGTGTAACTGTGAGGAGCAGGTGTATGGAGCAGGTGTAACTGTGAGGAGCAGGTGTAACTGTGAGGAGCAGGTGTGACTGTGAGGAGCAGGTGTAACTGTGAGGAGCAGGTGTGACTGTGAGGAGCAGGTGTGTGGAGCAGGTGTGACTGTGAGGAGCAGGTGTAACTGTGAGGAGCAGGTGTGACTGTGAGGAGCAGGTGTAACTGTGAGGAGCAGGTGTGACTGTGAGGAGCAGGTGTATGGAGCAGGTGTGACTGTGAGGAGCAGGTGTGACTGCGAGGAGCAGGTGTGTGGAGGAGGTGTGACTGTGAGGAGCAGGTGTGTGGAGCAGGTGTGACTGTGAGGAGCAGGTGTGACTGTGAGGAGCAGGTGTAACTGTGAGGAGCAGGTGTGACTGTGAGGAGCAGGTGTGTGGAGCAAGTGTGACTGTGAGGAGCAGGTGTGACTGTGAGGAGCAGGTGTAACTGTGAGGAGCAGGTGTGACTGTGAGGAGCAGGTGTGTGGAGCAGGTGTGACTGTGAGGAGCAGGTGTGACTGTGAGGAGCAGGTGTAACTGTGAGGAGCAGGTGTATGGAGCAGGTGTATGGAGCAGGTGTGACTGTGAGGAGCAGGTGTGACTGTGAGGAGCAGGTGTAACTGTGAGGAGCAGGTGTGACTGTGAGGAGCAGGTGTAACTGTGAGGAGCAGGTGTGACTGTGAGGAGCAGGTGTGACTGTGAGGAGCAGAAGATCTGGTGTAACTGTGAGGAGCAGGTGTAACTGAGGAGCAGGTGTAACTGTGAGGAGCAGGTGTAACTGTGAGGAGCAGGTGTGACTGTGAGGAGCAGGTGTATGGAGCAGGTGTGACTGTGAGGAGCAGGTGTGACTGTGAGGAGCAGGTGTATGGAGCAGGTGTAACTGTGAGGAGCAGGTGTGACTGTGAGGAGCAGGTGTAAGTGTGAGGAGCAGGTGTAACTGTGAGGAGCAGGTGTATGGAGCAGGTGTGACTGTGAGGAGCAGGTGTAACTGTGAGGAGCAGGTGTATGGAGCAGGTGTAACTGTGAGAAGCAGGTGTGACTGTGAGGAGCAGGTGTAACTGTGAGGAGCAGGTGTAACTGTGAGGAGCAGGTGTGACTGTGAGGAGCAGGTGTAACTGTGAGGAGCAGGTGTGACTGTGAGGAGCAGCGTATGGAGCAGGTGTGACTGTGAGGAGCAGGTGTGACTGTGAGGAGCAGGTGTGTGGAGCAGGTGTGACTGTGAGGAGCAGGTGTAACTGTGAGGAGCAGCTGTATGGAGCAGGTGTGACTGTGAGGAGCAGGTGTGACTGTGAGGAGCAGGTGTATGGAGCAGGTGTGACTGTGAGGAGCAGGTGTAACTGTGAGGAGCAGGTGTAACTGTGAGGAGCAGGTGTATGGAGCAGGTGTGACTGTGAGGAGCAGGTGTGACTGTGAGGAGCAGGTGTATGGAGCAGGTGTAACTGTGAGGAGCAGGTGTGACTGTGAGGAGCAGGTGTAACTGTGAGGAGCAGGTGTAACTGTGAGGAGCAGGTGTATGGAGCAGGTGTGACTGTGAGGAGCAGGTGTAACTGTGAGGAGCAGGTGTATGGAGCAGGTGTAACTGTGAGGAGCAGGTGTGACTGTGAGGAGCAGGTGTAACTGTGAGGAGCAGGTGTGACTGTGAGGAGCAGGTGTAACTGTGAGGAGCAGGTGTATGGAGCAGGTGTAACTGTGAGGAGCAGGTGTGACTGTGAGGAGCAGGTGTGACTGTGAGGAGCAGGTGTAACTGTGAGGAGCAGGTGTGACTGTGAGGAGCAGGTGTGACTGTGAGGAGCAGGTGTATGGAGCAGGTGTAACTGTGAGGAGCAGCTGTATGGAGCAGGTGTGACTGTGAGGAGCAGGTGTGACTGTGAGGAGCAGGTGTATGGAGCAGGTGTGACTGTGAGGAGCAGGTGTAACTGTGAGGAGCAGGTGTAACTGTGAGGAGCAGGTGTATGGAGCAGGTGTGACTGTGAGGAGCAGGTGTGACTGTGAGGAGCAGGTGTATGGAGCAGGTGTAACTGTGAGGAGCAGGTGTGACTGTGAGGAGCAGGTGTAACTGTGAGGAGCAGGTGTAACTGTGAGGAGCAGGTGTATGGAGCAGGTGTGACTGTGAGGAGCAGGTGTAACTGTGAGGAGCAGGTGTATGGAGCAGGTGTAACTGTGAGAAGCAGGTGTGACTGTGAGGAGCAGGTGTAACTGTGAGGAGCAGGTGTGACTGTGAGGAGCAGGTGTAACTGTGAGGAGCAGGTGTATGGAGCAGGTGTAACTGTGAGGAGCAGGTGTAACTGTGAGGAGCAGGTGTGACTGTGAGGAGCAGGTGTAACTGTGAGGAGCAGGTGTGACTGTGAGGAGCAGGTGTGTGGAGCAGGTGTGACTGTGAGGAGCAGGTGTAACTGTGAGGAGCAGGTGTGACTGTGAGGAGCAGGTGTAACTGTGAGGAGCAGGTGTGACTGTGAGGAGCAGGTGTATGGAGCAGGTGTGACTGTGAGGAGCAGGTGTGACTGCGAGGAGCAGGTGTGACTGTGAGGAGGTGTGACTGTGAGGAGCAGGTGTGACTGGAGCAGGTGTGACTGTGAGGAACAGGTGTGACTGTGAGGAGCAGGTGTAACTGTGAGGAGCAGGTGTGACTGTGAGGAGCAGGTGTGACTGTGAGGAGCAGGTGTGTGGAGCAAGTGTGACTGTGAGGAGCAGGTGTGACTGTGAGGAGCAGGTGTAACTGTGAGGAGCAGGTGTGACTGTGAGGAGCAGGTGTAACTGTGAGGAGCAGGTGTGACTGTGAGGAGCAGGTGTGACTGTGAGGAGCAGGTGTGACTGTGAGGAGCAGGTGTAACTGTGAGGAGCAGGTGTGACTGTGAGGAGCAGGTGTGTGGAGCAGGTGTGACTGTGAGGAGCAGGTGTGACTGTGAGGAGCAGGTGTAACTGTGAGGAGCAGGTGTATGGAGCAGGTGTATGGAGCAGGTGTGACTGTGAGGAGCAGGTGTGACTGTGAGGAGCAGGTGTAACTGTGAGGAGCAGGTGTGACTGTGAGGAGCAGGTGTAACTGTGAGGAGCAGGTGTGACTGTGAGGAGCAGGTGTGACTGTGAGGAGCAGAAGATCTGGTGTAACTGTGAGGAGCAGGTGTAACTGAGGAGCAGGTGTAACTGTGAGGAGCAGGTGTAACTGTGAGGAGCAGGTGTGACTGTGAGGAGCAGGTGTAACTGTGAGGAGCAGGTGTATGGAGCAGGTGTAACTGTGAGGAGCAGGTGTGACTGTGAGGAGCAGGTGTGACTGTGAGGAGCAGGTGTAACTGTGAGGAGCAGGTGTGACTGTGAGGAGCAGGTGTGACTGTGAGGAGCAGGTGTATGGAGCAGGTGTAACTGTGAGGAGCAGCTGTATGGAGCAGGTGTGACTGTGAGGAGCAGGTGTGACTGTGAGGAGCAGGTGTATGGAGCAGGTGTGACTGTGAGGAGCAGGTGTAACTGTGAGGAGCAGGTGTAACTGTGAGGAGCAGGTGTATGGAGCAGGTGTGACTGTGAGGAGCAGGTGTGACTGTGAGGAGCAGGTGTATGGAGCAGGTGTAACTGTGAGGAGCAGGTGTGACTGTGAGGAGCAGGTGTAACTGTGAGGAGCAGGTGTAACTGTGAGGAGCAGGTGTATGGAGCAGGTGTGACTGTGAGGAGCAGGTGTAACTGTGAGGAGCAGGTGTATGGAGCAGGTGTAACTGTGAGGAGCAGGTGTGACTGTGAGGAGCAGGTGTAACTGTGAGGAGCAGGTGTGACTGTGAGGAGCAGGTGTAACTGTGAGGAGCAGGTGTATGGAGCAGGTGTAACTGTGAGGAGCAGGTGTAACTGTGAGGAGCAGGTGTGACTGTGAGGAGCAGGTGTAACTGTGAGGAGCAGGTGTGACTGTGAGGAGCAGGTGTGTGGAGCAGGTGTGACTGTGAGGAGCAGGTGTAACTGTGAGGAGCAGGTGTGACTGTGAGGAGCAGGTGTAACTGTGAGGAGCAGGTGTGACTGTGAGGAGCAGGTGTATGGAGCAGGTGTGACTGTGAGGAGCAGGTGTGACTGCGAGGAGCAGGTGTGTGGAGGAGGTGTGACTGTGAGGAGCAGGTGTGTGGAGCAGGTGTGACTGTGAGGAGCAGGTGTGACTGTGAGGAGCAGGTGTAACTGTGAGGAGCAGGTGTGACTGTGAGGAGCAGGTGTGACTGTGAGGAGCAGGTGTGTGGAGCAAGTGTGACTGTGAGGAGCAGGTGTGACTGTGAGGAGCAGGTGTAACTGTGAGGAGCAGGTGTGACTGTGAGGAGCAGGTGTGTGGAGCAGGTGTGACTGTGAGGAGCAGGTGTGACTGTGAGGAGCAGGTGTAACTGTGAGGAGCAGGTGTATGGAGCAGGTGTATGGAGCAGGTGTGACTGTGAGGAGCAGGTGTGACTGTGAGGAGCAGGTGTAACTGTGAGGAGCAGGTGTGACTGTGAGGAGCAGGTGTAACTGTGAGGAGCAGGTGTGACTGTGAGGAGCAGGTGTGACTGTGAGGAGCAGAAGATCTGGTGTAACTGTGAGGAGCAGGTGTAACTGAGGAGCAGGTGTAACTGTGAGGAGCAGGTGTAACTGTGAGGAGCAGGTGTGACTGTGAGGAGCAGGTGTAACTGTGAGGAGCAGGTGTGACTGTGAGGAGCAGGTGTGACTGTGAGGAGCAGAAGATCTGGTGTAACTGTGAGGAGCAGGTGTATGGAGCAGGTGTGACTGTGAGGAGCAGGTGTGACTGTGAGGAGCAGGTGTGACTGTGAGGAGCAGGTGTGTGGAGCAGGTGTGACTGTGAGGAGCAGGTGTGACTGTGAGGAGCAGGTGTAACTGTGAGGAGCAGGTGTGACTGTGAGGAGCAGGTGTGTGGAGCAGGTGTGACTGTGAGGAGCAGGTGTGACTGTGAGGAGCAGGTGTAACTGTGAGGAGCAGGTGTATGGAGCAGGTGTAACTGTGAGGAGCAGGTGTGACTGTGAGGAGCAGGTGTGTGGAGCAGGTGTGACTGTGAGGAGCAGGTGGGACTGTGAGGAGCAGGTGTAACTGTGAGGAGCAGGTGTAACTGTGAGGAGCAGGTGTATGGAGCAGGTGTGACTGTGAGGAGCAGGTGTGACTGTGAGGAGCAGGTGTAACTGTGAGGAGCAGGTGTGACTGTGAGGAGCAGGGGTAACTGTGAGGAGCAGGTTTATGGAGCAGGTGTGACTGTGAGGAGCAGGTGTGTGGAGCAGGTGTGACTGTGAGGAGCAGGTGTGACTGTGAGGAGCAGGTGTAACTGTGAGGAGCAGGTGTATGGAGCAGGTGTGACTGTGAGGAGCAGGTGTGACTGTGAGGAGCAGGTGTGTGGAGCAGGTGTGACTGTGAGGAGCAGGTGTGACTGTGAGGAGCAGGTGTAACTGTGAGGAGCAGGTGTATGGAGCAGGTGTGACTGTGAGGAGCAGGTGTGACTGTGAGGAGCAGGTGTAACTGTGAGGAGCAGGTGTAACTGTGAGGAGCAGGTGTGACTGTGAAGAGCAGGTGTAACTGTGAGGAGCAGGTGTAACTGTGAGGAGCAGGTGTATGGAGCAGGTGTAACTGTGAGGAGCAGGTGTGTGGAGCAGGTGTAACTGTGAGGAGCAGGTGTGACTGTGAGGAGCAGGTGTAACTGTGAGGAGCAGGTGTGACTGTGAGGAGCAGGTGTAACTGTGAGGAGCAGGTGTATGGAGCAGGTGTGACTGTGAGGAGCAGGTGTGACTGTGAGGAGCAGGTGTGACTGTGAAGAGCAGGTGTAACTGTGAGGAGCAGGTGTAACTGTGAGGAGCAGGTGTATGGAGCAGGTGTAACTGTGAGGAGCAGGTGTAACTGTGAGGAGCAGGTGTAACTGTGAGGAGCAGGTGTCCTCACAGTATAATGGTGTGAAACAGGACACACTGGATATACTGTTGAACACTTATGCTCTACTGACCATGTGTGCTCTGTCTGCCCACAGAGCCTCCAGAGAGAGTGTCTGTGACCTTTAGGAACCTCTCGTTGCCCCCGCTGGGGAGTCCCACAGGGTCCCGGGGGGAGGACTCCTCAGGGCCCCTGCTGCAGCTCCTGGAGGAGGGCCAGGTGTACTGTCTGCAGTGTGAGGTGGGGGCCGTGGCTCCTGCTCAGAACATGACGGTGACCTTCTACAGGGGCCTCAGAGAGCTGCGTGTCATGAGAAGCAGCAAAGCAAACGAGCATCCAGTGAACGAGAACTTCTGCCTGGACTACAGCGTGAGCAGAGAGGACCATGGGGCCACCTTCTGGTGTGAGGCCAGGCTAGAGCTGGGACCTGAAGGCCCACAGCCCCCTCCAGTGGTCAGATCACACAACATCACGGCTGTTGTGAACTGTGAGTACACAGAGCTAGAAGTCTGCAGAAAGTACAGTACTGTACCTATGTACATGTGGTCTCTGGGTTGATCTCTTGTTTACAGTCACTGAGGAGCAAGTGGAGGCCCCACCTACTCGCTCCAGCAGAGAGCATGCTGGGAGAGATACAGTGTCAGCACAGAGCCGGCAGGGCCAGAGGCAGGACCCTCTGCATGGGCCAAAAGGAGCAGGTCAGGGACACCACACTCACCTCTGTTAAGTCTCTTTATACTGTTATAGCAACATTTGGGGCTATTGTTATCAATGAAATACATATTGGAATCAGGGATATGTTCAGTATGACTCTGCCCAGAGGATTCTTACAATACAATCACTGATCATTACACACAAATGTGCTCACATACATTTGTGAGTAATGAGCACAACCTCCACAGCTCATGCAGGCCGAGAGGTCTTGACCAAGGCATCAGGTACAGTTATGTCAGAACACACACATCTATTTAGATTTGAGGAATGTGGGGCTTTATTTGAAATAGTTCATCAGACATCACAACAGACTGGGAAGTGTTCAAGCAGGCTGCCACACACAACGACCACATGGACATTGAGGAGTACATAGACACTGTGACTTCCTACATCACCAAATGCATTGATGATGTCACACACACCAGGACCATCATCACCAGGGCTAACCAGAAGCCATGGCTGACAGGGGAGGTTCACAGACTGTTGATGTTGCCCCCTTGAACAGCACAAACAAGAACACGTCCGTGTCTTCTTTTGGGCAACTTTATTTGCCTCGGTTCGCATTTACAAGCGAGCTCTCTCATTGGGTTACAGACATCAAAAATGCATTATCATAACCTAGCTTCTCTTCAACTCAGTGCCTCTGTTCTCTTCTTCCTTCCTCCGGCTGAATGACGTCAGTTAACCTCTAACCTTTTACAGTTTTTTAGAAAATTAAACAATGTACAAGGAAATAAAAACATATAGAAATAATAATACCTCATTAATGTGTCTTAAAATAACTAAAAATGCAGACTATGAAAAATATCCTTAGGTCGCAACATTGAGAGCCAGGAACGCTGCCTTCAGAGCCGGGGATGTCACACATCTGAAGGCAGCAAGAACCAACCTGTCCCGTGGCATCAGGAAAGCCAAACACAAATACACACAGAAAATAACCGGACACTTTAGAGACAGCAGGGACACACGGAGTCTGTGGCAGGGCATCCAGAACATCACGGACTACAAATCCTCACCACAGACCTGTGACAGCAACATCACCCTGCTCAATGACCTAAACAGCTTCTTTTCACGGTTTGAGGCACAAAACGACACCTGGCCACAGAAAACTCCACCACCTCCCCACGACCAGCCCCTGCAGCCAGCATGAAGAGAACACTCTGCAGGATCAACACCCACAAGGCTGCAGGCCCGGACAACATCCCCGGTCGTGTGTTGAAAGACTGTGCAGAGGAGCTCAAGGATGTCTTCACAGACATTTTTAATGCTTCTCTGAGCCAGGCTGTCGTTCCCTCCTGCTTCAAAACCACCACCATCGTTCCTGTGCCAAAGAAGCCCACTCCGGCCACTTTTAATGACTATCGCCCTGTTGCACTGACCCCCATCATCATGAAGTGCTTTGAACGGCTAGTCATGGCACACATCAAATCCATCCTCCCCCCCACCCTAGACCCATTCCAGTTTGCATACCGGACCAACCGCTCCACTGAGGACGCAATCTGCTCTGCTCTTCACCCAGCCCTCACCCACCTGGACAATAAAGACTCATATGTGAGAATGCTGTTCATAGATTTCAGTTCAACATTCAACACCATAATCCCACAGCAGCTCATTACCAAACTGGACCCCCTGGGGCTTCAGACCTCACTCTGTAATTGGCTGCTGGACTTCCTCAGTGAGAGGCCACAGGCAGTGCGGGTCGGCAGAAACATTTCGAGCTGCATTAGACTGAGCACAGGAGTCCCCCAGGGCTGTGTGCTCAGTCCGATGCTCTTCACTCTGCTGACCCACGACTGCTCACCAGCGTTCAGCACCAATCACACTGTGAAGTTTGCGGACGATACGACTGTGGTGGGTCTCATCTCTAATAACGATGAGACAAACTACAGGAGTGAGGTGAGCCTTCTGACCCAGTGGTGCAGCGATAACAATCTCCTTCTGAATGTTGAAAAGACCAAGGAGATTGTTGTTGACTTCCGGAGAGGCCCCACCCCCCACTGTCCATCAACAGTGCTGCTGTAGAGAGGGTGAGCAGCACCAACTTCCTGGGGGTGCACATCAGTGAGGACCTCTCCTGGACATCAAACACTGCATCACTGGCAAAGAGGGTTCAGAAGTGCCTCTATTTCCTTCGCAAACTGAGGAGAGCTGGAGCCCCCCCACCCATCATGACCACCTTCTACCGAGGCACCATTGAGAGCGTCCTGACCAGCTGCATCACTGTGTGGTACGGGAACTGAACAGAACAGGAAAGCCCTGCAGCGCATAATGAATGCCTCCTGGACATTTTTAACACCCGGCTCACCCGCAGAGCGTCCAGCATTGTGGGTGACCTGAACCACCCCGCACACAGCCTGTTCAGCCTCCTGCCCTCGGGGAGAAGGTACCGGAGTCTCCGGGCCCACTCCACCAGACTGTCAAACAGCTTCATCCACCAGACTGTCAAACAGCTTCATCCACCAGACTGTCAAACAGCTTCATCCACCAGACTGTCAAACAGCTTCATCCACCAGACTGTCAAACAGCTTCATCCACCAGACTGTCAAACAGCTTCATCCACCAGACTGTCAGGAAGCTGAACTCTCACCTTACCCCCTGTTGTTTACTACTGTTATTGTACTGGAATTACTAGTGTTGCACGTTTATTTTTATCTTTACTTTTAATGCACATTCGATTTCACATTACTGCACATTTCACTTCTGCATCTTCCATTGCACATTTTGGATGCACACTGCACATTTTGGACATCTGTAAATAGGTATTTATTCTTTTGCACTGCTTTTAGATTTTAGATTTTAGTCTTAGAAGTTTTTGTTTTGTCTTTATATTGTATTTTGTCTTTTGCACTGCTTGGTCAGAGACAAACTATTTCGATTCGCTGTATGTTGAACACATATGGCAGAATTGACAATAAAGCTGACTTTGAACTTTGAACTTGAACTAGTCTACTTGCTCACCTGAGGGCATGTTGTAAGGACGTATGCTACTCTACTGCACAAATGTATGAAAAGATAAGCCCAGCATCCTAACCACTGTGTACATGTACTCCTTTGTTTTAGGACACGCCCCTGGGTACAGCGCTGTCATCCTATTGGCTCTGCTAATCCTTCACATGTAAGAGAATTCTGCCTTCACCATTAAAGACCGACTGCAGCTCTGGCCCTCCACAATATGATCCCAGTGTGAAGTACAATGTGAGAAACTGTGTTGTGTGGTACAATTGAATTCATAAACCCCCTTTTCTACAAATACATGAAAAGTACTACACACTTTTTGGTGGACACACATCAAAAGGGCCCATACTACACACATTTTTGCTGTTCTAATGTTGTTTCCCCTAAACAATCAGAAAACACTGAGTGGTGATACAGGAAGCTCTCCACTGTGTTTTTAAACTCCATATGTGTTATATACTATACACACTAGAATCATTTGCAATATTTGCAGTCAAACTTTGAAGCGACATCTATTGTTTTAGTTCAATTAAAGCTAAAAAAAAAAAAAAAAAAAGCTGTTAAAATGAAAACTACCACTTGACATCACAAAATGGAACAGAGCAATTTGAGTTTTGGAGATGTAGACAGACTAATAATCCTGGATTACTCAAACGTGTGAATGAAACAAAACACAACTCCAGGTCTGTTTTTGTAACAGCATTATAACTCTAAACTAAAAAGGTCACCTGAGTCAGTTTTGCATAATAAAGCAAAAAGACCTATCATGTTTAAAGACCTTTAAACATGATTAAATGACATCTTTAAGTCAAAGTGTAAATTGTGAATTTGCTAGTCCACAGATTTACTTGGGGCACAACCATTTGAGCGTACAGTGGTACCTCACCTTACGAAATTAATTCTTTCCAGAAGTGGTTTCGTAACGTGAATTTTTCGTAAGTTGAGTAGCTATTTCAATGGAAAAAGCCTGATTCGTTCCAAGGTTGTTTTTTATAGTGTAACTTTTTTTTTTATAGTGTAACATTTGTGTTCTGCGTCCTGATTGGAATAAACCAGGTCTAGACCAGAACTAAACCAGGTCTAAACCTGGACTGGACCTGGACTAAACCAGGATTATCCCGGGACATGGCAGTGCCATTGGAGGAGCGCGTTGCTCGTGTCTCTGCGCTCCTTGCGCGTTCCGCGCTAGAGCTAAGAGGCCGAGAAAGACGCTCTTTCAGCGGGAATAAGAGCAGGGCGGGGCGGGCTCTGGTTCTATCTGACTTCCAGAGCCGGGGGGCTGACACTGTGAGCTAACAGGCCGAGAAAGGTGCTCTATCAGCGGGCAAGACCGCAGGGTCTCGCTCGGGGCGGGCTCTGGTTCTATGTGACTTCCAGGTCTAGACCAGAACTAAACCAGGTCTAGACCAGGTCTAAACCAGGACCGGATCAGGTCCAGACCCGGACCAGACCAGGATTAAATCACCCCGTGCTCGGCCTGCGCGGGCTCAGCCCCGAGGGGGAGGCATGGCCCGGGGGCTGCGGCTCCATCCCGCGCCGTGTCGTCGCCTTTTGATCCTTGATGTCGGCTCTTCCTATAATTGTGAAGCAGAATTCACCAAGTGTTGCATTGTTCACTCACTAAGGGAACGTGAGCGGGGTTTAGACCGTCGTGAGACAGGTGAGTTTTACCATACTGATGTGTTGTTGATAGTAATCCTGTGTCTCCGCGCTATATTGAGCCGTGCCCCCCCCACGCTTCACTATCAACACATTCCGTTGAAAATCTATGAAAGTTCGAGTGTTTAAACGAGAGAGAAATGCGAGAAAAGCCCAACTCCAGTCTGAGAAAAGCGTAGAATGTGTGTGGTGAGGCATTTACAGCCCTAAAACATGTAGAACAATTGCAAAATACAAAGTTGTCCTACCTCGTGGACCTCTCCCACCGCGGGCCACCTCTGGAACCTAACCCCGTGTGTGTCGATAAAGTGTATTTACGTTTCGGGGCGTGCATCTGAGCGCGCATTAATTGAATTTTTGAGATTCGCCCCGAGTTTCGCAACTTGAATTTTCTTTCGTATCTAAAGACCAAAATTTGACGTAGAGGCGTTTCGTAACTTGGATTTTTCGCATGTAGGGTCTTTCGTAAGGTGAGGTACCACTGTATTCATTTAAATACATGTTTGAACCTCATTTTGTCAATGTTTGACTCAGGATTGGTGCAGGTGCTGGGGTTTAGGTAGAGACCATTCAGACCAGAGACATTTTATGTTTAAACACACTGGATTTGGTCTCTTGTTGCAGGAATTACACCAGATTTTAAAGGAAAAGTAACGTTATTTTACAATCTGAGCCTTCTTTCGGTAATAAAACAAGTCGTTTGACTCACCCATAGCACGTTGGTGTCATTTGGAGCTGTTTGGTAAAAGTTATGTTAGCGTGAGTACTCGGGGCATTACTTTGCGGTCTCCAAATAACACAAACTTGAGCACTTTTCAAATCATAGAAGCCCGATGTCTTAATCTACGATTTCGTTTGAAGCAAAAGTGGCCTGTAATCTGAGATTTATCCATAATTTACAGCTTTGCGTTTCATGTTTGGGTCCCGGGAGCTGAGAGCACAGTCCGCACATGCGCACTGGCGTCCTCATCTACTCGAAACTATGGCTAAATCTCGGATTACAGGCCACTTTTGACCACACGAAATCGTAGACTAAGACATCGGGCTTCTATGATTTGAAAAGTGAAGTTTGTGTTATTTGGAGACCGCAAAGTAATGCCCCGAGTACTCACGCTAACGGATACACTACAACACAACTTTTACCAAACAGCTCCAAATGACACCAACGTGCTATGGGTGAGTCAAACGACTTGTTTTATTACCGAAAGAAAGCTCAGATTGTAAAATAACATTACTTTTCCTTTAACTTGGCCCAATAGTGGCACTGTTTACATGTAAATGATAGTATTTACAGAAGAATACTTATGTACATTAAAGTAAATCTTATTGGTTCTAGTAGGAGAGTGAGGGGAGAGGAGGCATATTTAGCACAGAGCTACTGATGATACTGAAGTAAATCAACATACGACTGAATACAGACAATAGGCTTACCTTTATTTATTACAAAAATGACAAATATCCAGAATAGTCGGCCAATTCACAGACACGACCAGACACGTGAGGCCAAACACACGAGGCTAAAAAGAGTCCAGTCCTGCAGCATTCATGGACAGGTGATAGGTGGGGATGGGACAGGTGTCACATGTTCTGGGTGGGGGTGCTCAGTGGGGTCAGAGGGAAGTTGGTGGGGCTTGACTGGGGTGGGGGAGGGGGCGGGGGGGGGCTGCCCATCAACTCGCTGAAGCCCCACCTCTGAGCGCTCCGTTTGTACCGGGCCACCGCCGCCACCAGGAGCTCCTGCGGCTGGAGTGGGGGTAGGAGGTGGGTGGGGTGTTGGGCTGAGGAGGTGGGCTTAGAGGAGGGGGCGTGTTCAGTGTCTATGGTCACGCCCCTCTGTCCTGGGGTCACTAAACCAGAGTCGCATGACGCTGGAGTGATCATAGTCGGTCTCTTCTCAGACTTCTTCACCCTGCAACAAAAAGTGAGATAAGATTTGATATCATTTATAGTAAAAGACATTGATAAATATGACTACATATTTTATCCTTACTTATAATATTAATAATACATTTTATTTATAAAACGCTTTTCAAGACACTCAAAGATGCTGTACAGAAGGTAAAATCAGTAATAAAACAAGTAATTAAACAATCAGACAAACATTGAACATTAAGAAACATTAAAAGCAGTTTTAAAAAGGTGAGTCTTGAGCAGTTTTTTGAAGGTGGGGAGGTCAGAGCAGTCACGGAGAGGTTGTGGGAGTGAGTTCCAGAGGGTGGGGGCAGGTTCGGAGCTTGGTCCTGTAGGGGAGGGACAGGAGGTTGGCGTCTGAAGAACGGAGGGAGCGGGATGGGGTGTGGCGGTGCAGGAGGTCAGAGAGGTATGATGGAGCCAGGTTATGGAGGGCTTTGTGGGTCAGGAGGAGGACTTTGAATTGGATACGCTGAGGGATGGGGAGCCAGTGGAGGTTTTGGAGGACAGGAGTGATGTGGTCTCGGGAGCGGGTGTGGGTGTGGAGGCGGGTCTCGGGAGCGGGTGTGGGTGAGGAGGCCGGTCTCGGGAGCGGGTGTGGAGGCGGGTCTCGGGAGCGGGTGTGGGTGAGGAGGCCGGTCTCGGGAGCGGGTGTGGAGGCGGGTCTCGGGAGCGGGTGTGGGTGAGGAGGCCGGTCTCGGGAGCGGGTGTGGGTGAGGAGGCGGGCAGCAGAGTTTTGGATGTATTGGAGTTTGTTGAGAGTTTTGGAGGGTAGACCATAGAAAAGGCTATTGCAGTAGTCGATTCGAGAGGTGATGAATGCATGGATGAGTGTTTCGGCAGCAGAGAAAGAAAGGGATGGGCGGAGTCGTGCAATGTTTTTGAGATGAAAGAAAGCAGTCCGGGTTATGTAATTTATGTGTTGTTGGTATGAGAGTGTTGTGTCAAAAAGAATGCCAAGGTTTCGGATGAGTGGGGATGGAGCGAGGGTTGTGTTGTCTATGGTCAGGCTGAAGTCTTGAGTGGATTTGGTAATGTTTTTGGGGCCAAGTCTGATTTGTCGCAGTTCAGCTTTAGAAAATTGTGTTGCATCCACCTTATCAAATGCTGCAAAAATCAACTAAGCAAAGTCATGTGAAGTATCAACGATAATGTGTGCAGCAGCCAGAATACTGCACACTACAGGCCCTCAAGACGTGTCATTCTGTGGTGGGACTTACAGCATCAACCCGGGACTCAGGAGTTTCCTGGCCTCCTTCCGCAGGATCCTATAGAGCACACAGGGGTCAGGGTGTGACAGGGGGAGGAATTGGGGTTTCAGGATGTGGGCGTGGCTGTTACCTGGAGGACATCCATCCTTTGGGCCAATGCGGCTTCACCTCCCCCTCCAGCACTGAGCTCAGGTACTGGTCCACCTCCTCCTGGGCCCTGTGCGCCTCCTGGAACTGCTCCAGTCTGAGCTTGAGCAGTCGCCGTAGAGCCTCTCTACAGGAGACAGGTCAGCTTACACTCACCTAAACACCATTGTGTTCCATTATCATCTACAGTCCAGTCTGACCTGATTTCATCATTCCATTTGAAGAGCTTTTTGGGTCCAGGAGCCTTCTTTGCTCCCCTCTCCTCACTCTCATCCTCCTCCTGTGTGGCCCTGGACAGCACAGCAAAAACACAAGACGATGTACAATTTTGGAATCCATATCAGAGATGAGACTAGGCATAGCGATGTTTCTAACAGGCTTTATGATTGTGCGGATTTCTTATTTATAATAATATTTATATATTTATATTATTTATAAGAATTTTGTCAGTAAGGTTTAGGTACACTTTATTGTTCCTGTAGGGCAATTTGGTCTCTGCATTTGAGCCATTCCTCAATGCTGCTGGGTTAAACCGGTCATTGAAACCCATTCTCCAGCTCTTGAGCTAGTCTTGGTCAGGACTACCTTAGGTGGAGGATTTTACCTACTGTGCATGTTTTAGGTTGACCGGAGTGACCGCGGAAACCTCACCCAGACAGAGAAATGCCCAGGTGATCCAGAGTCGAACCTGGAACCTTCTTGTTCTGTAGTATGTACCAATGTAGTATGTTTGAACCATGTAACTATACATTTTCAGTATTCTTTCCAATAATGCAACACTGAATAGTCATATAGGCTCTTTTAGCTTATTCCCTCACATAACCGCGACATGCAAAACAGACAGAAGCGGGACAGAAGTGCTATAAGTTTTTATATACTTTGTAAGAACCCATGTATTCCATCATTTTATATGCTTCCAAAGGTTCATAAAAATATAGAAAACCCACCAGGAAGAGCCATACTTAGTGGGAATAAGTCACTCAATGAATCTTTGTCTAAATACATACATTTTCATATGAAACCTTTTGTGAGTAACTTACCTTCCTTTATACAAGACATCACTCAAGTGTTAAACTGATTAAAAACATTGGAGAAGGATATCCTGTGACTATGGATGTAGAATCATTATACACAAACACTGATCATAAATATGGACTAATGGCACTTGAACAGTACCTAACAAGAACGACTCCAGAGACAATGCCCCCTGCTGGATTATTATTATTTAAACTGACAGAATGGACATTGAGAAACATCTTTCTGTTTCAGCAACAACTCTATAAACAACAAAAAGGCACAGAAATGGGAGCATGTTTTGCACCCACTTGTGCAAACCTGTACATGGGCTTTTGGGAGGAGAACTAGGTCTTTTCAAATCTTAACACATTTCGGGATAAGATATTGTGGTGGGGTCATTATATTGATGATGTTCTGTTACTGTGGTCTGGGCTGGATATCAAACTCAGCCTAGCGTAATCCTCATCAGAAATACATTTCCTTGATTTAAATATTTATAAAGGCCTACATGGAGATTTACACAGTTCAGTTTACAGAAAATGGCTGAAATACAATTTTAAAAGCAGACAGCTTTCAACCCCCGGTTGCTGCAGAATTAAGATAAGACTTTATTGATCTCACACAGGAGAAATGTACTTGTCACAGTAGCTCCAGGTAGGGACATTATCCCTAAGACTATGGCAGATCTGTGACACGGAGTCTAATGTGAAAAAAATGCCCATAACATGAGCTGTAGAATCAACACAACACCTCCTCAGCCTACAACTGAGCCAAAAGTCTCAACAGAGAAGAACTACTGACTCTGAAACCCAAGAAAGTGAGAGTCCAAAGTGTACTTTGGTTCGGTTTGCGTACTCCGTTACAAACAAATAATCAAACAGAAGTGGAGTATATTAAGAAGTGACAGTACCCTAAGAGAGCTCTCCCAGAGACCCACACCATCAGCTTTAGAAAAGCCCCCATGCTCAGTGACAATCTGGTGAACACTTAATAATTCATTGCGTTTATATAGCGCCTTTCATGACACCCAAAGCGCTTTACAGTTCATTGTTCATTCACTCCACACTTGGTGATGGTAAGATACTTTCTGTAGCCACAGCTGCCCTGGGGCAGACTGACGGAAGAGAGGCTGCCAATCTGCGCCATCGGCCCCTCCGACCACCTCCAACACTCACACACACTCCACTTTCATACTAGGCAAATGTGGGTGAAGTGTCTTGCCTAAGGACACAGAGACAGTTTTTTGCAACTGGCGCCCCCCTGTGGCACCTGGAATTCCCAGCGGTCTCCCATCCAAGTACTAACCAGGCCCTGCCTTGCTTAGCTTCTGAGATCTGATGGGATCAGGCTTTGACAAGCAGGTATGGCCACAACAAACAACAACAAAAGCCATAGCTGAATACCAAGGCTGCTGCAGGTGTGGGAATTCTACCTATTGTGAACACATCCAGAGGACTAACTCTGGACATTACATCAGGTCAAAGTTTTGATATCAGGACAATCATTAATTGTAACCCCACTTATGTGGTATACTGACTTGAATGCCCATGTGGTCGTTTTTACATAGGCCGAACAAAACGCAAACTGAAAAACAGACTAAACATAAACAGGCTATAAGGACCCGCTGTATCCGATGGAAATACATTACAAAGAAGCCAACCATGGCCGCTATAAAAGCCTAAAAGCCTGTGTGTAATTTAACATATTAAAGAAACAATAAGAGGAGGCGATAGACAAAACTACTACAGATAGAGTCCTACTGGATCTATACTCTAAAGCCACTTTCCAGGACTCAATGGAGAGTTAGATTTCTCCCTCTTCCTTTAAAACCACAAGCTTTACATGTGCAATCAATTCCTATTTTTAACATTGTCTTCATGTAATTGTTTAAGATTAGCCCTCTAATATATTATACAAATTATACATGTATCTGTAGCACATTTGTCTTTTTTATATGATATATTTTTATACCATGCATTTTTCTATGTATTGTTTGTTCGGAATTGTACCATTTATACAGTGAGGAAAATAATTATTTGAACACCCTGCGATTTTGCAAGTTCTCCCACTTAGAAATCATGGAGGGGTCTGACATTTTCATCGTAGGTGCATGTCCACTGTGAGAGACAATCTAAAAAAAAAAAAAAAATCCAGAAATCACAATGTTTTTTTTTTTTTTTACAATTTATTTGTATGATACTGCTGCAAATAAGTATTTGAACAACTGAGAAAATTTAGTTTAGTAGCCTTTGTTTA
The DNA here is from genome assembly GCA_036785185.1 of Paratrypauchen microcephalus. Classification (NCBI taxonomy): domain Eukaryota; kingdom Metazoa; phylum Chordata; class Actinopteri; order Gobiiformes; family Gobiidae; genus Paratrypauchen; species Paratrypauchen microcephalus. The sequence goes on along the minus strand of JAVJIX010000134.1, from coordinate 2,117,380 downwards.
CAGAGGTCAAATGTTTCCTGTAGTTTTTCATCAGGTTTGCACACACTGCAGGAGGGATTCTGGCCCACTCCTCCACACAGATCTTCTCTAGATCAGTCAGGTTTCTGGGCTGTCGCTGAGAAACATGGAGTTTGAGCTCCCTCCAAAGATTTTCTATTGGGTTTAGGTCTGGAGACTGGCTAGGCCACTCCAGAACCTTGATATGCTTCTTACAGAGCCACTCCTTGGTTATCCTGGCTGTGTGCTTCGGGTCATTGTCATGTTGGAAGACGGAGGAGGTTGTTCCCCAAAATCTCGCAATACATGGCCCCGGTCATCCTCTCCTTACTACAGTGCAGCCGTCCAGTCCCATGTGCAGAAAAACACCCCCAAAACATGATGCTACCACCCCCATGCCTCACAGTAGGGATGCTGTTCTTGTACTCATCATTCTTCTTCCTCCAAACACGGTGAGTGGAATTAAGACCAAAAGGTTCTATTTTGGTCTCCTCTGACCACATGATTTTCTCCCATGACTCATCATCATCCAAATGGTCATTGGCAAACTTAAGACAGGCCTGGACATGGACTGGTTTAAGCAGGGGAACCTTCTGTGCCATGCATGATTTTAAACCATGACGTCTTGGTGTATTACCAACAGTAACCTTGGAAACAGTGGTCCCAGCTCTTTTCAGGTCATTGACCAGCTCCTCCCGTGTAGTTCTTGGCTGATTCCTCATCTTTCCGAGGATCATTGAGACCCCACAAGGTGAAATCTTGCATGGAGCCTCAGTCCGAGGGAGAGTGTCGTGTTTAGCTTCTTCCATTTTCTAATAATTGCTCCAACAGTGGATCTTTTTTCACCAAGCTGCTTGGCAGTTACCCCATAACCCTTTCCAGCCTTGTGGAGGTCTGTAGTTTTGTCTCTGGTGTCTTTGGACAGCTCTGGACAGCTTTGGTCTTGGTCATGTTAGTAGTTGGAGTCTTACTGATTGTATGGGCGGGACAGGTGTTTTTATGCAGCTAACCACCTCAAACAGGTGCCAACCACCTCAAACAGGTGCTTCCGATTTAGTGGAGTGGAGGTGGACTTTTTAAAGGCGACTAACAGGTCTTTGAGGGTCACAATTCTAGCTGATAGACAGGTGTTCGAAAGCTTATTTGCAGCAGTATTATACAATTGTTAAAAAAAAAACCATACATGTGATTTCTGGATTTTTTTAGATTATGTCTCTCACAGTGGACATGCACCTGAAAATTTCAGACCCCTCCATGATTTCCAAGTGGGAGAACTTGCAAAATCACAGGGTGTTCAGACACTTCTTTTCCTCACTGTATATTGTAGTTTACATGGCTTGTAGCTGAAAACTGTTCAGCCTACATGTCCCATCATGCACCTGGGGACTGTGGGTCAGCCCACTTTGAACATGTGACCTATTACTTTATATTTGCACTGTGATAGCCATCTCGAGTTTGCCCTGATGAAACGCATTGACGAGATTTTAATTTTATCTGCCATGTGCTATTAAAGGCTTTTAATTATTTTGTACTTTTTGAGTGCCTCAGCTTTTTCGACTTTGTATTTATGACCCCAAAATGACCCTCACACAGCGGTGCACTGGAGAGCTCCACACATCTCCTTCCAGCTGAGGATCTGCTCAGCCATTGCCTTCTCGATGGCCTTCTTTAGATTCTTCATGAGCTGCTCCTTGTTGGGCTCCTCCTGCACACATGGAGAACAGGCGTAAGCTCATACAGACTATAGGCTGTACAGTGCGAGTATGTGAGGCGTACGTTGCGCGAGTGCTTCAGCCGGTTGACCCTGCGTACAAGCGTGTCTTTATTGCAGGGCAGGAAGGTGCAGAGGTGGGAGTAGACCCTGGAGCGCAGAGGGCCTCCGTGAGGTCCTCCATGCTGTCGGCACTGCCCATCGATCCTGACAGAGGCACATGACAAGAGACAGATCATCACTACTGCAAACACACAAGAGAAACACTGCCCTCCCGTCACCCGCCCCTCAGCATGTGTGAACATCCTCTGAATAGGGATAACATGCAAATCACTCACACCAGATGTCTGATCCATGTTTATTTACAGTGTGTGTGTACCGTCACATTGTGTACCAACTGTTACATGAGCGTTACAGTGTGTATCTACTGTTACAGTGTACATGTACTGTTAGAGAGATGGGGAACTTACAGCAGCAGCAGCTCATTGATCTCTGGGGTGTAGAACTTGACTTTGGACTCTCCCTCTGAGGTCTTGGAGGCCTGTGCACATGTCAGATCTCACATCATTAAACTGTTACAAACTAAACACACATGTGTGAACCATGTGCTCATCTCACCATCTGGAGTCTGAGGATGTTCTCCTCCAGGGCAAGAGGAAAGCCTTTAGGACAGGCCTGGGACACTGTGTCCTCAGCTCTTTGGCATATCCCCGTCCTCTCGTCTGTCCCCTGGGTCTGCAGGGTCCCATCAGAGAAGGGCGGGTGGGTGTATGTAGGGGCTGGGGAGTGAGTGGAAGAGCTGTCTTCACTGACCAGCACATGGTCCACATCAGAGTCCAGAGCCAGACCCATTGAGGGCCCCATGAGTGTGTGGAGAGGGTCTGTGAAGGACATGCAGCCTCCTCCTCCTGCATCTGCGGGCCCCAGGGCCAGTGTGGTGAAGCCCAGAGAGGAGCCCCTAGCTGGGGCTGCTGCCTGGTCCTGCCTCTCCATCTCACACCTCCTCAGAGCACTGGTAACACTCAGGACTGCAGGCTTCTTTTTCTTCTTCAGACCATCATCCACAGTCAGACTGCACACACACAAGTCACACACACTATAGTCAAGACTGCAGTCATGGCCAAAAGTTTTGAGAATGACACAAATATTACATTTTCACAAAGTCTTCTGCTTCAGAGTTTTTATATGTTTTTGTCAGATGTTTCTATGTTATAATGAAATACAATTAAAAGCATTTCATAAGTATCAAACGCTTTTATTGAGAATTGCACAGAATTCATGCAATAAGTCAATATTTGCAGTGTTGACCCTTCTTTTTCCAAGACCTCTGCAATTCTCCCTGGCATGCTGTCAATCAACTTCTGGACCAAATCCTGACTGATGGCAGTCCATTCTTGCATAATCAATGCTTGGAGTTTGTCAGAATTTGTGGGTTTTTGATCGTCCACCCGCCTCTTGAGGATTGACCACAAGTTCTCAATGGGATTAAGATCTGGGGAGTTTCCTGGCCAAGGGCCCAAAATCTTAATGTTTTGTTCCCCGAGCCATTTTGTTATGACTTTTGCTTTATGGCAAGGTGCTCCATCATGCTGGAAAAGGCATTCTTCATTCACCAAACTGCCCTTGGATGGTTGGGAGAAGTTGCTCTTGGAGGACATTCTGGTACCATTCTTTATTCATGGCTGTGCTTTTAGGCAAGATTGTGAGAGGGCCCACTCCCTTGACCGAAAAGCAACCCCACACATGAATGGTCTCAGGATGCTTCACTGTTGGCATGAGACAGGACTGATGGTAGCCCTCACCTCGTCTTCTCCAAACAAGCCTTCTTCCAGATGCCCCGAACAATCGGAAAGGGGATTCATCAGAGAAAATGACTTTACCCCAGTCCTCAGCAGTCCAGTCCCTGTACCTTCTGCAGAATATCAGCCTGTCCTTGATGTTTTTACTGGAGAGAAGTGGCTTCTTTGCTGCCCTCCTTGACACCAGGCCTTCCTCCAAAAGTCTTCGCCTCACTGTGCGTGCAGATGCCCTCACACCTGCCTGCTGCCGTTCCTGAGAAAGCTCTGCACTGGTGGTGGCCCGATCCCGCAGCTGAAACACCTTCAGGAGACGGTCCTGGCGCTTGCTGGACTTTCTTGGGCGCCCTGGAGCCTGTTTGGCAACAATTGGTGAATGAAGAATGCCTTTTCCAGCATGATGGAGCACCTTGCCATAAAGCAAAAGTCATAACAAAATGGCTCGGGGAACAAAACATTAAGATTTTGGGCCTTTGGCCAGGAAACTCCCCAGATCTTAATCCCATTGAGAACTTGTGGTCAATCCTCAAGAGGCGGGTGGACGATCAAAAACCCACAAATTCTGACAAACTCCAAGCTTTGATTATGCAAGAATGGACTGCCATCAGTCAGGATTTGGTCCAGAAGTTGATTGACAGCATGCCAGGGAGAATTGCAGAGGTCTTGAAAAAGAAGGGTCAACACTGCAAATATTGACTTATTGCATGAATTCTGTGTAATTCTCAATAACAGTGTTTGATACTTATGAAATGCTTTTAATTGTATTTCATTATAACATAGAAACATCTGACAAAAACATAAAAACTCTGAAGCGGCAGACTTTGTGAAAATGTAATATTTGTGTCATTCTCAAAGGCCATGACTGTACACCCACCCACCCACCCCCACCCACGCACACTCACCCCCACCCACACACCAACCCACCCACCCACCCACACACCCTGTGTTGGTGGCTCTCTCGCAGTCGTCCTCACAGCGTTTCTTCTGCGGTTTGTCCAGTGCAGCTTTGACTTTACGTTTCTACAACAGACAGCAGCACAAGAGAGACACTGAAGCATGAGGCTCCATCAAGGCTTATTTAAACATGAAATTCAAAATAATAATACATAAATAATAATTTTAGTAGAACGTCTTTGTATTCAAATAATGTCTAACTTGCAGATAGTTACTCTCAAGTTGTTAAAGTTTGTTTGTCCAAATATGTTGGACTAGACTGCACCACACGTTTGATTTTTGACCATGTCTCCCACAGGATGGGCAAAAAGGACAGTTCAATATGTGTGAGATTCCATGTCTGAGTTCACTGAAAAACCAATCTACCCACAGGAAGAATAAAGTAACCTAGACTCTCATCCAGGTCCAGAGGCTCACCTTAGACACCTCCTTTCCCTTCTCTGCTGGAGGCCCCTCACCAGGCTCCTGTGGGAGCTCCTCTGGCTCCCTGTCTGAGGCCTGTCTGAACTGCAGAAGCCCCGAGTTCACATAGAAACCCCCCAGTTTGGTGGTGAGGGACATGGGCACAAACTCGTCATACTGCGCACAAAGAGAGGAATCAGACCACACCCAACTGTCACTAACAAAGAAGACAAAAGCAAGAAAGCACTTCAGAACATAATACAATATGTTTTGCGTTTAGTGGTGTACAGAGGACCTGCAGAGATCAGATACTTTTACTACCAGCCTATATGTGGTGAAAGGAACATTACACAGTACCACTACAATACTCACAGCCTCAGAGTTATCAATGAATGAATCCTCATCGTCATAACCGTATCCCATATCGATCAGGTCCTGGATGTGATCCTGGGGTCTGGGCTTTCCTCCCTGTCACACAAACATACACACGTGAGATACACACATGTACATGTCTCACACACACGTTACACATGTGAGACACACATTATGTCACATACACACGTGATACACATATGTGATACAGTAATCCCTCGTTTATCGCAGGGGTTATGTTCCAGAAATAACCCGCAATAAGTGAAATCCGCGAAGTAGGACAACTTTATATTTTACAATTATTCTACATGTTTTAAGGCTGTAAATGCTTCACCACACACATTATACGCTTTTCTCAGACTGGAATGAACCTTTTCTCACATTTGTCTCTAGTTTAAACACTCAAACTTTCATAGATTTTCAACACAATGTATTAATAGTGACGCGTGGGGGGGGTCACAGCCCCGGAAGCCCCGCCAAACGCGCGAGCAGCACTGCCACGTCCTGGGACGAGACGCGCACCAACCCCTTGGAGAAGTGCCCGACACGTGCTGCTGTGTCACGGATTTGTCCACGATAAACCCCTCATCACAAAAATCCACAAACCAAACGCGCACAAACGAACGCAAAAGCCGCATGGAGTGATTTAATCCTGGTTCAGACCTGGTTTAGTCCACGTTTAGTCCTGGTCTAGTCTCTTAGCCAATCAGGACGCAGAACACATTGTTACGCTATAAAAAAAAAAATCCGCGAAACAGCGAGGCCGCGAAGAGTGAACCGTGATAGAGCGAGAGTTCAGTGTACACAAAGAAACATGTGTATCACACCATACACAAACCCATGACACACTCACATGGGATGCACAAATACCACACAAGTGTTACACACACAATACACACGTGATACACACAACACACACATACACCTCAGGCTCTTGTCTCACATATTTCTCCTCCAGTTTGTTGGCAATCTTGGTCATTTCCTCCTGCTCCCTCTGCTCCAGCCTGCTCAAAGGAACCTCCACGCTCTTCTGCTAAACACAGACAAATGCACACAAACCACACATAGTTTATTTTGGAAAAAAAAAGTTAACACGGTGACAAGGGCATGACTTTTGTGATCAATTAAAAAACAACTGTTTAACATCACACAACTGATGAGTATCCTAACAACATTTCAGATATTGTTGAAATGTCCACCCTGTCCAAATGTAGATCGTGAAAGGGTGTACCATGACAGGGTGTACCATGACAGGGTGTACCATGACAGGGTGTACCATGACAGGGTGTACCATGACAGGGTGTAACGATGCAAGACATTTTTTTGATTTGAGCTTTACATCAGCACGAGGGGTTACAGCTAACAGCTAATTACATCAGTCAAAGATTCAAAGCTTTTATTGTCATATGCACAGTAAAGAAACATGTTTCCCTGTACAATGAAATTCTTACATTGCTGCCCACACTGGATATCAAGAGCATGCAAAAATTTTAAATAGATAAATAAGATAAAGACGCATGTAAAAAATATAATCAAATACAATCTTTACAGAATATACACTATGAAAAATATAGGCTGGTGCTATGTACATATTTACAGATAATGTGCAACATTAGTTTTATGTGCAACTGTCAGTAGTAAAACCGTGTGCAAACAGGAAATGTAAACATTCGAGCAGTTACACGTGCAGCTGTAATCTGACAGATTAATTGGTCAATAATAGTGCAAATTACTCATGTGCAAAGTATCGGTCAATCAATGTCCAGGATGGGGAAAGGGGGGGGGGCTATTGCTCAGCAGTTCAAGAGTCTGATAGCAGTTGGGAAGAAAGAGTTCTTGAGTCTAGTAGTCCTGCTTTTCACACTCCTGCACCTCCGGCCTGAAGGTAGGAGTGTGAATAGTCCATGTTGGGGTGGGTGGGGTCTTTGATGATGGAGGCAGCTCTCTTGTGGACTCTGCCATGGTAGACGCTCTGCAGAGACGGTTGAGGAGTCCTGGTGATCTTTGTGGCCGTCTTAACCACTCTCTGCAGGTGTTTGCGGTCCTTCACAGTAGTACTGCCGTACCACACGGTGATGCAGCTGGTCAGGATGGACTCTATGATGCACCTGTAGAAGCGGCTGAGGATTTTGGGCGACATGCCAAATTTCCTCAGCCTCCTCAGGAAGTACAGTCGGTGTTGAGCCTTCTTCACCACCTGTGATGTGTTGAGTGTCCAGGTGAGGTCATCACTGATGTGGACCCCCAGGTATTTAAAGGTGCTCACCCTCCAGCTCAAGGTCCCGGATAAACTGATGAAACTGATGAGGTCTCCTCTCCTTCCTCATGTCCACCATCATCTCCTTGGTCTTGTCTGTGTTCACAGTAAGGTTGTTGTCCCAGCACCATGTCACCAGACTGTCCACCTCCCTCCTGTAGGCCGCCTCGTCTCCGCCTGTGATACGACCTATCACAGCGGTGTCGTCAGCAAACTTCAGGATGATGTTCTCGGGGTGGGATGCAACGCAGTCGTGGGTGAACAGGGTGTAGAGGATAGAGCTGAGGACGCAGCCCTGTGGTGCCGATGTTAGTGGTGATGCTGGCTGAAGTTCTGTTTCCAATCCTGACAGACTGGCGCCTGCCAGTCAGGAAGTCCAGGAGCCAGTCACAGAGGGCAGGGTGTAGTCCAAGTGATGACAGTTTGTGGGTGAGTTTGTTTTTTTGATGTGAATCTGTATGGCGTCCCCTTCAGCAGTGTCGTGCAGTAACACTGACTTACCCCTGACGTGTCCTCTGAGCCGAGTTCTGCCCCGGTTCTGGAGCTGACGAAACAGTGGTGACAGTTAAAAAAGCTTGTTTTTCTTCTCAAAACAATATTTGTTCAAAAAGTGATATATTGCGTCACAAAAAAGTCAGAAGTCATAATCGCTTGGTGCCATTTTCTCTTGAGTCGTATCACTGCGCACTGCTCCCAGCTGGACAGCCGCGCGTCAACACAACACTTTTTCAGTTGTTGTTGAGCAGTGGCTCCAGCCTCAAACACTTCTGTCCTTCCTCCCTCTCCTTTCCCGTTCCAACTCCCTCTGCCTAATTTCTACATCGGTATATTCAGGTTCATACAGGTAACCCTCTGGTTCTTTGCTGAAGCTAACATACTCCTCGTTGGTGTCGTAGTCAAACATTTTACTTCCCGAGTATTAAAACACAAACAGGTACGGCTGGTTTGACAAGCGCGAAACTGCTACAGCATAAAAGATGCACCAATATTTCTTAAAAATGTTGGGTAGTGAGGAGTATTGTGACGTTAGTGGCAATTTTGGTGACTTCTGGCGACTTTTGGCATTCGTTTCATTTTCAATGGCATCTACAAGGGGAAAAAAGAAGAAAAAATTCATTCTATGGGGTTGCCAGAAATGTGTGACGTCAAAATGGGGTCACAGGCCAAAAAAGGTTGGGAACCACTGACATACAGATTCAAATCAAAAAACCCAAACTATCCCTTTAAAATTTGATGACAATGAGGAAACGCAAACAGTGTTCTGATATTCTAACAGCACCTTTTCTTTTCATTCAAGTGCGCTAAATAATACAGGTACATGCAAAACATGCACTTTTCTAAACTAACAATCTTTTCAAATGAGAAAAATACATGATCATGTTTAAGTATAACTAACTGGAAAAATAGCATCACTTTATAGCCTATTATTTTTGGTGGACAAATGTGCTGGGGACAACATAAGGCAGAAGCAGGACAACAGCAGAAGGCACGTTATAGGCCTAATGATATTGGCCTAATGATATTGGCCTAATGATATTGGCCTAATGATATTGGCCTAATGATATTGTCTCTAAGACTTACACTGCCTGACAAAAGTATGAGGATGATTGTGTATTTCTGAACTCTGGACGAAACTTCTGGTTCCAACAAGATAATGACCCAAAGCACTCGTCCAAACTGTGTAAGGGTCATTTGGAGACGTGTGAACAGCGTCATGAAGACCATGGAGAGGGTGATCCTCAGTCACCTCCGCTCTGTGGTGAGCCCCACCCTGGACCCGCTGCAGTTTGCCTACAAGCCAAACGTGGGAGTAGAGGACGCCATCATCTACTTGCTGCAGTGGGCACTCACTCACCTAGAGACCGCCGGGAGTGCTGTGAGAGTCATGTTCTTTGACTTCTCCAGTGCCTTCAACACCATCAGGCCGGCGCTGATGTAAATTTCTCCTGTGTGAGATCTGCAGTCTTATCTTATCAACTGCAGGTTATGACCTGTCACCCATCGAAAAAGAGTGGGATTATTTGGATATTAAAGCGCGCTCCAGGAATCCGACTAACGTTAAACACCTGTGGAAATGTCTTCAGGATGAGTGGAAAACTACAGAGGATCTTGAAAAATTGTTGGACAGAATGCCTTGAATTTGTAAAGCTGTGATTAAGGCCAAAGGTGGTTATTTTGATGAAAAAACTATTTAACTTGATATTGTTACATTTTTGCAATAATATGCCTTTACACATGATGAAATTTGCTTTAATATATCAATAAATTGATTTGTTGTCATTACCAATACGTCTTATTATGAAAGTTCATAAATACACAATACGGTACTTTTGTCAGGCAGTGTACTCTTCTCAAACTACTTGGTTCTAACCTAATACTTGATCTTGTGGC
>JAVJIX010000134.1:2087500-2100000 GCA_036785185.1 Paratrypauchen microcephalus | reverse complement strand
ACACACACACATGACAATCACACACAGACACACACACACACACACACACACATGACAATCACACACAGACACACACACACATGACAATCACACACAGACACACATGACAATCACACACAGACACACACATGACAATCACACACAGACACACATGACAATCACACACACACACACACACACACACACACACATGACAATCACACACAGACACACACACACATGACAATCACACACAGACACACATGACAATCACACACACAGACACACATGACAATCACACACAGACACACACACACATGACAATCACACACACACACATGACAATCACACACACAGACACACATGACAATCACACACACACATGACAATCACACACAGACACACATGACAATCACACACACACACACACATGACAATCACACACAGACACACATGACAATCACACACACACACACACACACATGACAATCACACACAGACACACACACACATGACAATCACACACAGACACACATGACAATCACACACACACACACACACATGACAATCACACACACACACACACACATGACAATCACACACAGACACACACATGACAATCACACACAGACACACATGACAATCACACACAGACACACATGACAATCACACACACACACACACACACATGACAATCACACACAGACACACATGACAATCACACACACACACACACATGACAATCACACACAGACACACATGACAATCACACACAGACACACATGACAATCACACACACACACACACACACACACATGACAATCACACACAGACACACATGACAATCACACACACACACACACACACACATGACAATCACACACAGACACACATGACAATCACACACAGACACACACATGACAATCACACACACACACACACACACACACACATGACAATCACACACAGACACACACACACATGACAATCACACACAGACACACACATGACAATCACACACACACACACACACACACACACACGACAATCACACACAGACACACACACACACACACACACACACACACACACATGACAATCACACACACAGACACACATGACAATCACACACACACTCACATGACAATCACACACCCAGACACACGTGACACTCACACACACAGACACACATGACAATCACACACACACACACACGACAATCACACACACACACACATGACAATCACACACACACACACATGACAATCACACACACACACACGACAATCACACACAGACACACATGACAATCACACACACAGACACACATGACAATCACACACACACACACGACAATCACACACACACACACATGACAATCACACACACAGACACACATGACAATCACACACACACACACATGACAATCACACACACACACATGACAATCACACACACACACACATGACAATCACACACACACACACACATGACAATCACACACACACACACACATGACAATCACACACACAGACACACATGACAATCACACACACACACACACACATGACAATCACACACAGACACACACATGACAATCACACACACACACACATGACAATCACACACACACACATGACAATCACACACACACACACATGACAATCACACACACACACACATGACAATCACACACACACACATGACAATCACACACACACACACACACACACATGACAATCACACACAGACACACATGACAATCACACACACAGACACACATGACAATCACACACAGACACACACACACATGACAATCACACACACACACACACACACACATGACAATCACACACACAGACACACATGACAATCACACACACACACATGACAATCACACACAGACACACATGACAATCACACACAGACACACATGACAATCACACACACACACACACACACACACATGACAATCACACACAGACACACATGACAATCACACACAGACACACACACACACACACATGACAATCACACACAGACACACATGACAATCACACACAGACACACACATGACAATCACACACACACACACACACACACATGACAATCACACACAGACACACATGACAATCACACACAGACACACACATGACAATCACACACACACACACACACACACACACACGACAATCACACACAGACACACACACACACACACACACATGACAATCACACACAGACACACATGACAATCACACACACAGACACACATGACAATCACACACACACACATGACAATCACACACACAGACACACACGACAATCACACACAGACACACATGACAATCACACACACACACACGACAATCACACACACACACACATGACAATCACACACACAGACACACATGACAATCACACACACACACACGACAATCACACACACACACACATGACAATCACACACACAGACACACATGACAATCACACACACACACCCATGACAATCACACACAGACACACATGACAATCACACACACACACACATGACAATCACACACAGACACACACATGACAATCACACACACACACACATGACAATCACACACACACACATGACAATCACACACACACACACATGACAATCACACACACACACACACACATGACAATCACACACACACACACAAGACAATCACACACACACACACACATGACAATCACACACAGACACACACATGACAATCACACACACACACACATGACAATCACACACACACACATGACAATCACACACACACACACATGACAATCACACACACACACACATGACAATCACACACACACACATGACAATCACACACACACACACATGACAATCACACACAGACACACATGACAATCACACACACACGCACATGACAATCACACACAGACACACATGACAATCACACACACACACACATGACAATCACACACACACACACACGACAATCACACACACACACATGACAATCACACACAGACACACATGACAATCACACACACACACACGACAATCACACACACACACACACACGACAATCACACACACACACATGACAATCACACACAGACACACATGACAATCACACACAGACACACATGACAATCACACACACACACACGACAATCACACACACACACACGACAATCACACACACACACACGACAATCACACACAGACACACATGACAATCACACACACACACACATGACAATCACACACACACACACACACATGACAATCACACACACACACACAAGACAATCACACACACAGACACACATGACAATCACACACACACACACATGACAATCACACACAGACACACATGACAATCACACACACACACACATGACAATCACACACACACACACACATGACAATCACACACACACACACATGACAATCACACACACACACATGACAATCACACACACACACACATGACAATCACACACACACACACACACATGACAATCACACACACACACACAAGACAATCACACACACACACACACATGACAATCACACACACACACACAAGACAATCACACACACACACACACATGACAATCACACACACACACACACACATGACAATCACACACACACACACATGACAATCACACACACACACACACACATGACAATCACACACACACACACATGACAATCACACACACACACATGACAATCACACACACACACACATGACAATCACACACACACACACATGACAATCACACACACACACATGACAATCACACACACACACACATGACAATCACACACAGACACACATGACAATCACACACACACACACATGACAATCACACACAGACACACATGACAATCACACACACACACACATGACAATCACACACACACACACACGACAATCACACACACACACATGACAATCACACACAGACACACATGACAATCACACACACACACACGACAATCACACACACACACACACGACAATCACACACACACACATGACAATCACACACAGACACACATGACAATCACACACAGACACACATGACAATCACACACACACACACGACAATCACACACACACACACGACAATCACACACACACACACGACAATCACACACAGACACACATGACAATCACACACACACACACACATGACAATCACACACACACACACACATGACAATCACACACACACACACATGACAATCACACACAGACACACATGACAATCACACACACACACACACATGACAATCACACACACACACACATGACAATCACACACACAGACACACATGACAATCACACACACACACACACATGACAATCACACACACACACACACATGACAATCACACACACAGACACATGACAATCACACACACACACATGACAATCACACACACACACACACACACACACACACACATGACAATCACACACAGACACACACACACATGACAATCACACACAGACACACACACACACACACACACACACATGACAATCACACACAGACACACACACACATGACAATCACACACAGACACACATGACAATCACACACACAGACACACATGACAATCACACACACACACACACACACACACACATGACAATCACACACAGACACACACACACACACACACACATGACAATCACACACAGACACACACACATGACAATCACACACACAGACACACATGACAATCACACACACACACACACACACACACACATGACAATCACACACAGACACACACACACACACACACACACACACATGACAATCACACACAGACACACACACACATGACAATCACACACAGACACACATGACAATCACACACAGACACACATGACAATCACACACAGACACACATGACAATCACACACACACACACACACACACACACACACACATGACAATCACACACAGACACACACACACATGACAATCACACACAGACACACATGACAATCACACACACAGACACACATGACAATCACACACAGACACACACACACATGACAATCACACACACACACACACATGACAATCACACACACAGACACACATGACAATCACACACACACACATGACAATCACACACAGACACACATGACAATCACACACACACACACACATGACAATCACACACAGACACACATGACAATCACACACAGACACACATGACAATCACACACAGACACACATGACAATCACACACACACACACACACACATGACAATCACACACAGACACACATGACAATCACACACACACACACACATGACAATCACACACAGACACACATGACAATCACACACAGACACACATGACAATCACACACACACACACACACACATGACAATCACACACAGACACACATGACAATCACACACAGACACACACACACACACACATGACAATCACACACAGACACACATGACAATCACACACAGACACACACATGACAATCACACACACACACACACACACACACACACACATGACAATCACACACAGACACACATGACAATCACACACAGACACACACATGACAATCACACACACACACACACACACACACACACACGACAATCACACACAGACACACACACACA
The DNA here is from genome assembly GCA_036785185.1 of Paratrypauchen microcephalus. NCBI lineage: Eukaryota > Metazoa > Chordata > Actinopteri > Gobiiformes > Gobiidae > Paratrypauchen > Paratrypauchen microcephalus. The sequence continues at coordinate 2,094,337 of JAVJIX010000134.1, read as the reverse complement.
CACACACACACATGACAATCACACACAGACACACATGACAATCACACACACAGACACACATGACAATCACACACACACACACATGACAATCACACACACAGACACACATGACAATCACACACACAGACACACATGACAATCACACACACACACACACGACAATCACACACACACACACATGACAATCACACACACACACACACATGACAATCACACACACACACACGACAATCACACACAGACACACATGACAATCACACACACAGACACACATGACAATCACACACACACACACGACAATCACACACACACACACATGACAATCACACACACAGACACACATGACAATCACACACACACACACATGACAATCACACACAGACACACACATGACAATCACACACACACACACATGACAATCACACACACACACATGACAATCACACACACACACACATGACAATCACACACACACACACACATGACAATCACACACACACACACATGACAATCACACACACAGACACACATGACAATCACACACACACACACATGACAATCACACACAGACACACACATGACAATCACACACAGACACACATGACAATCACACACACACACATGACAATCACACACACACACACACACATGACAATCACACACACACACACATGACAATCACACACACACACATGACAATCACACACACACACACACACACATGACAATCACACACAGACACACATGACAATCACACACACAGACACACATGACAATCACACACAGACACACACACACATGACAATCACACACACACACACATGACAATCACACACACAGCCACACATGACAATCACACACACACACATGACAATGACACACAGACACACAGGGCAATCACACCCAGACCCACATGTCAATCCCACACACACACACACACACACATGACAATCACACACAGATGCGCATGACAGTCACACACAGACACTCACACACACACACATGACAATCACACACAGACACACATGACAATCACACACAGACACACACATGACAATCACACACACACACACACACACACACATGACAATCACACACAGACACACATGACAATCACACACAGACACACACATGACAATCACACACACACACACACACACACACACGACAATCACACACAGACACACACACACACACACACACATGACAATCACACACAGACACACATGACAATCACACACACAGACACACATGACAATCACACACACACACACATGACAATCACACACACAGACACACATGACAATCACACACACACACACACACGACAATCACACACACACATGACAATCACACACACACACACACATGACAATCACACACACACACACGACAATCACACACAGACACACATGACAATCACACACACACACACGACAATCACACACACACACACATGACAATCACACACACAGACACACATGACAATCACACACACACACGACAATCACACACACACACACATGACAATCACACACACAGACACACATGACAATCACACACACACACACATGACAATCACACACAGACACACACATGACAATCACACACACACACACATGACAATCACACACACACACATGACAATCACACACACACACATGACAATCACACACAGACACACACATGACAATCACACACACACACACATGACAATCACACACAGACACACATGACAATCACACACACAGACACACATGACAATCACACACACACACACATGACAATCACACACACAGACACACATGACAATCACACACACACACACACGACAATCACACACACACACACATGACAATCACACACACACACACACATGACAATCACACACACACACATGACAATCACACACACACACACATGACAATCACACACAGACACACATGACAATCACACACACACACACACATGACAATCACACACAGACACACACATGACAATCACACACACACACACATGACAATCACACACACACACATGACAATCACACACACACACACATGACAATCACACACACACACACATGACAATCACACACACACACACATGACAATCACACACACACACACATGACAATCACACACAGACACACATGACAATCACACACACACACACATGACAATCACACACAGACACACATGACAATCACACACAGACACACATGACAATCACACACACACACACACATGACAATCACACACACACACACACACGACAATCACACACACACACATGACAATCACACACAGACACACATGACAATCACACACACACACACGACAATCACACACACACACACACGACAATCACACACACACACATGACAATCACACACAGACACACATGACAATCACACACAGACACACATGACAATCACACACACACACACGACAATCACACACACACACACACGACAATCACACACAGACACACATGACAATCACACACACACACACACATGACAATCACACACACACACACATGACAATCACACACACACACACATGACAATCACACACAGACACACATGACAATCACACACACACACACACATGACAATCACACACACACACACATGACAATCACACACACAGACACACATGACAATCACACACACACACACACACATGACAATCACACACACACACACACATGACAATCACACACACAGACACATGACAATCACACACACACACACATGACAATCACACACACACACACACACACACATGACAATCACACACAGACACACACACACATGACAATCACACACAGACACACACACACACACACACACACATGACAATCACACACAGACACACACACACATGACAATCACACACAGACACACATGACAATCACACACACAGACACACATGACAATCACACACACACACACACACACACACACACATGACAATCACACACAGACACACACACACACACACACACACATGACAATCACACACAGACACACACACACATGACAATCACACACAGACACACATGACAATCACACACAGACACACACACACACACACACACACATGACAATCACACACAGACACACACATGACAATCACACACACACACATGACAATCACACACACACACACATGACAATCACACACACACACACACACATGACAATCACACACACACACACATGACAATCACACACACAGACACACATGACAATCACACACACACACACATGACAATCACACACAGACACACACATGACAATCACACACACACACACATGACAATCACACACACACACATGACAATCACACACACACATGACAATCACACACACACACATGACAATCACACACACACACACATGACAATCACACACAGACACACACACACATGACAATCACACACAGACACACATGACAATCACACACACAGACACACATGACAATCACACACAGACACACACACACATGACAATCACACACAGACACACACATGACAATCACACACACACACACATGACAATTACACACACACACATGACAATCACACACAGACACACATGACAATCACACACAGACACACATGACAATCACACACAGACACACATGACAATCACACACACACACACACACATGACAATCACACACAGACACACATGACAATCACACACAGACACACACACACACACACATGACAATCACACACAGACACACATGACAATCACACACAGACACACACATGACAATCACACACACACACACACACACACACACATGACAATCACACACAGACACACATGACAATCACACACAGACACACACATGACAATCACACACACACACACACATGACAATCACACACAGACACACATGACAATCACACACACAGACACACATGACAATCACACACACACACATGACAATCACACACACAGACACACATGACAATCACACACACACACACACGACAATCACACACACACACACATGACAATCACACACACACACACACACATGACAATCACACACACACACACGACAATCACACACAGACACACATGACAATCACACACACAGACACACATGACAATCTCACACACACACACACGACAATCACACACACACACACACATGACAATCACACACACAGACACACATGACAATCACACACACACACACATGACAATCACACACAGACACACACATGACAATCACACACACACACACATGACAATCACACACACACACATGACAATCACACACACACACACATGACAATCACACACACACACACATGACAATCACACACACACACATGACAATCACACACACACACACATGACAATCACACACAGACACACATGACAATCACACACACACACACATGACAATCACACACACACACACGACAATCACACACACACACACGACAATCACACACACACACATGACAATCACACACAGACACACATGACAATCACACACACACACACGACAATCACACACACACACACACACACAGACACACATGACAATCACACACAGACACACACACACGACAATCACACACATACACACATGACAATCACACACACACATGACAGTCACACACACACACACACATGACAATCACACACACACACACACATGACAATCACACACACACACACATGACAATCACACACAGACACACATGACAATCACACACACACACACACACACATGACAATCACACACACACACACATGACAATCACACACACACATGACAATCACACACACAGACACACATGACAATCACACACACACACACACATGACAATCACACACACACACACACATGACAATCACACACACAGACACATGACAATCACACACACACACATGACAATCACACACACACACACACACACACACATGACAATCACACACAGACACACACACACATGACAATCACACACAGACACACACACACACACACACACACGACAATCACACACAGACACACACACACATGACAATCACACACAGACACACATGACAATCACACACACAGACACACATGACAATCACACACACACACACAGACACACACACACATGACAATCACACACAGACACACACACAGACACACACACACATGACAATCACACACAGACACACACACACATGACAATCACACACACAGACACACATGACAATCACACACAGACACACACATGACAATCACACACACACACACATGACAATCACACACAGACACACATGACAATCACACATATTCAATATTCAATTAATATTGATATTCAATTGATATTGACTACCTGGGCCACAGACAGGCCTAGTACAAAAGCGCATATGACCATGACATTATCATTTGACAAAGGAGACTCATATAGATCCATAAGACTGTGCAGTGCATCAGTTAGAAACAAATAAAGAAATGGGTCTAAAGAAAGTGTGGTGTGACGTGTAAGTGAGGGTTGAAAACATGCTCCATGCACTCCGCAGGTCCTGAGAGTGTGGGGGTGTCCCAGTGTGGACCACGAGAGGGCGCTGCAGACCAGGCTCACACTGCCCAGAACAGAGAGCCTGCAGGACTGCGTGGTGCCTGTGGAGGACACCACACTCCACACGGGCTTCTGGGGCCATGAACCATTTTTATTGAATAATGTGATGGTTTGTTGGGTTTATAATAATGATCTATTGTTTTCTCTTGGTTTTAAAGCCACATTGTGTAACATATATGATAAACAATAGACTGCAATAAAAGCACACTTTTATTACACAAAAAAACATATTCTGTATATTCTCATATTCTGTATTTATTTATTTCATTTTTATGTATTAGTTTTATTTATTTATTTTGTGTTAGATGCCCTCCCAGGTGGCACGGTGGCTGAGTGGCTAGCACCCACGCCTCACAGCAAGAAGGTTTGAGGTTCGATCCCCAGGTTGCATGCAGTTTGCATGTTCTTCCCGTGTCTGGGTGTTTCCTCCGGGTACTCCGGTTTCCCACATCAACCTAAAAACATGCTCCATAAAATCCTCCAGCTGAGGTCCTGACCAAAGCCTAGCAATAAGATCATGAAGACGGTCCCCAGGCACCTTCAAATGTGCCCCCATGCCCCCTCCATGTCCTCCTGTCTGTCAAATGCCCTACCATCCTCCACTATCTGATAGTGTTAGATTCCTTCTTGGTGTGTCAGATGCCCTCCCATATTTGTCTCACATTGATTTAAGAGCAGAAGTGTGTGCTGTTGCCCTGCAGTGTTATGAGCTTTCATAATAACTGACTCCAGGTGCCCTCAGAGCAGATCTGAGCAGATCTGTGGAGGGCTACATAGATCATGATGGGTTTTTACATGGGTGTTTAGCAGTGCAGGGGTGACACAGGCCTGGACTGGCCCTTTTTGATCAGTACTAGAGGCCAGTACTGAGCCCCTGCTCATCTCTGATCCTGTCATTAAGAGCTTTGGTTAACCTGTTGCTAATGACACACACTGAAACTGTCCCTCTAGAGCAGACCTGGGCAAACTGTTCCACAAAGGGCCAGTGTGGCTGCAGATTTTTATTCCAACCAACCAAGGCCACACCTTCAACTGTCTGAAGACTGAGATCAGGTGATTAAATGAGTCAAGTCTGGTGTGCTGCTGCTTGGTTGGAAAGAAAACCTGCAGCCACACTCAGCTCAGCATATCTCACTGTGTCCAATATGAGGAGTAATCAGACAGTTCTGCTCCAGAGACTCACTTCAACCCTGGGACAGATTGTTTTGGCCCCGGTACATATAC
>JAVJIX010000134.1:1982500-2077500 GCA_036785185.1 Paratrypauchen microcephalus | reverse complement strand
CGCGTTGATGTTTAGTCTCACTCGGTGCCACCGCATAACCATAGATCTCATCTATATGTTCAAAAATAATATATGGGATATATATACATATATATCCCATACTGATCGGAAGGTAACATCCGGTTCCGGTCTGATCCGAAACCAAGTGATTGGGGCCGATTTCCGATCATGTGATCGGATCGGGACATCCCTAATAGAAAGGGAATGAAAGAGAGAAAGAAAATGAGAGAGATGGAGAGAGAGCGAGAGACAGAAACAGAGAAACAGGGAATGAAAAGAGAGAAGGACAGAGAGATGAGTGGACAGAGGATAAGTGGGAGATAGAGGAGGGTGAAAGAGGGAGTGCAAACCCATCTGACCAGCAGACCTGGGGAGTACCTCATGAGAGCACCCCATGGAGAGGCCACCCAGGTCCAGGAAGGGTGTGTGTATGTGTGTGTGTGTGTGAAGGGGGCCATAGGCTGAGTGGGAGGGGCTATGGGGGAGGGGGCTGTTGATTATCCTCCAGTATTGAGCCTCACGTCTCTCGCACACGTTCACTAAATGAAGCTGCCATGGCCCCGGGGCCCGTTTGGCCCCAAAGACACATCCACTATTTATGTGGACAAGAACGTGCACACACACGCACACGCACGCACACACACACACACACACACACACACACACACACACACACACACACACACACACACACACACACACACACACACACACACACACACACACACACGCACACACACACACACACACACACACACACACACACGTATAGTGCTGTACACCCTGAGCTAGTTCTTAGCTCAGGGTAGTTCTCCTCTACTCCTCTCCTCTACTCCTCTCCTCTACTCCTCTCCTCCTCCTCCAGATCACATGCTCTGTTCTTTTATGTGCTTTATGTTGAGACTTTCACTCCAAAATTCTCTGACACTTTACACTTTAGTGATTGTGGACAATCAGCATCTAAATGTGGAGTGCATGAATACTGCTGTAAGAAGAAAGTGCTCTTCACCTCATTGTTCTGTCCATCTTCTGCACAGACCTCAGAGGTGTTTTAGACATGACCCTGGAGCTCAGGTGTGTCCCCAACACGGCCCCTCAGCAGCAGCTCTGAGAGCAGAGACACAGGCTCCTCTGGAGGTGTCCTCAGCCGCGCTTCTGTCCGGTGTACTGACAGTACTGACAGTACTGACGGTACACCGGACGCACTCATTTCCTCCGCTCCGACTCCATTAACCCCACATGACGTCACACACATTAACGCCGCTTATTGGTCCCGCGCGTGGAGGAGCGCGACGAGGGGTCCTCGTGCGCAGTTGAAGCAAACTCACTAAGTTCCTGGGACCGAGGCGCGCGCACCGGTGCATCTGTGTCGGAGCACTGAATCGGAGCAAAGCGCACGGCTCCCCGCACACGAAGCGCTTCTGTCGGACTGTACACGCCTCACTGTACCGGACTGTGGCTCACAGGACCCCGTACTCACGCGGTCTCTTCCGGGACTCTGCATGTCCAGACACCGCGCACACACTGCCGCAGCCCGGGCACTATGGACAGCCGGGTCCTCGAGCACCCTCACGCCCCGTTTGGAGGCTCCCTGGGCGGGCTGGTGGGCTTTCCGTACCCTCTGGGCCCGCATCCTCTCCCGCACCAGCAGCCGCCGGTGTACGAGCTGAGCGGCGGGCGGCTGCAGTCCGCGGCCGCGCTGCCCTTCTCCATAGACGGATTACTGACCGGATCGTGCTCCGCCTCGGTGCTGGGCTCCGGGGCGCTGCTGTCGGACTCACGGCGCTTCTCCTTCTCAGGTAGGTTCGCTTTTACGCACGGACACTACAGGCACGGACACACACGCACGGGAGTCCACTTCACGGCGGCTCCACGCTGGACGTGTCACTTGTGTTTTCGCTCGTGAAAAGTGAGTCTTGTCCCGCAGATTTTTACGCGCAGCTTTAAGTCCAAACCCGTGCGTCCTTTTGTCCGCTTTGGGACACTGGTCAATATTGGCCCTGTAAAGATAATTATAAATCGAGGATATAAAAAGAAAGATTTTATTTCCTCACAAAATCCCGTTAAATTGTAAAGTGAAAGGCCATAAGCGCTGCACGTATCTGTCCCGTTTTCTGCTGAAACCGTTTCCAGAAGCACCTCATGTTTTACTCTCAGACTGTGTACTGTGTACTGTGTACTGTGTACTGTGTACTGTGTACTGTGTACTGAGTACTGAGTACTGAGTACTGTGTACTGAGTACTGTGTACTGAGTACTGTGTACTGTGTACTCGGTCTAATCACCCTCAAGTATCGTACATTATAGGAATAGAACACAGGCCTTTACAGCAGATCAATACGTGCTATTAAAATCTCATGCTTGGTTCAAACAAAAATGTCAGAATTTTTAAAAAGTCACAATAATTATTTAATATTTTATACGAAACAAAATCATAAGATATACATTTGTGCATGTATTTATATTATAATTATTATCTCCTCTCCTGTCTCTGAGCTCTTCTCACGTTTAGGCCTGATGTTCATAAATCTGAAATATAATCAAAAATGTGCTTAGGTACTTCCTTGGGTGCTCCCCTGGGTGCTCTTCTCTCCCATAATATAACCCCCATATTTTTACTTTGAGGAGAACATTTAGACACACCTACACACAACCATATCTTCAAATGAAAACTCATAGTGCAAAAAACTATAACGATAAAAATAAGAATACTCAGTTGCAAATTTGAATACAAATTACATAAAAAAAATTATATTTGTTCTATGAAATTATAGATTATAGTGAAATGACAAGCGATTTTAAATCATAATATTTAGATGTCAGCTCATGAATTCAGCATTTTTCTTATAATTAATATTTTTTCTTAAATTATATGAGTATGTGATTTTTTTTTTTTATGAATTTAATTGATTGAATTGAGAGTTACAGCACATTTAAAAACTGCCACTAAACAGATTTGTGGAGCTTTAATTATTGTATATGTTTTAATACATTTTGATACATTTATTGGTAAAATATTAATTTTATTATTTATGTCACTCAATTGAAAGGTAATTGTTATATTTAATAATAATTTTAATTGATCATTCTAAATATATAGAATACATCCTCAACATATCTGAGAACTTCCCCCCCATTCCAAATACTGTATGTAATATTATTTTGTATAGAATTGTTAATTCAATGGCAACAGTCTTAATTCTGTAAACAAGTGAATTCTAATGATGATAATTTATTGCTGTAGAGGCCTTATATACGTGGACTGTCTCACAGCAGCTGTATAGTCCCAGTCCATGGGCAAGAGATATTAAGGAATAGACCCGATACTCAATACTGATTCCGATACCACAATTATAATGAAAAACCTTTTTTAGACAATATCCTGTGATGTTCCACATTAAATAGTAGTGATTTCTTTTCTATCCTCATGTGTCATTATATGTGTGTAATCCTCAGTGGTCCTGTAGGTTCCATTGTGGTCCATGGGCGTAGACTAGTCTGTGTGCTCTTATACATACAACTGTCGTCCAGTACTGATACCTGCTCAAATGAGTATCGAGTTTCAACACTAGTGTGAGTACTGGATAGTATCTGATTTTCTGTACTTTTGACAAATCTACCACAAACTGCAGTGCTGATACAGTATGTTACAACCCTAAAAGCCGATACACCAGAAAAAATGTGTATATATAAAATGAATATGGCATCAGTTTAAAAGTGAGTGTGGGGCAGTTGTCGATGTTGAACTGCCTCATGAGCTCAGTGTGAGGGCAATTCCCACAGTAGGAGGTATTCCCGGCCTGTGTTAACACGGTATGTGTAGTATGAGGACGAGCGCTGATTAATGCCACATAATCCAGCATGTATGAAGAAGTGATCGTGTGTATGTGAAGACACACAATGTCAGATTTAGTACACTTTTACACATGTTCACTGGATCAAATCAACAATGTGGTGTGTGTTTAAAGTGTGTGTTAGGATGGTGTGTGTTTTAAGTGTGTGATAGCGTGGTGTGTGTTAAGGTAGTGTGTGTTTTAAGTGTGTGATAGCGTTGTGTGTGTTAAGGTAGTGTGTGTTAGTGTAGTGTGTGTTTGCATGGTGTGTGTTTAAAGTGTGTGTTAGTGTAGTGTGTGTTTTGTGTGGTGTGTGTTAGCAGTAGGGTTAGGTTTTAGGGCTAGGTGTAGATGTGTATGTAATGTCCCCACATAGAACCCCTGTGTGTTTATACTGTGTGTTTAGTGTATTTCCATAGCTGTGCCTATGCTTGTGTATTTAATGGCACTGCTCGTGTATTTAAAGGTACTTTTTAAGTGTACTTGTGCTGTGTGCAGAGGTGGGTGAGGACAAGGAGGAGAGCCCGGGCTGTAAGCGGCGCCGCACTCGCACTAACTTCACGGGCTGGCAGCTGGAGGAGCTGGAGAAGGCCTTCACCCAGAGCCACTACCCCGACGTGTTTATGAGAGAGGCCCTGGCCCTCAGGCTGGACCTGGTGGAGTCACGAGTACAGGTACTACTACTACTACTACTGCTACTACTACTACTACTACTACTACTACTACTACTAATTATTATTATTATTATTATTATTATTATTATTATTATTATTATTATTATTATTATTATTATTATTATTATTATTATTATTATTATTATTATTATTATACTGTACTACCCCAATGTGTTCATGAGAAAGGCCCTGGCCTTCAGGCTGGACCTGGTGGAGTCATGAGCACAGGTACTGCCACTACTACTACTTCTGTATATTGTACTACTGCACTACTGCACTACAGTACTACAATACTACAGTACTAAAGTAAACTCTATGTTTCTTACAGTAGAATAGTACAAATGTTGTATTATATTACATGTTCATAAAGAGACACAGGCCTGACATGTGTGATGGCCCCCAGGTGTGGTTCCAGAACCGAAGGGCCAAATGGAGAAAGAAGGAGAACACAAAGAAGGGCCCCGGGCGCCCAGCCCATAACTCTCACCCCACCACTTGCAGCGGAGAGCCAATGGGTCCCGAGGAAATCGCCCGCAGAGAGAGGGAGCGTGCCGACAAGAAGCGATGCAAACAGGAGCGCAAACTGCTCAAGGGCCCCAGGGGCCCTGCAGACCTGCACACTCCGGGCGGCTCCGAGAGTGACAGTGGAGTGTCCCAGTTCACCGACACGGAGCAACAGGGACCCCTACACATCAAGCTCCCAGACCCCAGGGCCAGCGAGTCCAGTCAGCTCAGTCCACTGCAGAAACCAAGAGGCCCTCAGGAACCAGCCTCCCCTCACAGCATACACGGCCTGAGTCTTGAGCCAAGGCCCCTGCATAAACTCAACCCTTTCAGTGTGGAAAGCCTGCTGTCAGATTCCCCTCGCCGCAGGGCCCCGGGGCCCACCACACTGCTGGGCAAGGGACACTTCCTACTCTACCCCCTTACACCCCAGCCCTTGGGTTTTCTGGTGCCTCAGACTGGACTGAGGGCCCTTGGGGACCCGGACAGACTTAACTCTGACCTCTCCCTTCCAGTCGCTCCCAGCCCACCACACATGGAGACAGAGCGAGCACGGGGTGATCCTTCAGAGGAGGGCCCCAAGGAGGAGCGCCTCACGGAGGACCACTCCATGGAGGGGGGCCCCTCAGTGGAAGAGCAGAGGGCAGAGACTAATAGAGATGAGGACCACAGAAGAGACAGTGACAGGGGCCACAGTCCTGGGGCCCCCAGACCGCTGACTCCAGCCCTTCACTCTGGCCTTGCAGACACCTGCATCACAGAAGCACCAGGGGCCCTAGACTGAACAACTCTTTTCTCTACCTTCCAAAGTCATGCTCTCAGGACCAGATTGTGGCCCCCAAAGGCCACTTTCTGGCTGGTTCTGTTGGAGACAGAACCAGTCCTAGTACTCTTTCTGGACTCTCCTGGGCCCTTAGGGGCCCGGTGAGAGGATCCCTTTAAACAAGTTGTTTTGGGACTAACAGACTGTGGACACCAGAGAATCCTCAGATATTGTACATGAGAGATATTTATATGTGCTCTTTTTGATAATAAACATGTTGTTACTGATGGTGGCGCTGTGGGGTCCGGGGCCCATGTGTATTGCCTTGGTGTTACTGATGGTGGCGCTGGGGGCCTCGGGTGTATTGCTGCCACGGTCTGATATCAAAGTGATTATTTTCCCAGCGGCCTCCGCGCCTCTTGGTCCGTGGTTATTACGCAGCACGTGGCAGATATGAGATCACATAAAGTCAATAATAGAATTAGCATGAATGTGTCACATTGAAATGGGGGAATAAAAGGCGCGACAGCGGTGCGTGCGTGAGCGTGCACCCTGTTTTCTATGGAGACAGATGCGCTGATAGCGCGCATTGTTCCGCTCCTCATACTGATGTCGCCCGTTATCGCGCCATTGATCATATGTTCACATAATGGGACAGGCGCGCGCCCGTCAGCTGCTCTGACGGAGGGACCCAGGGGACAGGCTCAGGGGCCCCGCGCTATCTCTGAGGAACAGTTAGACTGGGCACGTGACGGCAGGTGCGCGCCCATAAAAGCTCCTCTAATAAACGCCATTAACATTGAGTAAACAGACAAACAGCGGGGCACTATGGGAAAATGAGCCATACCCCTCAGTATGTGACCCCGTCTCTGTCCACTCCAGGACCCCATGACATGGTGGCTCCTGACACGTGAGCGCGAGCATCATTAAATGCGTTTCCTATGGGATAAACGTGGGCGTGCAAGCAGCGCGCGCACGGGGCCAGTGCAAATTGTTTTTGCTCTATTATGAGCGGACGCCGTCATTTTTCTTCCTAATTAGCGCGGCGTCAGCGCTGTCAGCGACGCCGGTTTCAATTGCGCTCATCATCATCATCATCATCATCATCATCATCACATTCACTTTCTCGTTTGATAAATCTGCGGCGCGCGCGCAGCCTCCGAATATTAAGCGGCAGACGTGCTAATGGGATGCGTGCGTGCGCATGAGCGCGGATCAGCAGCTAAATTAGCACCTCCACTCTGCTCCATCCCCCAGTTCTCCGCTATAGCTCCCCAGAGATCACCACCCACAGACCACCACCCAGAGCCCACCGCCCAGAGACCACCACCCACAGACAACAGCCCAGAGACCACCGCCCAGAGACCACCACCCACAGACAACAGCCCAGAGACCACCGCCCACAGACAACAGCCCAGAGACCACCACCCACAGACCACCGCCCAGAGACCACCGCCCACAGACAACAGCCCAGAGACCACCACCCACAGACCACCGCCCAGAGACCACCGCCCAGAGACCACCACCCACAGACAGCTGAGCGGCACAAGACCAACGCAGCACCGGGGAAGGCCCGGAGGAGTGGCGCGTGAGCGGGAGGAACCTTCACGGTACTGCCCCCCGGGCGCCGAAAAAGATGGCTGCTCACTGCTCCTGAAAAGGATGGGTCAAATGCAGAAGTCAAATTTCTCCCATGTGTCACTGTGTGTCATTGTGTGTGAGATCAATAAAGGCTTAATCTTAATCTTAATCTTAATCTTCAGTGATAGAAGCGACTTTATTTATTGCATTTAACCCATCCTGTTATTAGGAGCAGTGGGCAGCACATTACTGCGCCCGGGGACCATCTCCATGATCTTATTGCACAGTTTGGTCAGGACCTCAGCTGGAGGATTTTACCTGGTGCATGTTTTGGGTTGATGGGGGAAACCGGAGTGCCCGGAGGAAACCAACACAGGGAGAACATGCAAACTCCACACAGAAAGGCTCGGATGACCTGGGGATCGAACCCAGACCATGCATGTAAACTCCACACAGAACACACACAGAAAGGTCTGGGCGACCCGCGGATCGAACCCGGAACCTTCTTGCTGTGAAGCGTGAGTGCTAGCCACTCAGCCACCGTGCCACCAAGACACAAGATACAAGAATAGGAAAACAGAAACAGAATAGGAATGTAATACACTCAGTAACAACAGACAAAGAGATAATACAGTGGAACTGTTTACACAAGGTACAGCTATGTAAGAAGGGCAGAGTGTTTTTATAAATACATGTACATGTGTTCTTGCCAGGTTATAAACCTGTCCTTTGCTTATGGTGCGCTGTGATAAACAACAGCTGTGTATCCTTGAGAGTGCTGATGCAAGAGCAGACAGTCAAAACAAAGTCAAAACATTTCTGGGAGATAATTGCCAGGGGAGAGAATAAACATAATCAATACATTTCAACTTTAGAACACAGGTGAAAAGACAATTAGTCAGAAACCTGGTACCGCAAGGCCCCCCGACTTTCAAGTCACCATGTGAGACCGCTAGTCCTCTCCTCCTGGCACATAACACTGCGGACTATAGTATACTGTACTATACTGTACTATAGTGTACTGCAGTATACTGTACTATGCTGTAGTATACTATAATATACTGTACTATACTGCACTATACTGTACTATACTGCACTATACTGTACTATACTGTACTATACTGTACTATAGTGTACTGCAGTATACTGTACTATACTGTACTATACTGTACTGCAGTATACTGTACTATACTGCACTATGCTGTAGTATACAGTACTATACTGTATTATGCTGTAGTATACTGCACTATGCTGTAGTATACTATACTTTACTGTACTATACGGCAGTATACTGTACTATGCGGTAGTATATGGTACTATACTGTACTATGCTGTAGTATACTGTACTATGCTGTAGTATACGATACTTTACTGTACTATACTGCAGTATACTGTACTATACTGCAGTATACTGTACTATGCTGTAGTATGTGGTACTATACTGTAGTATACATACATCATGCAATACAATGTGGCCTATATGAACCTTCAGCTCAGCATACACACGTACAGGAGCAGACTGACAGGAGCAGACTGACAGGAGCAGGCTGACAGGAGCAGGCTGACAGGAGCAGACCGTCAGGAGCAGACCGTCAGGAGCAGACCGTCAGGAGCAGACTGACAGGAGCAGGCTGACAGGAGCAGTCTGACAGGAGCAGTCTGACAGGAGCAGACTGACAGGAGCAGACTGACAGGAGCAGTCTGACAGGAGCAGTCTGACAGGAGCAGGCTGACAGGAGCAGGCTGACAGGAGCAGACTGACAGGAGCAGTCTGACAGGAGCAGACCGTCAGGAGCAGACCGTCAGGAGCAGACCGTCAGGAGCAGACCGACAGGAGCAGGCTGACAGGAGCAGACCGTCAGGAGCAGACCGTCAGGAGCAGACCGTCAGGAGCAGACCGTCAGGAGCAGACTGACAGGAGCAGGCTGACAGGAGCAGACTGACAGGAGCAGTCTGACAGGAGCAGACTGACAGGAGCAGACTGTCAGGAGCAGTCTGACAGGAGCAGTCTGACAGGAGCAGTCTGACAGGAGCAGACTGACAGGAGCAGATTGACAGGAGCAGACTGACAGGAGCAGACAGGAGCTCCCTGTGCAGGGGGCTCCTGTCTCTCTTACATGGTCTTCCTCAGGCTGTTCCCACATCCATCAGACTCCCCCCGCTGCCCCCTGTAGGTCCACAGGTTAATGACTCGTGAAGTGTGAAAACTTCCTGACGCTCAAGCGCGTCCAACGCTCTTTCCAGATGTGCCAGGGTCCCCCAGTGTCCGGGCTCAGGAGGGGGAGGGGGGCATGGCTGATTATTAAAAGTCTATTTGAATGTTTGCAATAACTAATATAACAATGTCCTTTTTGTGTCCATGGGCTCTTATTCTTGTTGCTAACCCTTTAGTGTTGACTTCAACAAACATGTTTTGAAATGTCCCTGTGTGCCACATGTCCTCCCTGTGTTTCCACGGGGTCTTACTCTGTGTAAAGTCGCCAAAATTGTTCTTAAGTAAGAGTACAGTGAACCCTCGCTCTATCGCGGTTCACTGTTCGCGCCCTCGCTGTTTCGCGGATTTTTTTTTTTTTTCAATTTTTTTTTTTTTTTTCCAAATTTTTTTTATCGTGTAACATTGTGTTCTGCGTCCTGATTGGCTAAGAGACTAGACCAGGACTAAACGTGGACTAAACCAGGTCTAGACCAGAACTAAACCAGGTCTAGACCAGAGGGGCCAGACATGGGACCAAGTCACACATGTGCAAGTCTCAAGTAAGTCTCAAGTATTTTTTTCTTGGGCAAGTCAAGTCAAGTCAAGTCACAGGCTATGTCAAGTCAAGTCAAGTCAAGTCAAGTCACAGGCTATGTCAAGTCAAGTCAAGTCAAGTCCTGTAATAGCTCAAGTCAAGTCCAAGTCAAGTCACCTTTGGCGTATTAATTTTAGCTGCAGAATCTGATCTTAATAAAGTGAAAGGCAATATATAAGAAAGTGTAAGTAATCATCACTGGCTAATGTGCCCAACCTGTTATCAAATATTTGTATTGTAAATACTCATGTTCAGTAAAATACATCATAGACTCAAACAAAACAGTGATAATGTAATTATTGGTTATTTATTGGCAAAAGTGATCTGTACATCGAAAACCAAACTGTTTCACATGTTTTCAACATTGTTTCAGCATCGAGTTGAAACCAGTAACAGCTAAAACAAACTTGTATTAAACTTTGTTACACTCCCTAACTCACTCTGTCCCACACACACTTTCTAACACACACACACACAATTCATTAATCTATAGTTGATTGACCTTATCGACTGACTTATGATTAATTGATAAGTGGCGTTTTTCACCTGAATTTGAGTGTTTCAATAGGGTCTTTAAGAATATAAGCTATAGTAACATAACACTGAGTCATAAATATATCATAGTATTATTATATTGTATATTCCTCAATTAATTATTCCTTAGTAAAAAGCAGACAAATGTATTGATGCTGAATAACAAAATACAGTAATCCCTCGCTCTGTCGCGGTTTGCGGATTTATTATTATTTTATTTTTTTTTCAATTTTCTTTTTATAGTGTAACATTTTTTTTATAGTGTAACATTGTGTTCTGCGTCCTGATTGGCTAAGAGACTAGACCAGGACTAAACGTGGACTAAACCAGGTATAGACCAGAACTAAACCTGGACTGGACCTGGACTAAACCAGGACTGGACCAGGTCTAGACCTGGACTAAACCGGGATTAAACCACCACGGGCCACTCTTTGCTGATTTTGTGCGGCTGGTTTGTGGCTGGGGCTGAGAGTACGCAATCCAGGCGCCGCGGATCGTTTTTGTGCTCGCAGTGTACGCGCGGCCTCGTGCCGGTGGTGGTGCTCGTGGTGCACGCGTTGCATCCCAGGACATGGCAGTGCCGTTGAATGAGCACGAAAACATTATGTGAACACGCAAGTCATTCAAGTCATCGTGTCTCAAGTCAAGTCAAGTCCCGAGTCCTAGACTTCCAAGTCCGAGTCAAGTCTCAAGTATTTCATTTTTTGTCGAGTCAAGTCACAAGTCATAAAAACAGCGACTCGAGTCCAAGTCACTAAGTCTCAAGTCCCCATGTCTGACCAGAACTAAACCAGGTCTAGACCAGAACTAAACCAGGTCTAGACCAGAACTAAACCAGGTCTAGACCAGGTCTAAACCAGGTCTAAACCTGGACTGGCCCTGGACTAAACTAGGAATGGACCAGGTCTAGACCTGGACTAAACCAGGATTCACTCCGTGCGGCTCTTGCGTTCGTTTGTGCGTGTTTGGTTTGTGGCTTGGGCTGAGACGATGCGGTCCGGGCCCTGCGGTTCTATCTCGTGCTCGCAGCTCCGGTGTACGCGCGGCCTCGCGCTGCTCTGTCATGGTTTTGTCCACGATGAACCCCTCATCGTGGACAAATCCGTGACAAAGCAGCATGTGTCGTGCACTTCTCCATGGGGCTGGTGCGCGTCGCGTCCGCTCGTCTGGCGGGGCTCCCGGAGCCGTGTCTCCCCCCACGCGTCACTATTAATACATTTTGTTGAAAATCTATGAAAGTTTGAGTGTTTAAACGAGAACAAATGTGAGAAAAGGTTCATTCCAGTCTGAGAAAAGTGTATAATGTGTGTGGTGAGGCATTTACAGCCTTAAAACATGTAGAATAATTGTAAAATATAAAGTTGTCCTACTTCGTGGATTTCTCTTATTGCGGGTTATTTCTGGAACTGAACCCCCGTGATAAACGAGGGATTACTGTACTGTTATTTCAAAATAATATTACTCAAGTAGAAGAACAAAGTATTGGTCCAAGAATATATGTGTGTGCACAAAGGGTTAAAGGTCCCTGCGTCCAAAGCGAACAGAGGTGAGACATGAGCCTGTGTCACAGCATCAGTGCTGTTAAAACAGAAGAAAACCACAGTCTAACTCTGTGGATCATTTGCTGAACTGGACACATACAAATAAGAAACTTTCAAAGATGGGATATTATGCAAAATCATGCAGTAGTTTTATTAGCGGGATGCACGCTGATTGTTTTGTGATGTCACTCAGAAGGGGGAGTGAGCAAAGGGAGAGGAGACAAAAACGAAACTGAAACTTATTTAAAGGGATAGTTGTTTTTTTTTATGTGAATCTGTACGGCGTCCCCTTCAGCAGTGTCGTGCATTAACACTGACTTACCCCTGACAGTGTCCTCTGAGCTGAGTTCTGCCCCGGTTCTGGAGCTGACGAAAGTAGTTCCGGCAAGTTAGCGAGGACAGTTAATAAAGCTTGTTTTTCTTCTCAAAACAATATTTGTCCAAAAAGTGACATAATTGCGTCAGAAAACAGTTGAACACAAAAAAGTCAGCAGTCTAAATCGCTTGGTGCTATTTTCTCTCGAGTCGTATCACTGCACGCCTGTTATTATTATTATTATTATTATTATTATTATTATTATTATTATTATTATTATTATTATTATTAGCCTGTTCACTTGTAAGTGGCGATGTTTACAAGGAGAACGCTCCAAAAAGTGGATTTTGCAGATCCTCCTCTTTAATCTTAATAGTAGCAGTCTTAATTCTTCCTTTATCTGAAACGATGGCTAGAAAAGAGTCTTGGTCTACCACTCTGTAGTGTAGGTGCACTTTTATTACATTCAAAACACACACGCACGCACGCACGCACACACACACACACACGCACACACACACACCACTAATCTGTCTCCTCTCTCTTTACCCCTGGCTCAGTGCTGGGAGACATTTAATCGCCACAGTAACGCTTTCATATCTGGAACAGAAATCAAATAATGCCAGATGATTTAGTCCCCCTAGCAACGGGAGAACGGCCCTAGCAACTGCCAGCAGCCCACAATAATCAGGCCCCAATATTTCACTTACTCCACTCCCCTAGGCCACCATGCACACACAAATACACACAGGGCACATGCAGAGGGCCCCCAGCCACCAGGGCCCCCAGCCACCAGGGCCCCCACAGCTGACCCATTTTTTAAAGGCATTGTACCTGATTTTTGCTGTTTTAAAAACTAATAAACAGAACTTGTTGATTTAAACAGTTTGTACATGCATTCTGAGCATCCTAATTATTCACCATGATGAGTTTATAAGCACTATCAACAACTAACATGCTAACACTTCCTGATTATAGGACAACAAAACGTTTTATAGTTAAATGCAGAGCATGCAGTGTATATATGGCCTTTAAGCAGAGCAGCGCTTAATAGTTTTCATAATAACTTTTAAATAGTGTTCTCATAAATACTTTTTTTTTTTTAAACTCATTTCTTTTTTTTTTATTTCAAGATAAAATTTTAGATTTTGTTATGTTAAAGGTGCTATATTACACAAAAGTGACTCTTGTGAGCTTTTAGCCATGTTAAAATGCTGTTACCTCCTCAAAAACAGACCTGGAGTTGTGTTTTGTTTGTTTGTTTTACATATGTTTGAGTAACACTTTATTATTAACCTACATCTCCAAATACTTTGTTCCACCTTGTGATGTCATGAAGTTTTCAAGTTAACAGCCCCTTTTACCTTTTGTTCAGTAGAGACTGGCAATTCCAGGGCTGAAATCATCCAAATGATTCTAGTGAAGGTGTATGGAGTTTAAAAACACAGTGGAGCACTTCCTGTATGACCACATGACATCACAAGGTGTAACAGAATGTTTTCTGTTTGAGAGCCTGTTGAGTTTGTGTGTTAAACGTGGGAATGGTCTGTTTGTGATGAGGAAACTACAATAGAACACATCAGAAATATTCTAATATGGCTCTTTTAAAGGCTAAACAAATATGAAATGGATCAGATACATAACATAAGGTCAAGTACTCTATGTGTAACATATGTGAAAATGAAAATAATAAAATAAATAAAATATTTAAATAAAATAAAAGTCCATGATTTAACATTTTTAAGAGTGAAAGAGAGAAAGAAATGTCACAGATAGTTAGGTAATTAATATTTTAAAGCCCCAGTGTGTAGGATTCGTGGCGCATAGGTGGATGGTGCTATTGCACTTTCTGTTTTAGCTACGGCAGACCTCGAGGGTCACCCGGGCGCGCGCAATCCCGTTTTTTTTTTTTTTTTCTCATGAAAACACACATTCCCGATCATGTACCATGACATGACTCTACACATCAAATGAAACCTTACAGTCTCCTCTTTTTGACTATGCAATTCATTTCCCTGCACAACAAACACTCCCCGAGCACATGGGGCTTTTATACGGAAAAGCACAAAACGAGGTTAGTTTACCTTACAATGCTCTGCACAGGTCAAACTCTGTATTTCACCATAAACTTGCTCTCAATCTGTCCGTAAGGATCCAGCGAATAAAATCCAGTAAAACAATTTACTCCAAAACACGTGTTAGATCCATTACGACGTCTGATCCGGCAGCATGCTTGTGTTGTTTACCCAAAACCACGAGCCTTGCCGAAGGCGAAGGCGGAGCCCAAATGTCCTTCTGCGGCTCTCGTATTCAAAATGGCTGCCTCTGCATGGGGAAGATCCCCCTTTTATGTGACTATATCTAAGTCCAAAAGAATACTTTGATTTCATGATGGAAGTGAAAAGGCTTGGAAAACAATGTATTTTTGAATGGGTATCTTCAATTTAAGTAATTAACGGGTAAAAATCTTACACACTGTCCCTTTAAGTGTAGTATCACACTATTCTCTGACCTGTTCTAATATCATTTCCTCATCACACACGTACCTGGAGTTGTGTTTTGTTTCATTCACATGTTTAGCAAACAAACTCTGCATATTTAGGCTGAGTTCTTCTCTTGAATAGAAAACACTCTGTTCCACCTTGTGATGGCATGTGGTAATGCAAGAAGTGCTCCACTGTGTTTTTAAACTCCAGACACTTTCACTAGAATAATTTGGAAAATTTTAACCTTGGATTTACCCATTTCTACTGAACTAAGGTTGAAATATAGCTTGTACGTTTGAAACTATCACTTCATGACATCACGAGGTGGAACAAAGCATTTTGAGCTTTTGAGATGCTTTTGAGGACATAAAACTCTCACTGAGGCAGCTTGAGTTCAGGTATCTGCTGTTATTAAGTGTAAAAGTCGTATGCTGTGATGGGAGTCACAGGTCCCACTGGAGAGCCCGGTCCTGTCTGTCTCCTGTTATCAGCCTCATACACAGACAGGTCAGGCCCTGTGGTGGTCATATGACTAAGGAGATAAGGAGCGCGCTCAGATAAACGCTCAGGGAGGAGAATCCAACCTGTGCGCTCCCCACACGCACTGAATCCTCTCTGCTCTGAACAGTCTACTATCCTTCTAATTTCAAACTGATAAACTGCAGTGACATCGCGCTGTTCTATATGTATCTCTATGGTGGAACGTTCAGCAGTTACTAAGGAGACACAATGCACAAATTAGCCATCACTGTCAAAAAAGTTTTAAGATTATCTGAAATACAAAATGGATTTAAAGAGCACATTTTCAGGAGCCTGTGACACAAATATAATAGGTCTGATTTAAATGCATGTCTTTATAAATGACTGGTCCAGAGACAAAAGTAGCTGTAATTGTCCACATGATATTTATGAACCAGGTGTAAAAGCATTTTTCTGTTTAAATGATGCTTTACCTAAAATTTAGTTTCAAAGGCATTTTGCAGTCTGTGCAGGAGCAGGGTCTGCGGACAGGAGCGGGGTCTGCGGACAGGAGGAGGGTCTGCGGACAGGAGCGGGGTCTGCGGACAGGAGCAGGGTCTGCGGACAGGAGGAGGGTCTGCGGACAGGAGGAGGGTCTGCGGACAGGAGCGGGGTCTGCGGACAGGAGCGGGGTCTGCGGACAGGAGGAGGGTCTGGGGACAGGAGCAGGGTCTGCGGACAGGAGCAGGGTCTGGGGACAGGAGGAGGGTCTGCGGACAGGAGCGGGGTCTGCGGACAGGAGGAGGGTCTGCGGACAGGAGCGGGGTCTGCGGACAGGAGCAGGGTCTGCGGACAGGAGGAGGGTCTGCGGACAGGAGCGGGGTCTGCGGACAGGAGGAGGGTCTGGGGACAGGAGCAGGGTCTGCGGACAGGAGCAGGGTCTGCGGACAGGAGCGGGGTCTGCGGACAGGAGCGGGGTCTGCGGACAGGAGGAGGGTCTGGGGACAGGAGCAGGGTCTGCGGACAGGAGCGGGGTCTGCGGACAGGAGGAGGGTCTGCGGACAGGAGGAGGGTCTGCGGACAGGAGCGGGGTCTGCGGACAGGAGCGGGGTCTGCGGCCAGGAGGAGGGTCTGGGGACAGGAGCAGGGTCTGCGGACAGGAGGAGGGTCTGCGGACAGGAGCGGGGTCTGCGGACAGGAGGAGGGTCTGCGGACAGGAGCAGGGTCTGGGGACAGGAGCAGGGTCTGGGGACAGGAGGAGGGTCTGGGGACAGGAGGAGGGTCTGCGGACAGGAGGAGGGTCTGGGGACAGGAGGAGGGTCTGCGGACAGGAGGAGGGTCTGGGGACAGGAGGAGGGTCTGGGGACAGGAGCAGGGTCTGCGGACAGGGGAGGGTCTGGGGACAGGAGGAGGGTCTGGGGACAGGAGGAGGGTCTGCGGACAGGAGGAGGGTCTGGGGACAGGAGGAGGGTCTGGGGACAGGAGGAGGGTCTGCGGACAGGAGGAGGGTCTGGGGACAGGAGGAGGGTCTGGGGACAGGAGCAGGGTCTGCGGACAGGGGAGGGTCTGGGGACAGGAGGAGGGTCTGGGGACAGGAGGAGGGTCTGCGGACAGGAGCAGGGTCTGCGGACAGGAGGAGGGTCTGCGGACAGGAGCAGGGTCTGCGGACAGGAGGAGGGTCTGCGGACAGGAGGAGGGTCTGCGGACAGGAGCAGGGTCTGGGGACAGGAGGAGGGTCTGCGGACAGGAGGAGGGTCTGGGGACAGGAGGAGGGTCTGCGGACAGGAGGAGGGTCTGGGGACAGGAGGAGGGTCTGGGGACAGGAGCAGGGTCTGCGGACAGGGGAGGGTCTGGGGACAGGAGGAGGGTCTGCGGACAGGAGGAGGGTCTGCGGACAGGAGGAGGGTCAGGGGACAGGAGGAGGGTCTGCGGACAGGAGGAGGGTCTGCGGACAGGAGGAGGGTCTGGGGACAGGAGCAGGGTCTGGGGACAGGAGCAGGGTCTGGGGACAGGAGGAGGGTCTGGGGACAGGAGCAGGGTCTGGGGACAGGAGGAGGGTCTGGGGACAGGAGGAGGGTCTGGGGACAGGAGCAGGGTCTGGGGACAGGAGCAGGGTCTGCAGACAGGAGGAGGGTCTGGGGACAGGAGCAGGGTCTGCGGACAGGAGCAGGGTCTGCGGACAGGAGCAGGGTCTGCGGACAGGAGCAGGGTCTGCGGACAGGAGCAGGGTCTGCAGAC
The DNA here is from genome assembly GCA_036785185.1 of Paratrypauchen microcephalus. NCBI lineage: Eukaryota > Metazoa > Chordata > Actinopteri > Gobiiformes > Gobiidae > Paratrypauchen > Paratrypauchen microcephalus. The sequence goes on along the minus strand of JAVJIX010000134.1, from coordinate 2,059,783 downwards.
AGGAGCAGGGTCTGCAGACAGGAGGAGGGTCTGCAGACACCGCAGAACAGGCCCTGTCTCATCTGCACACTCAGACATGACATTAAAGGTGATTAGGACAAGACACACACACATACGTACACATGCACACACACACACACACACACACACACACACACACACACACACACACATGTCTGATAATCAGTGTGTGCTAGCTTGCTAGGTGTTTTAAGCAATACCTTGATGTCAAACCTCTGCTCTGGTCTTTGAGAGTTGTGAAAAGCACTTATAAACACATCATGGTGAATAATAATAATAATAATTATTATTTATTTATCCCTGAAGGGAAATGATCCTCTGCCTTCCATCCATCCTTCTGGAGCACATGAAGGAGCCGGGGGACCCATCTCCATGATCTTGTTGCTAGGCTTGGTCAGCTGGAGGTTTTTGGGTTGATGGGGGAAAGGCACACACAAAGGGCAACCCGGGGATCAAAATCTGAACTTTCTTGCTGTGAGGCATGAATGCTAACCACTCAGCCACCTTAGGATGCTCAGAATGCATAAGTGAGGAAGGACTACTGCATATTGTTAACGGCGGTAATATATTGTGTAGTATTTGACTTTATTAGCTTGTTTTCTCAACTGCACAACAGTCAGAGTTTCCTCTGCAGGGGGCTCAGCGTTCCCTTATCGAGATAGAGTGAGGAGCTCAGTAACATGGGAGGAGCTTGGAGTAGAGCCGCTGCTCCTCCATGTGGGATGCTTCCCTGGGTAGGTGTTCATGTCCCACTGGGAGGAGGCCCCAGGGAAGACGAGGACACACTGGAGGGACTATGTCTTTGGGCTGGCCTGGGACGCCTCAGGAAGAGCTGGAGGAAGTGTCTGTGGTATGAAATTGTGCTCAAATATGGATTTTACTAATAACATTGGCAATGTTGATTGATTCTCTATAACTATAAACATGTTGTGTTTTGCTTCTTAACCTTAGACTGTGTACTAGTATATCTGTATATCTGTGGACATAGCTATCATGCTAGCTGCTGCATTCCAAATGGGAAGTGAGCATGAGCATGACGTGTTTTTTCAGGGTCTGGCTCCAATTCACTTTGTATTGAAAAAGTGTGGCCCCTCTCTCTGTAACTGCTGCTCTCAGGCCTCTCGTCCGGACCTTCAAATGGTCTACATGCTCCTGTTTTTTTTATTTCACTATTTTGTCAACAAATCAAAATAGAAACATAACAATAGACCAATCAGGTGCCTTCTTTCAAAACCCTCACTCCTGATATTCTTTTTGGTTTTCCATGGATTTCCAAAAATGAGTCTTGGCTCCAGATTATCTGCTCTAGCCTTGGTGAGCTTCATTTGACTGGAGCTGAACGCTGTGGGTGACGTCATACTTCTTTACACAGTGGGTTAGACACAAGCCTTTAGAACGCTGCATAAACTGAAGTCATTGATAGAATGAGTAAGGTAATATTGACACCAGTCCTCTTCCTCTTGAGTGGCTCCTGACATTTGCAGACTGGAGCTCCAGGTATACTCAGCAGGCACTGGGCACACTCAGGCCCCCTCACCTGCCTCTGTTTGGGGCTAGCATTGTTTGGGCATCCCCCTCCCCTGGTCCCATTCACACAAATGATGAGAGCCTAAACGCTTGGTGTATTTGTGAGCCTGAGAGCCCTACACTTGTACCAGCATGTGGGGGCGGGACATGTCCACAAGCAGGGTCCTGGGACACTTGACCACACTATGCTCTGATTGGCTGAGAGTGTCCACACTCTCCATACAGCTCAGCATCGCCTCTGCTTTGTGCTCATATGAGAGACAGGATATTAAGATCAAATGTCTTTGTCCTCACAAAGAGTCCTCATGAAGTGAGTGTAAGTCCCCTCACTGTGATGAATATCTGCTCACAGTCTGAGCCCTCCTCTGTACCTCAGACGGCTTTATTGTCTTAATTAAAACAGAGCCTACTTAATTATTTTTATCCACTCCAGTGCACCACAGGGCCCCTGAGAGCCCAATGAGAGCTGCCTGCATGTGTGTGTGTGTGTGTGTGTGTGTGTATGTGTATGTGTGTGTGCTTCAATGTGTGTGTGTGTTTCAGTGTGTGTTCGGGTGTGTGTGTCTGTGTGTGTTTCAGTGTGTGTTCGTGTGTCTGTGTGTGTTTCAGTGTGTGCGTGTGTTTCAGTGTGCGTTCGGGTGTGTGTGTGTGTGTGTGTGTGTGCGTGTGTTTCAGTGTGCGTTCGGGTGTGTGTGTGTGTGTGTGTGTGTGCGTGTGTTTCAGTGTGCGTTCGGGTGTGTATGTGTGTGTGTGCGTGTGTTTCAGTGTGCGTTCGGGTGTGTGTGTGTGTGTTTCAGTGTGCGTTCGGGTGTGTGTGTGTGCGTGTGTTTCAGTGTGCGTTCGGGTGTGTGTGTGTGTGTGTGTGCGTGTGATTCAGTGTGCGTTTGGGTGTGTGTGTGTGTGTGTGCGTGTGTTTCAGTGTGCGTTCGGGTGTGTGTGTGTACGTGTGTTTCAGTGTGTGTTCGGGTGTGTGTGTGTGTGCGTGTGTTTCAGTGTGCGTTCGGGTGTGTGTGTGCGTGTGTTTCAGTGTGTGTTCGGGTGTGTGTGTGTGTGCGTGTGTTTCAGTGTGCGTTCGGGTGTGTGTGTGCGTGTTTCAGTGTGCGTTCGGGTGTGTGTGTGTGTGTGCGTGTGTTTCAGTGTGCGTTCGGGTGTGTGTGTGTGTGTGTGTGTGCATGTGTTTCAGTGTGCGTTCGGGTGTGTGTGTGTGCGTGTGTTTCAGTGTGCGTTCGGGTGTGTGTGTGTGCGTGTGTTTCAGTGTGCGTTCGGGTGTGTGTGTGTGTTTCAGTGTGCGTTCGGGTGTGTGTGTGTGTGTGTGCGTGTGTTTCAGTGTGCGTTCGGGTGTGTGTGTATGTGTGTGTGTGCGTGTGTTTCAGTGTGCGTTCGGGTGTGTATGTGTGTGTGTGCGTGTGTTTCAGTGTGCGTTCGGGTGTGTGTGTGTGTGTGTGCATGTGTTTCAGTGTGCGTTCGGGTGTGTGTGTGCGTGTGTTTCAGTTGCGTTCGGGTGTGTGTGTGTGTGCGTGTGTTTCAGTGTGCGTTCGGGTGTGTGTGTGTGTTTCAGTGTGCGTTCGGGTGTGTGTGTGTGCGTGTGTTTAAGTGTGCGTTCGGGTGTGTGTGTGTGTGTGTGCGTGTGTTTCAGTGTGCGTTCGGGTGTGTGTGTGTGTGCGTTTCAGTGTGCGTTCGGGTGTGTGTGTGTGTGCGTGTGTTTCAGTGTGCGTTCGGGTGTGTGTGTGTTTCAGTGTGTGTTCGGGTGTGTGTGTGTGTGTGCGTGTGTTTCAGTGTGCGTTCGGGTGTGTGTGTGCGTGTGTTTCAGTGTGCATTCGGGTGTGTGTGTGTGTGTGTGCGTGTGTTTCAGTGTGCGTTCGGGTGTGTGTGTTTCAGTGTGCGTTCGGGTGTGTGTGTGTGTGTGTGTGCGTGTGTTTCAGTGTGCGTTCGTGTGTGTGTGTATGTGTGTGTGTGCGTGTGTTTCAGTGTGCGTTCCGGTGTGTATGTGTGTGTGTGCGTGTGTTTCAGTGTGCGTTCGGGTGTGTGTGTGTGTGTGTGTGTGCGTGTGTTTCAGTGTGCGTTCGGGTGTGTGTGTGTGTGTTTCAGTGTGTGTTCGTGTGTGTGTGTGTGTGTGCGTGTGTTTCAGTTGCGTTCGGGTGTGTGTGTGTGTGCGTGTGTTTCAGTGTGCGTTCGGGTGTGTGTGTGTGTTTCAGTGTGCGTTCGGGTGTGTGTGTGTGCGTGTGTTTAAGTGTGCGTTCGGGTGTGTGTGTGTGTGTGCGTGTGTTTCAGTGTGCGTTCGGGTGTGTGTGTGTGTGTGTGTGCGTTTCAGTGTGCGTTCGGGTGTGTGTGTGTGTGCGTGTGTTTCAGTGTGCGTTCGGGTGTGTGTGTGTGTTTCAGTGTGTGTTCGGGTGTGTGTGTGTGTGTGTGTGCGTGTGTTTCAGTGTGCGTTCGGGTGTCTGTGTGTGTTTCAGTGTGTGCGTGTGTTTCAGTGTGCGTTCGGGTGTGTGTGTGTGTGTGTGTGCGTGTTTCAGTGTGTGTTCGGGTGTGTGGGTGTGTGCGTGTGTTTCAGTGTGTGTTCGTGTGTGTGTGTGTGTGCGTGTGTTTCAGTGTGTGTTCGGGTGTGTGTGTGTGTGTGTGTGTTTCAGTGTGCGTTCGGGTGTGTGTGTGTGTGTGTGTGTGTTTCAGTGTGCGTTTGGGTGTGTGTGCGTGTGTTTCAGTGTGCGTTCGGGTGTGTGTGTCTGTGTGTGTTTCAGTGTGTGTTTGGGTGTGTGTGTGTGTGTGTGTTTCAGTGTGCGTTCGGGTGTGTGTGTGTGTTTCAGTGTGCGTTCGGGTGTGTGTGTCTGTGTGTGTTTCAGTGTGTGTTCGGGTGTGTGTGTGTTTCAGTGTGCGTTCGGGTGTGTGTGTGTGCGTGTGTTTCAGTGTGCGTTCGGGTGTGTGTGTGTGTGTGTGTGTGTGCGTGTGTTTCAGTGTGCGTTCGGGTGTGTGTGTGTGTGTGTGCGTGTGTTTCAGTGTGCGTTCGGGTGTGTGTGTCTGTGTGTGTTTCAGTGTGTGTTCGGGTGTGTGTGTGTGTGTTTCAGTGTGCGTTCGGGTGTGTGTGTGTGTGTGTGCGTGTGTTTCAGTGTGCGTTCGGGTGTGTGTGTCTGTGTGTGTTTCAGTGTGTGTTCGGGTGTGTGTGTGTGTGTTTCAGTGTGCGTTCGGGTGTGTGTGTCTGTGTGTGTTTCAGTGTGTGTTCGGGTGTGTGTGTGTGTGTTTCAGTGTGCGTTCGGGTGTGTGTGTGTGTGTGTGTGTGTGCGTGTGTTTCAGTGTGCGTTCGGGTGTGTGTGTGCGTGTGTTTAAGTGTGCGTTCGGGTGTGTGTGTGTGTGTGTGCGTGTGTTTCAGTGTGCGTTCGGGTGTGTGTGTGTGTGTGTGTGTGCGTGTGTTTCAGTGTGCGTTCGGGTGTGTGTGTGTGTGCGTGTGTTTCAGTGTGCGTTCGGGTGTGTGTGTGTGTTTCAGTGTGTGTTCGGGTGTGTGTGTGTGTGTGTGTGCGTGTGTTTCAGTGTGCGTTCGGGTGTGTGTGTGCGTGTGTTTCAGTGTGCGTTCGGGTGTGTGTGTGTGTGTGTGTGCGTGTGTTTCAGTGTGCGTTCGGGTGTGTGTGTGTGTGCGTGTGTTTCAGTGTGTGTTCGTGTGTGTGTGTGTGTGTGTGTGCGTGTGTTTCAGTGTGTGTTCGGGTGTGTGTGTGTGTGTGTGTGTTTCAGTGTGCGTTCGGGTGTGTGTGTGTGTTTCAGTGTGCGTTCGGGTGTGTGTGCGTGTGTTTCAGTGTGCGTTCGGGTGTGTGTGTCTGTGTGTGTTTCAGTGTGTGTTCGGGTGTGTGTGTGTGTGTGTGTGTTTCAGTGTGCGTTCGGGTGTGTGTGTGTGTGTGTTTCAGTGTGCGTTCGGGTGTGTGTGTCTGTGTGTGTTTCAGTGTGTGTTCGGGTGTGTGTGTGTTTCAGTGTGCGTTCGGGTGTGTGTGTGCGTGTGTTTCAGTGTGCGTTCGGGTGTGTGTGTGTGTGTGTGTGTGCGTGTGTTTCAGTGTGCGTTCGGGTGTGTGTGTGTGTGTGTGCGTGTGTTTCAGTGTGCGTTCGGGTGTGTGTGTCTGTGTGTGTTTCAGTGTGTGTTCGGGTGTGTGTGTGTGTGTTTCAGTGTGCGTTCGGGTGTGTGTGTGTGTGTGCGTGTGTTTCAGTGTGCGTTCGGGTGTGTGTGTCTGTGTGTGTTTCAGTGTGTGTTCGGGTGTGTGTGTGTGTGTTTCAGTGTGCGTTCGGGTGTGTGTGTCTGTGTGTGTTTCAGTGTGTGTTCGGGTGTGTGTGTGTGTGTTTCAGTGTGCGTTCGGGTGTGTGTGTGTGTGTTTCAGTGTGCGTTCGGGTGTGTGTGTGTGTGTGTGCGTGTGTTTCAGTGTGCGTTCGGGTGTGTGTGTGTGTGTGTGCGTGTGTTTCAGTGCGCGTTCGGGTGTGGGTGTGTGGGTGCGTGTGTTTCAGTGTGCGTTCGTATGTGTGTGTGTGTGTGTGCGTGTGTTTCAGTGTGCGTCTGGGTGTGTGTGTGTGTGTGTGTGTTTCACTGTGCGTGCGCTTCAGTGTGTGTTCGGGTGTGTGTGTGTGTGTGTTTCAGTGTGCGTTCGGGTGTGTGTGTGTGTGTGTGCGTGTGTTTCAGTGTGCGTTCGGGTGTGTGTGTGTGTGTGTGCGTGTGTTTCAGTGTGCGTTCGTATGTGTGTGTGTGTGTGTGTGTGCGTGTGTTTCAGTGTGCGTTTGGGTGTGTGTGTGTGTGTGTTTCAGTGTGTGTGTGTGCTTCAGTGTGTGTTCGGGTGTGTGTGTGTGTCTCTCCTGTGACAGACGAGCGTCCACAGAGCAGTGTGTTTAACAGGATCCGTCAGACGTCCTGCTCAGACTCATGTGAATATGACACAGGTATAATATAAACACACAGACATGTGGACACACTGACAGAGGACAGACAGGTGCAGAGGACAGACAGACACACATATATGTGGACGCACAGACATATGGACGCATAGACATGTGAACGCACACACATGTGGACACGTTGACATGTGGACACACAGACATGTGGACACACACACATGTGGACACACACACATGTGGACACACACACATGTGGACACACAGACATGTGGACATAAAGACATGTGGACATGTTGACATGTGGACAAACAGACATGTGGACACACAGACATGTGGACACACAGACATGTGGACACGTTGACATGTGGACACACAGACATGTGGACATAAAGACATGTGGACACACAGACATGTGGACACACAGACATGTGGACACGTTGACATGTGGACACACAGACATGTGGACATAAAGACATGTGGACATACACACGTGGACACACAGACATGTGGACACACAGACATGTGGACACACAGACATGTGGACATAAAGACATGTGGACATGTTGACATGTGGACACACAGACATGTGGACACACACACATGTGGACACACAGACATGTGGACACACACACATGTGGACACACACACATGTGGACACACAGACATGTGGACATAAAGACATGTGGACATGTTGACATGTGGACAAACAGACATGTGGACACACAGACATGTGGACACACAGACATGTGGACACGTTGACATGTGGACACACAGACATGTGGACATAAAGACATGTGGACACACACATGTGGACACACAGACATGTGGACACACAGACATGTGGACATAAAGACATGTGGACATGTTGACATGTGGACATCCAGATGGGTGCAGAGGACACACAGGTGGGACAGTCCATTGGTCCATTACAGTATGTCCTCATGTGCTGTGGTGGTGGTGTCATTAGCCTGACCTTGGTGTTGCTCGCTCCTGTTGGATCCTGGGTAATGAAGGTGGCTTTTGCAAATAGGAAAATAAACGAATTGTCCTCTTGATGAGGACAAGAGGACAATTCGTTTATTGTCCTCAGAGGCTAAAATGTCTCCATTTTAGCCTCTGATGGAGTGTGGAGGAACAGGACTGTCTGCTCTCAAGGACTGCGGAGATATATTCTGCATTCACTCCACACTCTGTGGGGCTAAGATACTCCCGAAGCCACAGCTGCCCTGGGACAGACTGATGGAAACGAGGCTGCCAATTTGCCTATCCAGTGTACAGGACTAAACGGGGTCTAAACTAAGAATAAACTGAGACACAGATCAGACAAAAACTAGGGTTCACTCAGAAGAAGGGTGTTTCGAATGATATAATCTATTTCTGCTTTTGACTGACAAATACATCAGCGTGTTTGATTGATAGACGATGTAATCAATCAGATGCTATTGGTTTTAGGTTTGGTTGACAGCGCTACATGTTTTAGTTGTTTTCACCGTGTCTTGTTGGGCTCGTGGGTGCTAGTCTTGTGTGCGTTTTAAAGAAGTGCTGGTTTTAAAAAAGGCACATATATACATCAACATGTTTGCAAAGTTTTTTGAAGGTGTTAGCAGTAGATTACAAAATACAAAAATGTGTGTTTAAAGCCCCAGTGTGTAGGATTCGTGGCGCATAGGTGGATGGTGCTATTGCACTTTCTGTTTTAGCTACGGCAGACCTCGAGGGTCACCCGGGCGCGCGCACGAGCCGCTACTGTATAAATAAAATCTGGTCCCGGTTATTTATTTATTTTTTCTTTTCTCATGAAAACACACATTCTACACATCAAATGAAACCTTACAGTCTCTATTCATTTCCCTGCAAAACTTGCTCTCAATTTGTCCGTAAGGATCCAGCGAATAAAATCCAGTAAAACAATTTAGTCCAAAACACGTGTTAGATCCATTACGACGTCTGATCCGGCAGCATGCTTGTGTTGTTTACCCAAAACCACGAGCCTTGCCGAAGGCGAAGGCGGAGCCCAAATGTCCTTCTGCCGCTCTGGTATTCAAAATGGCTGCCTCTGCATGGGGAAGATCCCCCTTTTATGTGACTATATCCAGGGTTGGGAGGGTTACTTTAGAAATGTAATCCGGTACAGTTACTAGTTACTCCTTAAAATATGTATTCAGTAACGTAATCCCGGTACTATAATATTAAAGTAATGTAACTTGATTACTCTCAGTTACTTTTGGATTACTTTAACACCAAATATCCTATAACAACAAGAAAACAAGAAAATTACAATACAATTAAAAGTTTTTAGGAGGACAAATACATGATAACAGGAGAAGTTCAATTTGTCAACTGGACAAAGTTTGTTTGGTTGAAAACGTTTCGCCGCTCATCCGAGAGGCTTCGTCAGCTCTAATAAGAATACTGGTAAGACACTTGCTTATATCTTGCTGTAGGGAGGAGCTACCTAGCTAACTACTTTCCGGAACTATCTCATTGGTTTCGGTCTTTTGTTTCTCTGGCGTCTAGCTGACAGTCCCTATTCATCCCTACACGCCTGTTTTTCACACCTCTGGCCCTGACCTGGCTAACCCTATTGTTTCCCTGTTTGTTTGATCTACGCTTAATAATGGAATTGTAGATGGGATGCAAATTATGTCTTACTCCACCATTTCTGTTCAGAGAAGGATTCTCTTTTTTGACAAAAATAGCCTCTTTAACTCCCCTCTCAAACCAATTCTTTTCCCTGATTCCGCTTGCTTCACAGCAAGAAGGTTCCGGGTTCGATCCCCGGGTCGCCCAGACCTTTCCGTGTGTGTTCTGTGTGGAGTTTGCATGCATGGTCTGGGTTCGATCCCCGGGTCGCCCGAGCCTTTCTGTGTGGAGTTTGCATGTTCTCCCCGTGTCTGGGTGGGTTTCCTCCGGGCACTCCGGTTTCCCCCACCAACCCAAAACATGCACCATAGGTACCTCCAGCTTAGGTCCTGACCAAACTGAAGCAAGAAGATCATGGAGATGGTCCCCAGGCGCCCTAATGTGTGTGCTGCCCACTGCTCCTAATATATGTATATATACTGTATATATAGGATGGGTTAAAATGCAGAGAAGAATTTCTCCAGTGTGAGATCAATAAAGTTCACTTCTTCTTCTTCTTTGCTCGGAATTGTCTAAAGGGTCTTCATGGATCAGTTAACATGACTATGTTGCCTAGATAATGTTTAAATATCGTAATATCGTTCTACAAATGCACAAAGTGTACTTGTGACCGCAAACGTTAGCTAGCTTGCTAATAGTTTGCTAGTCGATAGCTAACTCGAAACTGGCTCCTACCAAGACAAAGAAATGACTCATATTCACACATAACATGACTGAAGCAGGACATTTAGGGCCTGTCAGTATCAAAGCGTTAAAGGGATATGCCACCCCCAGGTCAAATTTGGGCATCTCCCCACAGTCCAGAGACTAAAATAAGTGATGAAAAGCGTTTTCCTGCTCACCCAGCCATTGTCCGAGTCTGTCAGCACTGACCGCCGCGCGAGCTGCTGCTCCTCCGCCTTAGACTGGAGTCTAACGTCGCCAGAGAAAGATTTCGGCCAAAAGGAATTAATTTGCTTGATGCTTTTCCCAATTACTTTCTGTGTAGTGCGCATTCATATCGAGTGCAAATAAATGTGCAAATCAACACGGAGAGCTTGACTTGGTCATTTTGAGTGGGAACTATTTTTCAGTGCGGAAGGACATGGCCGGATCACGCACCACGTTGTGCAACAGGGGAACTCCCTTCCCGGTGGTAACTGGGATTCCCCTGGCAGCGTGCTGCGTGATTCGGCCATGTCCTTCCGCACTGAAAAATAGTTCCCACCCAAAATGACCAAGGCAAGCTCTCCGTGTTGATTTGCACATTTATTTGCACTCGATATGAATGCGCACTACACATAAAGTAATTGGGAAAAGCATCGAGCAAATTAATTCCTTTTGGCCGAAATCTTTCTCTAGCGACGTTAGACTCCAGTCTAAGGCGGAGGAGCTGCAGATACCGCGGCGGTCAGTGCTGACAGACTCGGACAATGGCTGGGTGAGCAGGAAAACGCTTTCCACCACTTATTTTAGTCTCTGGACTGTGGGGAGATGCCCAAATTTGACCTGGGGGTGGCATATCCCTTTAAAGGGATATTCCAGGATTTTTGACATGGGGGTGTACTGTCAGATAGAGACGCTTTGTCAGATTGAGACGCCTCCTCCAAGATGAGCGCTACTGCGCAAGCGCGCATGATGTAATGGTTTTGAAACAGCTGGGTCAGTTTAAAACGCCTCCTCATGCGCGCGCATGCATGCCGTGACGTAATCGTATAAATACGCCCATCTTGGCTCCAGAGGCAGAAGTCCTTTTGATTGCTACCGAACGAGACAGGAGTCTAGTTATTCTCAACATAACAGGCAAAAGTCGAGTTATTATCAACAAAACGAGGCGGAAAACGAGGCGGACGTCGAGTTATTCTCAAAATAACGAGGCAGAAGTCCATTTTTTTTCAACAGGAGTGGAGTTTTCAACAATTGCAACGCAAGTAAGTATCATTTAAACAGTGTATTTGTGTTTTGTTTTTTTTGTTTTTTTCCCAACAGAACTTGGCAGAAGTCGAGGTATTTTCAACATAAGTGGAGTTTTTTTCAACAATTTCAACGCAAGTAAGTAACCTTTTAAGAGTGTTTTGGTTTTATTGTATGTTTTAACATGTTTTAACAGCATGTAAAGAACGATAATTAGCGCCAGAATACCTACGTCAGATGATAGTGTTTTGTATTTAACATTTTACTGCATGCTACGTGTCTCGTATTAAACTTATCGTATTAAGCCGCGCTAGTGTGCTAGCACACGGCTAGTCTGTAGCCACGGACACGCGCATCACCGTGTGTGTGTGTGTGTGTGTGTGTGTGTGTACGTACATACACCTTGTAACCTTGGATTAGAGTGACTAAATGGGCTACCTACATATTAAAAATGTTATTTTGTCTTTTACAGTTGTTTACATTTGCGAACACAAATATGGAGAGATTGAATGAAGTTTTCCTGTACCTGACACGTGGGGAATACCCAAAAGGGTATAACAAGAATCAGAAGCAGGCCTTGAAGAGGCATTCCATGAAGTTTACAGTGAAGGGTAAGTAGGCAAAGGTGTGTTCAAATATCCATGTGTTTGGAAATGTTGTGGTTTATCACTTTGTGACTGTTTACTGCAGATGGACAGCTCTTCTATGGAGATAAAAGAAGAGTCATCCAAACAAAAGATGAAGCCAGATCCCTGTTCATCGAATTTCATTCAGCACCACTCGGTGGACATACCGGTATCATTAAAACAAGAGCAGCAATAACCTCCAGATTTTACTGGACTGGCATGTCCGTGGATATTGACAGATGGGTATGTGTTGGATGCGATTTATTTCTGTATTCTGTTATGGACTCATTTTGTTCAGCTAATTGGATTAGGACATTATTAATTTTTTTTTATCATGACAATTTTCTTAAAGGGACAGTGTGTAAGATTTTTACCTGTTAATTACTGAAATTGAAGATACCCATTCAAAAATACATTGTTTTCCAAGCCTTTTCACTTCCATCATGAAATCAAAGTATTCTTTTGGACTTAGATATAGTCACATAAAAGGGGGATCTTCCCCATATAGAGGCAGCCATTTTGAATACGAGAGCCGCAGAAGGACATTTGGGCTCATCCTTCGCCTCGGCTCCTGCTAACAGCTGCTCATGTGGGAGAGAAGGAGCGAAGGAGAGAAGGGGAAGGGGAGGGGGGAAGGGGGAGCCTCGTGTAAAGAAGCATGCTGCTGTATCACACATCGTAATGGGTATAACACGTATTTTGGACTAAATTGTTTTACTGGATTTTATTCGCTGGATCCTTATGGACAGATTGAGACCAAGTTTATGATGAAATACAGAGTTTGACCTGTGCAGAGCCTTCAAAGGTAAGCTAAGTAAGCTAAGTTTTGTGCTTTTCTGTATAAAAGCCCCATGTGCTCGGGGAGTGATTGTTTTGCAGGGAAATGAATTGCATAGTCAAAAAGAGGAGACTGTAAGGTTTCATTTGATGTGTAGATTGTCATGAATCATGATCGGGATTGTGTGTTTTCATGCGAAAAGAAAAAAAAAAAGTGAACGGGGGACCGCGTTTTATGTATACAGCGGTGCGCGGTTCGTGCGCGGGCACGCGAGATTTCGGCGCTACGTCGCGCCCGGGTGACCCGCGAGGTCTGCCATAGCCAAAAGAGGAAGTGGAATAGCTACTAACCACCTATGCGCCACGAATCCTACACACTGTCCCTTTAAAGATCTCGGAGTGTGACAGATGCCAGAGAAGTGGAAGACCTTTGGCTGCTGCACAGCCACTGCAAAGCATAAAGGTAAATGTATAGAGTGCAACTGTACTGTAAGCAAAAAAAATAAAAATTCAAGATTAAAAATCAAGGTGTTATCCCAAGACCAAATTTTTTCTTCCCCTACTTAATAACAGAAGGTTCTGTTCCAGACGTATATTTGTCTCCAGGCCAGGGCCAGCGGCACCTCTACTCTATTGACATATCTGCAGGGCAGCCTAGTAGACTGTCACGTCCAGTTACCTGTGAAACTTCACTTGATTCACAATGGTTCCTGACCACTGGTTTGCTTTTGTAGGTCTCTGCTGTCTGGGAGCTGGTTGGCATCGACCTGACGGGACCACTTCCAAAAACTCAGGATGGCTTTCAGTACATCCTCACTGCCACAGACGACTTCTCCAAATGGGTTGAGGCCTTCCCGTTAAGGACCAAAACGGCCTTTGAAGTGGCACGGCACATCTGTTCCATCGTGTATAGGCATGGCTGCCCCAAAAGGATTTTATCAGATCAGGGAAGAGAATTTGTGAATGAGGTATGTGAATAATGAAATGATTTTGAGTATGGATTTCAGGATTGTTTCTATTAATATTTTTTAATCTGTTTCATCATGTCACAATGACTGAGTCATTTTAATTATTGCTACAGACCCAGCAGAAGTGTTGAAGGCTCGACTTCAGGTCGCATGTGCACTCGTAGAGGCCTCATCACTGCGATAATTTCCTTCAGCAAGATGCCAGTAGGTGTGGGATTTTGGAGTGTAAAGGTAAAGTTTTCACTATTTCCACTAATTTCTTATATGTAAGTGAATGCCTAAAATTGCATTTTGAATTTTGCAGAAGAGATTTTGAAACGCCAATCAAGACCGACCCGACAGAAGTCTTGAAGGCTCGACTAGAGGTCACACGTGCACTCCTAGAGGCCTCAGCATAAATATATAAATGTTTCTTCTGTTGTACCTTTTCCTGTCCTCATAAATCATGAATAAGAGACAAGCCCATTGTTTTAAATTCAATTGCATGAAATGTATTTATTTACATATTTATTTATAACGGACAGTGCATGTTGACCAACAGTAACTGTTTAACATGTCAGAATTAGCCAAGAGGCTAGTTTTCATCTGTTGTCCGTTGTCACGGTGTACAGATGGCTCCTTAAAGACATTTGCAGACGTGGTTAAGAAGTAGAAAAGCATTAAGTCTTGAGCAGTGAATCATAGCGAAGACAAATGACAAACAAAATAATTAAAACAGGTTATTAAGAGCAGCTTGCAATTAATAACAGTAAAAGATTATGTTAAAAAAGCACAAGAAAATAACTAAATACTGACCTGTCTGGTTTAATTATTTTGAATGAAAACTATAACGATGCAGTCAAATGTTAAATCCAAACTATTATCATCTGACATATGTATTCTGGCACAAATCTAACGTTAGCATCTCATTCTTTACATGCTTAATTGGTTAAAACACAATAAAACCAATACTGTTAAAATGTTACTTGCGCAGTAGCGCATAAAACTGTCAAAGCGTCTCATTCTGACAGTACAATAAAACTGTCAAAGCGTCTCATTCTGACAGTACAATAATAATAATTTAAGCCCAGCTGTTTTTAAACCATTATTTCATATGAAGTAATGGTTTAAAAACAGCTGGGCTGTCAAAGCGTCTCTTATCTGACGTAGGTATTCTGCCACAAATCTAACATTCACATCTCGTTCGTTACTTAATTGGTTAAAACATACAATAAAAGCATACGGTGTACTCTCAGAAAGCGTCTCACTCTGACAGTACAACGGCTACCATTACATCATGCGCGCTTGCGCAGTAGCACTCATCTCGGAGGAGGCGTCTCAATCTGACAAAGCGTCTCTATCTGACAGTACAGGGGCTCATTTCCGAGTTAGCCAGAGTGCTGCAGAGATGTGGAGAATTTCATGCAGTCCTTCCAGCTGCAGAGTTTTCAGTTGCTAGGCTAGCGCAAGTCAATGGTAAATGGCAGAGTTGGGACAAAGTCATTGCTGGGCAAGTCCCAAGTAAGTCTAAGTCTTTTGCACTCAAGTCCGAGTGAAGTCCCGAGTCAAGAGTATCCAAGTGCCGAGTCAAGTCCGAAGTCAAAGCTCACAAGTCTCAAGTCGAGTCCAAAGTCCTGGCATTTTAGTTTCGAGTCATTTCGAGTCCCCTTTACAAAGAAATAAAATTTCTACAAATCATATCTGCAATCTGCAAGATCTGTATTCATTTTACCTTTTTACATTGGATGTTGTGCAAGCCGCGCGCACATGCTCTTTGCATACATTTTCGCAGATTCACAAGTACAACGAGTGCGGTCCTTATCAACATACTTTTAGAGTTTTTTTTTTTCATTGGACGTAGCAAGTCATCACAAGTTAAAAGGCCTAAGTCCAAGTGAAGTCACGAGTTATTGATATTGAAGTCCAAGTCGAGTTGCAAGTGTTTGTACATTTTGTCGAGTCGAGTCTAAAGTTATCAAATTCGTGACTCGAGTCTGACTCGAGTCGAAGTCACATAACTCGAGTCCACACCTCTGGTAAATGGTAGCCTGATTTTAATCAGGCTTACCCACTCCATAGTGCACCCAAAACAAGTCAACTATAACGCCAGACTGTTGATGCAAATGTCTGTGTTGAAGGAACAATTTTAGAAATATAATCAACCTTGTACTTTAAAGGATTTATGTCCTTATGCAACAGCGCGTTTTTTTCCCCGATCTAGCTAGGCATGGGCGGAGTGATATCACCTTGCAGTTAGGTTTCCAGCTGTTTTTTGTTTACCTTCAGCTGTCGTCGTTAGCCGTAGAGTACAGTACAGTAGCAGGGCAGTAGCCTGCCCTGTTCTACAATCCAGACATGGCCACGTTTGGAGGTCTCCCCGATGCTTGGAATATACAGACGAAGAGTTGAGAGAGGTGGATGTTGAAAGGGCAAAACGCGAGAGAGTGTCGGTGAGTTAGCCCCCGCTACAGCAGGAATGAATGATCAATGCGGGGCTGTCTTTTCAGTTCCGTGCTCAACATGAATGTTCACGGGCTAGCAACAACTTTATGAGCGTGCATGCCTTTTGACCAGCAGGCTAACATAACGACAGGAGCAAGCTTGGGTAAAAAAGGTATAAACCTGTTCTTCATCACGGGATCTTGCACTTGGAAAGACAGATGGTATTACAGTAGTTGTCAGACTAGGCTTTCCAAGGGATTTGGTGTAGTCGTCTGGTCCGAAATGATCACTGCAAATCTTCTGTTTATGTAGCGTCTCCACCGGTGTGTTGATGTCTAAACCAGCAGCTACAAGCCACAGTCGCCTTTTTCGATCGTGCACCGGAAAGCTGTGAAACTTTGTGGTGCCCACCTGCGGGCTTTATTTGTACTTTTTCGAAATGCACACTGAAACACCATTTTGCCCGGTAGTTCTTTTAAAGTTCACCTCTTCATTCTGTGGTCTTCCTTACTACGTCTTTTCTCGCTTCTCTGTTTACGTGATTGGTCACTTCACAACCAACTAGAGTAAAGTAAAATTCCGCTGCTGCTGCGAAGCTAGTCCCTCAGATATGGAATGATTCATGCTATTCGCAGTCAGTTTGATTTCAAAAATTACTCAACATCGACAGTCTGCCGTTATAATTGACTTGTTTTGGGTGCACTATGGTGTGGGGAAGCCTGGTTTAAATCCGGCTACTATTTACCATTGACTTGCGCTAGCCTAGCATCTGAAAACTCTGCAGCTGGAAGGACTACATGAAATTCGCTAAAAAGTGTCTCCACATCTCTGCAGCACGGAGCCCCTTGTCAAAAATCCTGGAATATCCCTTTAATATTAGCGATCTTACCTGTAAATGTTTCTTGAGATTGGAACATTGGACATTGACAGGTGTTTAACCGCTGGAAGGCACAATTTTGCACTGCACTGTGATGTTGTTCCCTTTGTCTTCTTTAAAAATAAAATTCTCCCTAAATTTCCACCCGTTTTAAATGCGTTTTTTGAAACCATGCCCGCTGCAAGTTTAGTCCGTAGTGCGCGACCTGCGTGAAGTTCAGTGCGAGCCGCTGCAAGTGTATTCCACAGCGTGCACCGCTGCAAGTTTGTTTCACAGAGCGCGCGCGGCGCACGGTGTGCGGCGCGAGTCTGTACGTTCTGTTTTCCCTACATATGACCTCCGGCTTTAAATGAAAAAATGAAATAACATAAAATGCTTTCAAATTGTAATCCTGCTAAGTAATCTCCATTTTCACTAAATGTACCTGTAATCTGAGTACGTCTTTTTCTTTGTAACTGTAGGGGAATACAGTTACCTTTTTTTTGTATCCTTTTACTTAACGCCGTTCCATGTAATCCGTTACTCCCCAAGCCTGACTATATCTAAGTCCAAAAGAATACTTTGATTTCATGATGGAAGTGAAAAGGCTTGGAAAACAATGTATTTTTGAATGGATATCTTCAATTTCAGTAATTAACGGGTAAAAATCTTACACACTGTCCCTTTAAGACCCAGTTAGATGTTTATTCTTGATTTTGGGAAATGCGAAGTGGCAGATGCTAAGAGCCCGCTAATGACCCACTATTATTATGGAGCTATTATCGTTTGCGCCTGAGGTGTTTGTTTAGCTGTATTTATAGAGTATATTATCATGTATATATTTTTTCCCTCTCGGTCCCAACAGTTATAAGCCACAAAACTAGCTTTCCCTAGAACAGAGGTGCTTAAACCAGACCAGGTGACAGTCCACTCAGTGTGGACAGGCCCTGGACTCAACCATCAAGACCAGGAAGACCAGAAACCCAGAACTGAGCCGAGTCAAGACCTAAACCAACCAATGAAACAGATCTAATGGAGACACACATGCGCACACACACACACACACACACACACGCACACACACACACACACACACACATGCACACACCAGCGCACTCCCTTCACTTCCACAGTAACAAGCCTATTATCTGACAGTTCCACTGATCCGTCCAATAACACTTTTCACAGCTTGGGCGGCCCCTGGGGAGAGAGACAGTGTGTAAGTGTGTGTGTGTGTGTGTGTGTGGGGGGGGGGGGGGGGGGCTTGGTTGGTCCATGATCCAAACATTTACCCGGCCTAACTGATCATCTCCGTGTGTGCAGCTCCCAGGGGCCCAGATTAGCGGTTGATAGAGGAGCCGATTGGCAAAGATGGGAGGTGTTTAGGGGCAGAGGAGCAGAGTGGTGCTCATTGTCTTCTCATCAGGAAGAGCTTCATCCATTAGGCACCAATCATCTGGCGAAACTAGGTCTAACCAGGTCTAAACCAGGAATAAACCAGGTCAAAAACTGCTCTAAAACAGGAATAAACCAGGTAAAAAAAATGGTCTAAAACAGGTTTAAACCAGGAATAAAACAGGTCTAAACAAGAATAAACCAGGTCAAAAATATCTCTAAAACAGGAATAAACCAGGTAACAAATCCAACTTGATCATTATTGGCCCCAAAAACATCATCAAATCCACTCAAGACTTCAGCCTGACCATAGACAACACAACCCTCACTCCATCCCCACTCATCCGAAACCTTGGCATTCTTTTTGACACAACACTCTCATACCAACAACACATAAACTACATAAACCGGACAGCTTTCTTTCATCTCAAAAACATTGCACGACTCCGCCCATCCCTTTCTTTCTCTGCTGCCGAAACACTCATCCATGCATTCATCACCTCTCGAATCGACTACTGCAATAGCCTTTTCTATGGTCTACCCTCCAAAACTCTCAACAAACTCCAATACATCCAAAACTCTGCTGCCCGCCTCCTCACCCACACCCGCTCCCGAGACCCGCCTCCTCACCCACACCCGCTCCCGAGACCCGCCTCCTCAGCCACACCCGCTCCCGAGACCACATCACTCCTGTCCTCCAAAACCTCCACTGGCTCCCCATCCCTCAGCATATCCAATTCAAAGTCCTCCTCCTGACCCACAAAGCCCTCCATAACCTGGCTCCATCATACCTCTCTGACCTCCTGCACCGCCACACCCCATCCCGCTCCCTCCGTTCTTCAGACGCCAACCTCCTGTCCCTCCCCTACAGGACCAAGCTCCGAACCTGCCCCCACCCCCCACGACCTATCCGTGACTGCTCTGACCTTCAAAAAACTGCTCAAGACTCACCTTTTTAAAACTGCTTTTAATGTTTCTTAATGTTTAATGTTTTTCTGATTGTTTATTGTTTTGTTACTTGTTTTATTACTGATTTTACCTCTTGTACAGCGTCTTTGAGTGTCTTGAAAAGCGCTTTATAAATAAAATGTATTATGATTATTATTATTTTTAAAAATTGTCTAAAATAGCTCTAAAACAGGAATAAACCAGGTCTAAGGATGGAGTCCCCGGTTGGTGTACTGTCCAGTACCCCTCCCAGAGACTCCAAGATGGCTGGGTACTCTGCACTGCTCTTCAGCCCATAGGCCCACAAAACAGCAGTCATCGAGGCCCCTGCCTTCGACTGCCGCCCACATCTCCCTGCACCGGCCCCCTATGGATCCTCCTGTGGGTGGTGGGTCCATGGGAGGACAGCCCCATGTCACTCCTTCAAGCTGTGCCCGGCCGGACCCCGTGGAGGAAGGCCCGGCCACCAGATGCTTGCTGTCAAGCTTCACCCCACGCCTGGCTCCAGGGTGGGGCCCCGGTAATGCCAATCCGGGCGACGTAACAGGCCTTGCTGTGTTTCTCATCTTAAGGGCTTCTGAACCGCTCTTCCTCTGACCCGTCCCCCAGGACGTGTTTACCTTGGGTGACCCTACCAGGGGCATGAGGCCCCCGACAACATAGTTCCCGGGATCACTGGGGCACTCAAATTCCTCCAAGTTAAGGTGGCGGTTCAATGTACACACATATTCGCACATTGTACGCAGACACTAGAGGCAAGGAGGGTTAAGTGTCTTGCCCAATAACACAAAGACAGCATTCACCTGTGGAAGCTAGAATCACACCACCAACCTGTGGGTCAGTGGGTCTGACCACTCATGATGTTTTATGTTGAGAGTGGTGCTGTATGTTTATGTGTGTGCTTTCTCTCTTCAGTGTTACACTTGTCGCTCTGAGGAGCCAGCAGCACCAGTGGTCCACTTTGGCCTGGTGCACTTCACTTTAGCCAGTGCTTCTCAAATAGTGGGGCGGGCACCTATATTCCACTGAGTCATGTCCTTTAGTCCGACAGAAGCTGACGCATCAGCGGCACAAGGAGAGAGCGTTTGTTTTTGTTTTTTTTCAGCACTTTTAGTTTATGCAAATGAGCCATGTGGTTTTAAGTTTCGTTTCTGTAAAACATAAACAAATGTGCGCAAAGCTGCATTAAAAACACATTAATAAATTAATAAAAGTCCTCAGTGCAAAAAGACAGTGCAGTCTTTGTTGTAAATTTCTCTCTTTCTTTTTTTGTTTTTAATGTTAATAAAGGATACAATGTTATGCAGAGGTGTACTAAGAAAATAATTGAGAACCACTGCTTTAGCCAGTGGAAACACTGAGGCAGTAGAAATGCCATTCCAATACAATCCAATGGCAACATGAGACTTCAGAGGTTTGTTTTATACTACGACAAAATGGGGACTAAAATGTACAATGTGTACGATGAACTCAATCTAAACTGTTCACTAAACACTATAGAGCAGGTCTAAACTAGGTCTAAACTAGGTATTACCAGGTCTAAATCCAGATTAAAGTAGGACTCTAGAAGGGCTCAATCAGGACAAAAAAAAAAACCTGCCAAAGTCATCTCCAGCTATTCAGGAAGAACCTAGACAGAAACCAGGTGTAAATAAGATATAAAGTGTCCAATAAACACTATAGAGCAGGTTTAAACTACATCTAAACCAGGATTAAACAAGAACTAAACCAGGTCTAAACGTGAGGACTTTCTCCCTTATTTGAGCAGACAGTCATTAGCTCTGTGTTCCCAGGAGCAGGGGCCAGTGGGGGCCAATTATCACAGTGTCTTATTATTGTGAATGTGATAGGAGCACACTCGGGGCCCTTGGGGTACATTTGGGGGCCGCTGCTGAGGCGATCTGTTAAACTCACACAACATTACAATCTAACTTTGTCCTTGTGACGTTCTATATTGTGTTCTCAAAGGTCAGTGTTAACGCTCCTGTGCTCTTTTGCAAACACATCTTTATTCTTGACATAAATGGCAGTTTTGGTTGCTTTCTGAATTAACAGGCTACTTTTTTTTTTGTTGGAATACACCTTTTTTAATGCTGAGCACAGTTTTACGCCAGCCTAAGCAAAGTTGTGAAAGTGATTAAAAAAAAGTTGCAAATCAGAGTTGAGCCATTCTAAAAGGAATCCCTCTTCTATGTCATCAGTAGGACGGTGTAGGAGTGTGTGTGCGTGTGTGACCTGATTGGCAGTGATTGTTTCATGCTCTTTGGCCTGAGTGGCTGTTGTTTTTCATGCTTTAAAGGAAAAGTAACATTTTTTTTTTAATCTGAGCCTTCTTTCGACAATAAAACAAGTAGTTTTACTCACCCATAGCAGTTTGGTGTCAATTGGAGCAGTATCGCAGAACTTATGTTGAAGCCGTTCTGTTCTTCTATGATCCCGTATCTGTTAGCGTGAGTGCTCGGGGCATTACTTTGCGGTGTCCAAATAACACAAACTTTAGCACTTTTCAAATCATAGAAGATCGCTGTGTCAGGGTAGACTTTTAGTAGATTCCAAAACGGCCTGAAACCCGATATCGCAACAGAAAAGTAAAGTTCAGAGCGGTGTTAGCTTCTTTCGGACTAGCAGTGTTTACAAAACAGCTGAGTTCACGCATGCGCACTGTCCTCTCTGATGACGTCATCAAATGAAACTATAGCTGGATATCGGGTTTCAGGACGTTTTGGAATCTACTAAAAGTCTACCCTGACACAGTGATCTTCTGTGATTTGAAAAGTGCTAAAGTTTGTGTTATTTGGACACCGCAAAGTAATGCCCCGAGCACCATGCTAACGGATACGGGATCATTAGTAGAACAGAACGGCTCAACATAAGTTCTGTGATACTGCTCCAATTGACACCAAAGTGCTATGGGTGAGTAAAACTACTTGTTTTATTGCCGAAAGAAGGATCAGATTGTAAAAAAAACGTTAATTTTCCTTTAATCTGATTGGTTGTGGTTGTTTCTCACTTTGATCTGACTGGCTATAATTGTTATTTCTTTGACCTGATTGTGGTTTTTCAATGATTGGCTGCTACTGTTACATGCTTTGACCTGATTGGCTGTGATTGTTTATGCTTTGACCTGATTGGCTGTGATTGTTTATGCTTTGACCTGATTGGCTGTGGTTGTAACACGCTTAGACACAATTGGCTGTGGCTGTTTCTCACTTTGACGTAATTAGCTGTTTTTTTATGTGCTTTGACCAGATTGGCTGTGGTCGTTTGTTGCCGTTACCTAAGTGGCTGTGGTTATTTCAAGCTTTGCCCTGATTGGCTGAGATTGTTTAATACTTTGACCTGATTGGCTGTGGTAGTTTCTCTTGTCTTTGAGGGTGAGAGTGTTCTGCAGCTCCATCTGGTTCACACGCTGTCAGGACTGATGCATGCTGGGAACACATAACCCCACCCCCCAAACACATACACGCACACACACACACACACACACACACACACACGCACACACACACACACACACACACACACACACGTTTGTTTTGAAGAACTCAGCCTAAATATTCAGGGTTTGTGTGTTAAACAAAACACAACTGCAGGTCCGTTTGTGATGAGGAAACAAGATTATAACGTGTGTGTGTGTTGGAAAAGATTATATCACATTTGTTTTAAATTATCACCTTCGTAGGAGCCATACGTGGGTTTTCTGTCTATCTTGTGTGACTAAGGTGCACGTGCTTTAATTCTGTGCACGACCCTGCGATGGCTGTGGGTGTATGGTGGGTGTATGGTGGGTGTATGGTGGGTGTATGGTGGGTGTATGGTGGGTGTATGGTGGGTGTATGGTGGGTGTGGTATGGCCTATGCTCACCTGCTGAGTGTGTGGCCTTGGATTATGGCGGAAGGGTGAGCATGGGGAGCACCATAGAAGGAATCGGTGCATGGCAGCTTTAAAGTAAGTGCTTGTGCGCGTTTTCCTACCATCTTATGCAGTTACATGTGTCTACATGTCCATTTGTTCCGAGTCATGCATCCACAGTGTTTTACCCCGTGTTTTTGCCTGCTGCGGCGTGTGGGATAAGCTTTGGGTTACATACGATGTAATAACTAATACAGAATTTCTCAGTTAAAGTTCCCATGACATGGTACTTCTTGATGCTTTTATATGGCTCCTTAATGGTTCCCTAATACTGTAAATGAATCCTTCTTCAAAATCAACACTCAGTGCATGAGAAACAGAGATAAGATGAGAAAGAGTAATTTTTCTCTCTCTGAACACTCCATAATGGGCGTTGCTGCTTGAATGCAAATGAGGAGAAAAGAGCTGGCCTATAGTAGAGGGTGGGGGCGTGGCCAAACTCTCCGCTCTCAGCTGATCCATTTTTGTGTTTTTGCACGGGGGGAGAGATTTGAAGCGTTCCATTGAAAAATAAACACATTTCCACAGAAAATAAAATTAAACCACTGCTGTTCAAAGGTCCAGAGGCTCAGATAAAGGACTTCCGAGCCTAGAAACACTCGGACGTGCCTCCAGGCAAATAAAAAAACGCATTTCGCATTGCCTAGCGCATTCGCAGTCCAAACTCTCTGGGCGTGATTTACAGAGACGCTGAGTACAGACAGACGGGGGTGGAACTGCATTTGCATTTCTTTTTTCGATCTGACGTCAATAAGGTGCCTTGTTCAAAATCGCCCGTTTGAGCTCCGATTTTTTCTAACGCAGAAAAGGATCGCAAATGCTCAGTTTAGACATTTTGCAACTTTTAACCATGGGGGGGGGGGGGGCTAAACAGGGTAGGGGAGCTCACCTTAATGTTCAAAAACCTCAGAAAGTGAAAATTTCATGCCATGGGACCTTTAAAAAAAGAATCTATTTGCCTGGAGTGAATGCTTTTATTACATTATTTTCTGTAATACATAAGTTTGGAATCATTTGGATGATTTTAACACTGGAATTTCCAGTTTCTACTGAACTAAAGGTAAAAATCTTAACACTTCACAAGGTGGAACAGAGCCTTTGGAGCGTTAGAGATGTAGACTGATTAATAATAAAGGGTCCCTCAAACATGTGTGAATGAAACAAAAGCAGACAGACCGGATGGATAATGCTCCTAATTCTGAGCTTCTGGTTCATTGTGAACAGGTAAAAGACTTGACACTGGCCGACAGGAGCTTAGTTGGTGTAGCTCAGACTGTCCTCTGATCCAAAGGTGAGTGGTTTGAATCTCACTCCTGACCATAGACTGTATAAAGAATGTAAATTCAATTAGAAACAGTTGATGGAGCTAGAAGAGCGTCCATGCTCACTTCCTGTTTGGAACAGTTTCGATCAGCTGGAGGTTGGTTATGCCCATTTATACAGAGAGTCTCTGCTCCTGGTATAAGAATTATTATTTTAGGGCTGTCCATAGTTTTTCCCAGGGCTCCAGGTTGGTTGTGTTTTTTTTAGATTAGAAGTGTGTTCACATGAGCTCATACACCACATCCAAATTGGTACTAAATCTGGAATTAAACCTTAAAGGAACAGCAACATTTTTTTTACAATCTGAGCTTTATTTCTGTAATAAAACAAGTTGTTTTACTCACCCATAGCACTTTGGTGTCATATGGAGCACTTCCGGAGATGTTTTAGATTTGCGATCTCCGTAATGTGAATTCTCGGGGCACTTATTTGCGGGCTCCAAATAACACAAACTTTAGCACTTTTCAAATCATAGAAGCTCGATGTCTTAGTCTACGATTTCGTGTGGTCAAAAGTGGCCTGTAATCCGAGATTTAGCCATAGTTTCGAGTAGATGAGGACGCCAGTCCGCATGTGCGGACTGTGCTCTCAGCTCCCGGGACCCAAACATGGAACGCAAAGCTGTAAATTATGGATAAATCTCGGATTACAGGCCACTTTTGACTCAAACGAAATCGTAGACTAAGACATCGGGCTTCTATGATTTGAAAAGTGCTAAAGTTTGTGTTATCTGGAGCCCGCACGGGGCATATTACATGCTCGGGGAATATATTATATGCCCCGAGCTATGGCTAGAAGTCGCGCTAGGCTAACCACAAATCTAAAACATCTCTGGAAATGCTCCATATGACACCAAAGTGCTATGGGTGAGTAAAACCATTTGTTTTATTACCGAAATAAGGCTCAAATTGTAAAAAAAAAACGTTACTTTTCCTTTAAGTAAACCAAAACTAAACAAGGACTAAAACAAGAACAAACCAAGTCTACATCAGGACTCAAACAACACCAAACCAGAAACCAGAATGAACAAGCACATACTGAAGTTTGTCAGCGATGTGAGGTGTTCCAAACTTCTGAAGGAAACTAACTTCTCCATGAGAGTATATATTTACACATTGGTATAAGATCTAGGCCAGTGCCAAATCTGGAGAGATGAATAATCATTAGAGAGATGGAGTAGATACAGATTCAGGAGTAGATAGAGGAGCAGATCTGAGACACAGGGTGATAAGGGAACATGGTACGGCTGTAGGACTCACTTTAGAAGCTCTTTGATCAGACTCAGTGTTTAGAAAAGCTGAATTTTAGTGGGACTGATGAGGTAATACGTACAGCCGCTTCATGAAGAAAGTGAATTTGACCCACGCTTAACCCAATGATATGAGCCAAGATCAAGGTCAGGATCACAGATGGGGGATGCTAAAGGAGATATATTCTGCAAAATGGACTTTTCAAAGCTTTTAACCATGTTATAACAGCTTTCCTTCTCATTGATTATCTGAAGTTGTATTTTGAGTTATTTGTGTACGTTTGATTAATCTGTAATTCTCCTGTGTTCAAGACATCAGTGTTCTTATGCCCTCTTTTTCACCTCCACCTGTACATGCCCATGTGATTTCAAATTGTGATTTCAAATGTCCACAGATCAGGTCAGGTCTTAGGTCATACCTCTAGCAGACAAAAGCACAATATATGTAAAGCTGGCTCTGTCCATTTTTCAGATTGATAAGTCCTAGATATGGTCAATTATGGCTTTTTAGAAATTAAATGCCTTATTTTAATATGAAGACATCACACAAACTTAAACATTATATTTTTTCCTTACATTTATATAAGAAACTACATTGATGTCTCTAAATGTAATATTATATTCCTATTCCCCTGCAGTGTCTGCCTTAAAGGTCCAGTGTGTAGGATTCGTGGCGCATAGGTGGACAGTGGCTATGGCACTTCCTGTTTTAGCTACGGCAAACCTGGAGGGTCACCCGGACACGCCGTAGCGGACAGCTCACATACCCGAGCCCAAATGTCCTTCTGCGGCTCTCATATTCAAAATGGCTGCCTCTGCATGGGGAAGATCCCCCTTTTATGTGACTATATCTAAGTCCAAAAGAATACTTTGATTTCATGATGGAAGTGAAAAGGCTTGGAAAACAATGTATTTTTGAATGGGCATCTTCAATTTCAGTAATTAACGGGTAAACATCCACCTCTTGTCTTCCCCTCTCTTCCTCTCTCCTCTCCTGCCCTCTCCTCTCCTCCTCTTTGCTGCCCTCTGCTTCCCTCTCCTCTCTTACCCCCTTCCCTGTCCTCCTCTGTCCTCTCCTCCTTCTCTCTCCTCCTCTCTCCTCCACTCTCCTCCTATCTCTCCTCCTCTCTCCTCTCCCTCCCTCCCCTCTCCTTCACTCTTCTCTCCTCATCTCTCCTTTTCTCTCCTCTCCCCTCTCCTCACCTCTCCTCTCTCCTCTCCTCTCTCCTCTTCCTCTTCCTTGCTCCCCTCTCCTCTCCTCCCCTCTCCTCCTCTTCCCTCCCCTCTCCTCTCCTCTCCTCCCCTCTCCTCCCCTGCTCTCTCCTTCTCTCTTCTCTCCTCTCCTCTCCTCCTTGCCTCCCCTCTCCTCCCCTCTCCCCCTCCCCTCTCCCCCTCTCCTCCTCTCCTCCCCTCTCCTCCTCTCCTCCTCTCCTCCCCTCTCCTCCTCTCCTCCTCTCCTCCTCTCTGAGAGCAGCTCTACAGTACATATCTGACACATGTGTGACCTGGAGCTGCTGTAAATCTCACTGTACGGCTTGTTGACAGGAGCCACGGCTGTTAGCATAACCCACAGTCAGAGGAAGCACCCGAGGGCCCCACACAGGCTGGGGGCGGGGCCGGGGCAGATTGATGTGTCCATGTTTGACGTGCCGATGATAGGAGAGGAGGAGTAGCTCTGAGTGCAGTATTACACCAGAACTGAGAATACAGATGGGTTTCAAATACTGCAGTACATCTCATATGTGTATGCTCTTCATACTCCAGAATATATCATGTTTAAATGCCCTGCCCCAGGACAAATGTATTGCAGCTCTTGAGGTCAAAACTTTATTTCTATAGCACATTTTATAAACATGACAATTTAAAACATTTTATAAACACGATAAATTAAAACCATCAAAAACAGTAAATCATAAATAAAAACAATAAATAAAAAGTGTTAAATGCAAAAGCTAAAAAATTATACAAAATTAATAAAATCAAATAAATAGGTTAAAATTACATAAAAGACACAGAGGACCGCACAACTCACGCGGTGTTAAAGGAGAATTAACGTTGTTTTACTCACCCATAGCACTTTGGTGTCATATGGAGCACTTCCAGAGATGTTTTAGATTTGCGGTTAGCCTAGCGCGACTTCTAGCCATAGCTCGGGGCATATAATATATTCCCCGAGCATGTAATATGCCCCGTGTGGGCACCAAATAACACAAACTTTAGCACTTTTCAAATCATAGAAGCTCAATGTCTTAGTCTACACTTTCGTTTGAGTCAAAAGTGGCCTGTAAACCGAGATTTATCCATAGTTTCGAGTAGATGAGGAGGCCAGTGCGCATGTGCGGAGTCACAGTTTATTTCACTCTCAGCTCCCGGGACTCAAACATGAAACGCAAAGCTGTAAATTATGGATAAATCTCAGATTACAGGCCACTTTTGACTCAAACGAAAGTGTAGACTAAGACATTGAGCTTCTATGATTTGAAAAGTGCTAAAGTTTGTGTTATTTGGAGACCGCAAACATGTGCCCCGAGAACTCACATTAAGGCAGGGCTGTCAAGTCTCACGCATTGAGAGTGTGACACACGCAATTCGACGTGTTCACACTCTCACACGCCACACATGGTATTTCTCACGCTGAATTTTTTTTTTTTTTTTTTTTTGTGCCCAGAAAATTGGTCTGTGTGGCTCAGTTTATGCAGGCACCGCGCGTTTTCAGCAAAAAAAAACTCTCCCCCTCCTCCCCGCCCCGCTCCCCGGAAAAAAATGTCAGTTTCAGCCAATCAGAAAATAGATTGTTCTGTTGTTGGACAGACTAGTTTCAGCTGCTAAGCGCACACAGCGACTGACGGTGATGATAAAACAAACTGAGAACCATCAGGTAATAACTTCATTTATATAACGCTCATTAGTTGCTTTGTAGTTTAAGTTTGCTCTTTAGACAAATTCAATGCAATTCAACGCCCCCCCCCCCCCCACGCACGACCCCGCTCAAAACTTGAAAGCCCTGCATTAAGGATATCGCTAATCTAAAATGACACCAAAGTGCTATGGGTGAGTAAAACAACTTGTTTTATTACCGAAATAAGGCTCAGATTGTAAAAAACATTAATTCTCCTTTAAAAGCCATAGAGTAAAAGTGGGTCTTAAGACGAGACCTAAAACACTTCACTGTGGGGGCTGAGCGTGGGGGGGCAGGTTCCAGAGCTTAGGGCTGGCCACAGAGAAGGCCCTGTTGTGTTTTAAGTCTTTTTAGGCACCACGAGTTGGAGTTGGCCTGGCCCTCGGACCTCAGAGCACATGCAAGAGTGTAAGTGTGGATGAGATCCCAGATGCATTGTGGGGCCAGTCCATTCAGTTAGTCCGCTGCGTATTGTCTGTATCAAATTTTTAAACGCTTTATTATTTGTTAATCAGGAAGTGCACTTTAACATGCCAGTTGTGGTTAGCTTTACCATCACGCCAAATTAAGATACTCAGAATGCAAAAGGTAACTGAGGAATGACTTTGGACCACTGCAAACTGTTTAAACAGTTCTGTTTTTCAAGTTTGTAAGACAGTAAACAGGTGTTGTTTTGTTAAAGGTCCCATGGCATGAAATTTTCACTTTCTTTCACGTTAATGTGAGCTCTCCTACCCTGTTTAGGGCGCCCCCCCATGGCTAAAAGTTGTGAAATGTCTAAACTGAGCATTTGCGATCCTTTTCTGCATTTGAAAAAAACACAGCTCAAACGGGCGATTCTGAACAAGGAAACTATGTGATGTCACATCGAAAAATGCAGCTCCACCCACCGTCTGGATGTCTACCCACCGTCTCTGTAAATCACGCCCAGAGAGTTTGGACCGCGAATGAGCTACGCAATGCGAAATGCGTTTTTTTATTTGCCTGGAGGCACATGAGAGTGTTTCTAGGCTCGGAAGTCCTTTACCCGACCCTCTGGACCTCTGAAACAGCAGTGGTTTGATTTTATTTTCTGTGAAAATTTGTTTTTTTTCATTGAAACGCCTCTCCTTTCTTCCTCCGCGCTTAAAACACGGAAGTGGGAGACAGCGCACAGCGCACCGCTAAAACAAGAAACCAGCAGCACATTTGCCCCCCCACACCCGCTCCTCTAACCTATCTCTGTCCTTCTCATTTGTATTCAAGGAACAAGGCCCAGAATGAGTCATTCAGAGAGAGTTATTCTGACTCTGACTGTGTACATGTGTCTTTCTCATGCACTGAGTGTTGATTTTGAAGAAGGATTCATTTACAGTATTAGGGAACCATTAAGGAGCCATATAAAAGCATCAAGAAGTACCATGTCATGGGATCTTTAAATATGGAGAAGTGTAAATAATAAAGATATCAGAAGAACACATAATAGACAGGATAAATGTGGGAAGAACTGTAACTTACTCAATATTACTCAAATCCAAGTTTAAATGTCCTTTATTCCATTAAATTGACTGTTGTGAGCCTTAAGCCATGTTAGAATATTATTACCTTCTCAGAAACATACCTGGAGTTTTATTTCATTCACACATTTATTATTAGTCTGTCTACATCTCCAAAGCTCCAAACGCTCTGTTCCACCTCGTGTGTGTGTGAAGTGGTAGTTTTCAAGTTGACAATTGTTTACCTTTAGTTCAGCAGGGTTTTTCAGTTTAAGAGAAGAACTCTAAATCTGCAGGTTTGTGTGTTAAACGTCTAAATAAAACAAAACACAACTCCAGGTCTGTTTATGATGAGGAAACATTATAACAGATCAAATAATAGCATAATATTGACCTTTTAAAGTATAATGTGAAGATTTAAACATATAACATTTACAGTGGTCCCTCGCTCTATTGCAGTTCACTTTTCGCGGCCTCGCTGTTTCCTGGATTTTTTAAAAATTTTTATTTTCAATTAAAAAAAAAAAAAAAGTATCAACATTGTGTTCTGCGGGACGCAGCTCATCCCACAGCCCTGCCACGCCTTGGGACGCCCAGGTTCTGAACTGTAGTGAGAACTCTTCCGTGTGCTCTCAGGACTGGTTCTGCCGCCTGGACTCCAGGTTCCACCAGTTCGTTCTGCAGAAACAGACCATGTTTCTTCTCGGGACCGCGGCCTTGGTCTCGTATTCGCAGCCCCAGGTGAGGCGCACGGATTTGACCACGATGAGCAGGTGCACGTGTCCGTGCATACACTTCTCCGGGTGGTCAATGCAGGAAGTAGCGGCAGTGTTTCCACAGAACGAACTGGTGGAACCTGGAGTCCAGGCGGCGGAACCAGTCCTGAGAGCGCACGGAAGCGTTCTCACTAAGAACCTGCGCGTCCCAAGACGTGGCAGTGCTGTGGGATGAGCGCGGTGCTGCTCGTCCCTCTGTGCTCACACTGTGTTTGAATGAGGAGCAGTCCGAGCCGCACCGGGCTCCGGGGCCGGATGCACGAGGAGCGGAGACATGAGTCACTGGATCTGTAGGAAGTCCAGGCTTACTGTACTCAAAAAGTTGCATTACCCCCCAGTCTGTAGCAGAGCTCTCTCTGTGTGTGTGTGTGTGTGTGTCCAGACCACATAATGACAACTCCTGCACCTCACCCCACCCCACCTCACACCAGACTCCCTCCAGACAACTCCAGACTCCTCAAGAACCAACTAAACACCTCCACTACACCCTCCAGACCCCATTAGACCCCTCCAGAGTCCAACCAGTACCCTCCAGAGTCCAACCAGTACCCTCCAGAGTCCAACCAGTACCCTCCAGAGTCCAACTAGACCCATCTAAAGTCCACCAAGAGCCCAGCAGATATATGCCCTTCCATGAGGCACCCTCCCACCTCTGCAGGCAGCACACTACAATTTACTTTTTCCACCTCTTTCCACTTTCACTTTTATAAGAACTACACCGTAAATAGCCTCAATGAAGCTAATTCATGATACCAGATATACATGGTAACAAATTGTGTCTAAAAATACAGAATTAAAAGAGACATTTACTTGTTTGTTTGGTCAAAGTGATCGTAAAGGGCGCTACACAGAGGAGAAAACGGCAAAGAAATAAAAGCAGTGTACCTCAAAATAAAAGTCAACATTAGGACGACGTTGGAGCTCAAATGTTTTAACAGCGCAGAGCAGTGGAGTGTGTGTGTGTGTGTTTTGGACTAGCCCCAGGACAAAGGAAGGGCCTCACATCGGGCCCCATTGGCAGCGCACACAGAGCAGAGACGCACTATAGGGCCCGCATAATGCAGCAGTCATGTAAAAACAACAGCACGTGCCATCGGACCATTGTACGCACACACACGCACGTTTACTCCCCACCCAACCCCCCCCCCCCCCCCCTCACACACACACACACACACACATGTTGGGTTTTCATGCTTGTTGGGGACATTAGATTGACTTCCATTAATTTCCTGAAGACTGATCCTCATCGTATCCATGGTGACTTTTCTAACCCATATTTGAACATTAATGAATTCCCTTTGATGATTTAAATGACTTAAATTCCCTTTTATAATGTCTACATTTTGAAAACAACTTCACTTGCATTGTGTTCTTTGTGAACACAGTTTGACCGTAGAATGAGTCAGGTGATGGTTTTGGCTTAACAGACTCTGACACAAACTAAACGAGCCATATGCAAATTGAATTTTTTTTTGATACTCAGAGAAGACTCATGGATTTTTGAAACAAGTGTGTAGAGCTACAGTATAACATGATTATGTTATTGCTTAAAAAAGTTAAAGGAAAAGTAAAGTTTTTTACAATTTGAGCCTTATTTCGGTAATAAAACAAGTTGTTTTACTCACCCATAGCACTTTGGTGTCATATGGAGCATTTCCGGAGCCATAGCTCGGGGCATTCCCCGAGTATGTAATATGCCCCGTGCGGGCTCCAAATAACACAAACTTTAGCACTTTTCAAATCATAGAAGCTCAATGTCTTAGTCTACGATTTTGTTTGAATCAAAAGTGGCCTGTAATCCATAGTTTACAGCTTTGCGTTCCATGTTTGGATCCCGGGAGCTGAGAGCACAGTCTGCACATGCGCACTGGCGTCCTCATCTACTCGAAACTATGGCTAAATCTCGGATTACAGGCCACTTTTGACCAAACAAAATCGTAGACTAAGACATCGGGCTTCTATGATTTGAAAAGTGCTAAAGTTTGTGTTATTTGGAGCCCGCATGGGGCATATTACATGCTCGGGGAATGCCCCAAGCTATGGCTATAAGTCGCGCTAGGCTAACGGCGTTAGCCTAACGCTAATCTAAAACATCTCCGGAAATGCTCCATATGACACCAAAGTGCTATGGGTGAGTAAAACAACTTGTTTTATTACCGAAATAAGGCTCAGATTGTAAAAAACGTTACTTTTCCTTTAAGTGTTCCATGTGTGTTTTGAAAGCGCATATATCCTCCTGGGACCCAA
Source organism: Paratrypauchen microcephalus (assembly GCA_036785185.1). Classification (NCBI taxonomy): domain Eukaryota; kingdom Metazoa; phylum Chordata; class Actinopteri; order Gobiiformes; family Gobiidae; genus Paratrypauchen; species Paratrypauchen microcephalus. The sequence continues at coordinate 2,026,972 of JAVJIX010000134.1, read as the reverse complement.
TGAAAAAAAAGTGTATCTAAATTATTTTTTTTATTTTTTTTTCTGTTTGGAGGTAAATGAACACCTTAGCATTTACATTTTGTTAATTGTATTTTTATTCATAATGTAATGGACTGTAATATAGAGGTAAGATCTTAAGCCCGAGCCCGACCCGACCCGACCCGACCCGAAATTCGGGTCGACTGTGGGGAGATTTCACAAGTTTGACCTGGGGGTGGCATATCCCTTTAAGCAAGACACTTGACCCACATTTCCTCGTATGAAAGTGACTGTTGGTGATGGTGGAAGGGGCCAATGATGCAGGCAATCTTGCTGCCATCAATCTGTCCCAGGGCAGCTGTGGCTACACTACTATGCAGTGTGCAGTGAGTGAATAGTCTAATACATGAGTCTTTATTAGTGCAGAATCATGTGAAGGGGCCACAGGTTTGGCAGAAGCCTGAAGCTGGAGTCCAAATGCAGGAGAAGGTTATTTGTGTGACGGCTAACAGTGTTGACTCTATCCCACCATGACAGTGCATGAGCGTGTGTCTGGGCCCTGATGGTCCCTCTGTGTGGTCCCTGAGCCGGGCCCTCTGCATGCTGTCACTGAGCTGTGAAGCATACGGCCCCATCACAGTGAGGTCTCTGAGGAGCACAGTCCAGAGCAGCAGCGCCCTCTCACTCCGAGTGTGTGTGTGTGTGTGTGTGTGTGTGTGTGGAACATGTGTCTTTATTCTCAGTTCTTTAAGGATTTCTTTCATGTATTTGAGTAAAACGTGTCTTGCCCCGGTACAGATACAGTATATTGTATAAGCAGCTCCTGAGGTCAGAATAAATGTGCTGTGTGCTATCTGCATCTGATTACAAAGTGTCTTATTGTCTGATAATCAGGTACAGTAACATGCACGTTGTTTTTAGCTTTACCGTTACGACAAAACTCCACTATGAGCTCTGAAAGTTGTAAAAAGCTCTTACAAACTCATCGAGGTGGATAATTAGGATGGGTCAGAATGCAAAAGCTAAGTGAGGAAGAACTTTGGACCCAAAACATTTTTCACGTTTTTTACTGTCAGGTTCAAAAACTTCAAATTCAAACCAACATTGTTACAGTGGTTCCCTTTTCGACTGACGTGGCTTAGACTTGGTCTGGTCCTGGCCAGGCCCTGGTCCTCTGCCCTGTGACGGTCAAGAAGTTTAGGAAGCACCCTGTGTGTGTCTGTCTCTCTCTCTCTGTGTCTGTCTCTCTCTGTCTGTCTCTCTTTCTCTGTCTCTCTCTGTCTTTCTCTCTGTCTCTCTCTGTCTGTCTCTCTTTCTCTGTCTCTCTTTCTCTGTCTCTCTTTCTCTGTCTCTCTCTGTCTGTCTCTCTTTCTCTGTCTCTCTCTGTCTGTCTCTCTGTCTCTCTGTCTGTCTCTCTTTCTCTGTCTCTCTCTGTCTTTCTCTCTTTCTCTGTCTCTCTCTTTCTCTCTTTCTCTGTCTCTCTCTGTCTGTCTCTCTCTCTCTGTGTCTGTCTCTCTCTGTCTCTCTCTCTCTGTGTCTGTCTCTCTCTGTCTGTCTCTCTTTCTCTGTCTCTCTCTGTCTGTCTCTCTTTCTCTGTCTCTCTCTGTCTCTCTCTGTCCTTCTCCCTTTCTCTGTCTCTCTCTGTCTGTCTCTCTTTCTCTGTCTCTCTCTCTGTCTTTCTCTCTTTCTCTGTCTCTCTCTGTCTCACTTTCTCTGTCTCTCTCTGTCTGTCTCTCTCTGTCTGTCTCTCTTTCTCTGTCTCTCTCTGTCTTTCTCTCTTTCTCTGTCTCTCTCTGTCTTTCTCTCTTTCTCTGTCTCTCTCTGTCTTTCTCTCTTTCTCTGTCTCTCTCTGTCTTTCTCTCTTTCTCTGTCTCTCTCTGTCTGTCTCTCTTTCTCTGTCTCTGTCTGTCTTTCTCTCTTTCTCTGTCTCTCTTTCTCTGTCTCTGTCTGTCTCTCTTTCTCTGTCTCTCTCTGTCTTTCTCTCTTTCTCTGTCTCTCTCTGTCTGTCTTTTTTTCTCTGTCTCTCTCTGTCTTTCTCTCTTTCTCTGTCCCTCTCTGTCTTTCTCTCTTTCTCTGTCTCTCTCTGCCTGTCTCTCTCTCTCTGTCTCTCTCTCTGTCTTTCTCTCTCTCTCTGTCTCTCTCTGTCTCTCTCTGTCTGTCTTTTTTACTCTGTCTCTCTCTGTCTTTCTCTCTTTCTCTGTCTCTGTCTGTCTTTCTCTCTTTCTCTGTCTCTCTTTCTCTGTCTCTCTCTGTCTTTCTCTCTCTCTCTGTCTCTCTCTGTCTTTCTCTCTTTCTCTGTCTCTCTCTGTCTGTCTCTCTCTCTCTGTCTCTCTCTGTCTCTCTCTGTCTGTCTCTCTGCCCCCCCTGTGTCTCTCTCTCTGCCTCTCTTTGTTCTTCTCTTCTATAAGTTCTTCTTCATTTACTTGCATGAGCATGAGCATACCTATTAATCACCATGATGAGTTTACAAGAGATTTAAAAAACAACTAGCATGCTAACAACTAACTCCAGAGTTGTCTTTGTGAATGAGCGGAGGAGCCGCACAGGCCAGTTGTGTAAAAGCAGACAGTGGAGTGTGCATGTTGGGACCAGACACAATGTGGGCGAGGCTCTAAAGCTGCTGGACTCTGGGGCTCTTGACTGTGACCTGATAATGGAGGGGCCCCTATGTGAGCTGACGAGGCCCTCAGAAAAACAAACCACTCCACACTGAGCTAATGCACGTGGGGCCAACTCTGTGCTCATTAGGGCCTTAGTCCTTTCATAATCAGGCACACACACACACACACTGTTTCCAGAGGTCAACTGTCTTCTGCGGAATTAAATATGAAAACTTGAGAGGCCTCAGTGTGTTGAGCTTTAATGACATAATTTGTTAATTTTCAAATATTGATGACACGCAAGAAGTGTACCAGCTTCTCCCGCATTTGTGTGTGTGTGTGTCCATGCTTATGTAATATGTCTATGTGCGTTTGTGTATGTTTGTGTGTGTGTGTGTGTGTGAGAGAGAGGGTGTGTGTTTGTTTGTTTGGTCGGGACACAAAATGACATGACTGTATGAGCCTGGAGTGTGGAGACACAACTGCACTGGAGGGAGCCGCTCCACAGACCTGCTTCATACAGACCTCCTCTACACAGACCCACTCCACATAAACCTGTCCAAGGCCCCAAGCGACAATGGAAAAGAGGCTTCTAACTGAAGGGCCCCTGCTGTAGTGCCTTAGCTGAGGGCCCTTGTGCACAGATAGAGCACTGAGAAGACAAACAGGCCACTCCATCTCAAGAGCAGCACTTTAGACTAGTGTCTATGCTCCTTCCCCTAGTGACCACAGGAAACTAGTGCCTTGAGCCTTACCACAGACTGTGTATATAAAGGGATTTAGCTAACCTGCTAGACGCCATGTTCCAAACAGGACGTGAGCATGGTCATGCTTCGGCTCCATCGACTCCAATTCACTTTGTATTGAAAAGTTGTGGCCCCTCTCTCTTTAACAGCTGGTGTCAGGCTCCTCATTTTGGTCTTAAAATGTTTGTATTAAAGATCCTGGAGTTTTTATTTCAACATTTTCCTTAAAGGGACAGTGTGTAGGATTCGTGGCGCATAGGTGGTTACTAGCTATTCCACTTCCTCTTTTGGCTATGGCAGACCTCGAGGGTCACCCGGACGCGACGTAGCGCCGAAATCTCGCGTGCCCGCGCACGAACCGCGCACCGCTGTATACATAAAGCGCGGTCCCCCGTTCACTTTTTTTTTTTCTTTTCGCATGAAAACACACAATCCCGATCATGATTCATGACAATCTACACATCAAATGAAACCTTACAGTCTCCTCTTTTTGACTATGCAATTCATTTCCCTGCAAAACAATCACTCCCCGAGCACATGGGGCTTTTATACGGAAAAGCACAAAACTTAGCTTACTTAGCTTACCTTTGAAGGCTCTGCACAGGTCAAACTCTGTATTTCATCATAAACTTGGTCTCAATCTGTCCATAAGGATCCAGCGAATAAAATCCAGTAAAACAATTTAGTCCAAAATACGTGTTGTATCCATTACGATGTGTGATCCGGCAGCATGCTTCTTTACACAGGCTCCCCCCTTCCTCCCTCCCCTTCCCCTTCTCTCCTTCTCTCCTTCACTCCCAAACGCAGCGCGGCTAAGCAGCTGTTAGCAGGAGCCGAGGCGAAGGATGAGCCCAAATGTCCTTCTGTGGCTCTCGTATTCAAAATGGCTGCCTCTATATGGGGAAGATCCCCCTTTTATGTGACTATATCTAAGTCCAAAAGAATACTTTGATTTCATGATGGAAGTGAAAAGGCTAGGAAAACAATGTATTTTTGAATGGGTATCTTCAATTTCAGTAATTAACAGGTAAAAATCTTACACACTGTCCCTTTAAATCAAGATACAAACATTAATAAAAGACCAATCAGTTGCTTTCTATGTCCACTCCCACTACCGTTAGCAACAGGTTTGATTAACAGTGTTTGTGCTCTTCGGTTACTCTGATCTCATGGTCAGAATTTCAGATTTGCTCTTACAACTGCAGGCCCTGATGAGCTTCATTTGACTGTAGTCAAACATTGTGCGTGACGTCACACACACACTTAGTCCACTTCTTTACACAGTCTGTGGTCTGAACACAACACTTACAAAGGTCGACAAAAATTGAAATCCAGATACTCATCAATACTGAAAAAATACATAACTGTATCATTATGACTAATGTGGTGCCAACTGCTTGTCTCCATGGAGATATTAAAGCTTTGCCTGAAATGTTTTACAGTATGGTTTTAAATCTAAATCTATCTCCTTTGATACAAGCAAGTGACGTTAGGGGTCATCCCCCCCCCCCCCCCCCGCTCGGACGCTCAGACCACAGTCTGGTTTACCTGCTCCCTGAATACACACCCAGGGTGTGAAGAGGACCTGTGCAGAAGCGTTCTGTGAAGCTTTGGACTCAGGAGGCCTGTGAGAGTCTGAGGGACATGTTCAGCGGCTCTTATGGAGATGACATCAACGGCCTGACCCATTGCATCACGGACGGACTACATCAACTTCTGCGTGGAGAACACTGTATGGGCCAGAAGAGTACGGTGTTTCTCCAACAACCACCCCTGGGTCACCCCTGAGCTTAAAGCCCTCCTGAACCAGAAGAAAAGGGCTTTCAAGTCAGGGGACAGAGAGGAGCAGAAAAGGGTCCAGCGGGAGCTCCAGTGGAGGATCCAACGGGCCAAAAAGTACTATGGAAGGAAGATGGAGGAGCAGCTGGCCCAGAACAACGTACAGGGCGTGTGGAGAGGCCTAAGGAACATGTCTGGATTTGGACAGAGTGGCAGAGGGACAGCTCATGGTGATCAGCACTGGGCGGACGAACTAAACTGTTATTTCAACAGGTTTGACTCGCCCCCCCACTCCCTCTGCCCCTCTGCCGACTCCCTCCTCCTCTTCACACCTCCCCGGGCCAGTGGCCACATCCCCCTCCCCCCTTCACACGGACCCAACCCAGCACCATGTGTTTTATTATTATTATTACTTATTTCATCAGACTGTATAACTCCACTATATAGTCCAAACAAGCAATATCTCTTTTTTTCCTTCCCATACTCTCCTAGTTACTGTTACAGTTACAGTTACTATTATTATTATTATTATTATTATTATTATTATTATTATTATTATTATTATTATTATTACTTACTTACTTACTTTATTCCATTCTTGCCTGCATGCACTTTTTCTTTCTTGTTCAAACTGTCCCTACCTGGAGCTACTGTAGCAAGTAAATTTCTCCTGTGTGAGATCAATAAAGTCTTACCTTATCTTATCTCTTAGATGTAGGATCATTTTAATGCTATACAGTGCCTGTCTCTCTCCCTTCCCTCCCTCCCTCCGTCTCTCCGGATGTTGTGGCTGTGTGCGGCACATGAGGCTGTGTCTAATGGATTCTGTGCCGCTCGCTCGTAAAGGGGCGAACAGGGGTCAGAGCTCAAAGGTTATGGTGCCTCCTTTGATGTAACCCTGACTTCCTGTGAGAAAGGAAGAGGAGGCTCATCCTTCATGCTGTCTCCTGTCATGTCTCCACACATGCGCAGGGTACACACGCACACACACACACACACACATACACATACACACATACACACACACCTACACACACACACACACACGCATACACACACACACACACACATACACATACACACATACACACACATCTACACACACATACACATACAGACACACACATACACACACACACACACACACTCGCATACACACACACACACATACACACACATACACACATACACATACACACACACACACACACACACACACACACACACATACACACATACACATACACACACACACACACACACACACACACACACATACACACATACACATACACACACACATACACACACACACACACACACACATACACACACACACACACACACACACATACACGCATACACATACACACATACACATACACACATACACATACACACATACACACACACATACACATACACACATACACATACACATACACACACACACACACACACACACACACAGAGGGGTGGTGGTGGTTGGAGGGGTGGTGGTGGTGGTGGTTGTTGAATGGCTGTAGTAGGTGGTAGGTGTAGTAGGAGCAGTGGGCAGCTCGTCTTTCAGGCGCCCGGGGACCATCTCCATGATCTTATTACTCGGTTTGATCAGGACCTCAGCTGGAGGATTTTACCTGGAGCATGTTTTGGGTTGATGGGGGAAACCAGAGTGCCCGGAGGAAACCCACCCAGACACGGGGAGAACATGCAAACTCCACACAGAAAGGCCCAGGCGACCCGGGGATCGAACCCGGAACCTTCTTGCTGTGAAGCGTGAGGCTGTGTTTGCTCATGTGTGCTTTGTGTAGCCATGGTAACTGCCGAACATTTTTCCATAGACATGCATGAAGACCCATGTCATTGCAAAGTATCAATAATAATAATAATAATAATAATAATAATAGATTTTATTTATAAAGCACTTTACATTGAAAAACAATCTCAAAGTGCTACAGAGCATTTAAAAACAGGGTAAAAACACAGACAGAACACAAACATAGCAAGATAAAAACACAACATATTATGGGGCCAATTAGCCATAGGCTCTTGTGAACAAGTGAGTCTTTAGTGCACTTTTAAAAGCATCCACCGACTGTGGGGCTCTACGGTGGTCGGGAAGGGTATTCCACAGACGGGGAGCTGCGGCTTGAAAGGCCCTGTCACCCATAGTCTTTAGCCGTGTCCTGGGTGGAATCAGACGGTGCTGCTGGCCTGACCGGGTCCTGGTAGAGGTCTGAGGTGTGAGTAGTTCGGTGAGGTAGGTGGGGGCCGCACCGTGCAGACAGTGATGGGTGTGCAGGAGGATCTTGTATTCGATACGGAGGTGAACGGGAAGCCAGTGCAGGGTGTGAAGGATGGGGGTGATGTGCTCGTGTTTCCGCACCCTCATCAGGACCCTGGCAGCGCTGTTTTGGATGTATTGGAGCTTTTGAAGGCTCCTGCCAGAGATCCCGATGAGGAGTGCATTACAGTAGTCCAACCTGGAGGAGACAAAGGCATGGACGAGCTTCTCTGCAACTGGGAGAGAGAGGGAGGGGCGTAATTTGTAAACAATAAACAGTTCATTGTCATTTAGGGGGCGTGGTCAGATGCACCCCAGCCCCAGACACAGGGAGAACATGCAAACTCTACAGACGCTCTACATGTGGAATGTGTTTGTTGATTTGGGAGACAATCATTTCCCAGCGTAGTACTGTGTGTTCTCATTCCAAATATAGCCAAATACCACTACTACTATAATTACTGCAGTATTCCTCATTAGTGTACAGTATCAACATCATTAAAAGTTCAGCTCCCCTTCAAACCTATACATTTGACTTTGGTAATTATGTCTCTCTTAAAGCACAACTCATTTACTGAAAAGTTTATAATTCACTTTTCCTTTTTGCACAGTTTAATGAATCGTGTTTTTGACTAATAGATATAGAATGTAATTTAGGAGAGTGAGGTGAAGGTGAGTCGACACGTGTGAGATAATGAGTTTAGTAAACACACAGAAGCACGATTATCTGAGTTGGGTTTATCATTTTAATAGCAACATTTTAATAGAAATATACATCTCATTTTCGGCTGTGATGTTTACTGTCTCATGCTATGAGGACTCTCACCTCACAGCAGAAAGGTTCCAGGTTCAACTCCCAGTTTGGATGTTATCACATTTTCTTTCAAATAGTAACGTTTTTAACAATCTGAACCGCACGCACACATTCACAGCTGATTTGCGATAACACTTCGCTCTCAACTTTTCTGTTTTGAGCAAGACATGGCTGAAGATTTGGACTTGGAGACTGAAGAGGACTTATTTGAGTATGATGGCTGTCCCTGTCGTTTTGAGCCTGAGTATACGGATGAGGAGGTATTAGAAAGAAGGAAGTGAGACAGTTTGAGGAGCAGCGCACCACAGAACAGCAAGCGATGGCCTGTCTACGAAAAGACAGTACCTGGTGGTGTTTATGTGGACATTGTATGTCGATGGCAACAGAGGAAGAACGCCTTTGCTGTTTTGAGTGGAGGAGATCATAACAGAAATCTGTGTCTGTCAACTCTGGAGGATATTTGTGCCATGATGAACTGTGGTGTAATAGAAACATTTTTTCGTGTTCCGAAGTTGAGTTGGAGGAGCCAGCCATAGCCTACCTCTGTTTGTCGGTATGGCATTACTTCTCAGAATCGTGCGCTGAATCCGCTGCCTTTCTTTCTTTTCCTTTGCTGGTAAAAAATCATCCTGACTGAAGTGGGTACTGCAAACACGATGGTCCAAACACCTTACAGCTTTCTTTTTCATGTTTGGGTCTGTTCTCAAAGCCACTAGCCACAGCTTCAATAACTCTGGATTGTGATGAGGAAGTCTGTGAAAACTCCCCTTCGTCCAAGCTGTCATTTTGTTTTCACAGCTGGGATAAATGCATGTTCACACCATTTTCTCAAGCGGAGATGTTTACTTCTTCTTAGCTTCTTTCTGACTGTAACCGAGAGCTCAGAGTGTTATCGCAAATCAGCTGTGAATGCGCGCTGTCCACGGTGACGTCATCTAATCAAAACCATGGATGGTATCGGATTACAGGCCATTTTTGACTCAAGCGAAAGTTTACACTGATGCATTGACCTTCTGTAATTTGAAAAGAGCTAAACTTTTTGTTTTTTAGTGACCGAAACGTCATGCCCACTCACGTTACGGATATCGCTCAACTAAAAAATCTCCGGAAATGCTCCAAATGACACCAAAGTGCTATGGGTGAGTTACTCACGTTGTTTTATTACCGAAATAAGGTTCAGATTGTTAAAAACGTGATAAAAGGAGAAGTTCAATTTGTCAACTGGACAAAGTTTGTTTGGTTGAAAACGTTTCGCCGCTCATCCGAGAGGCTTCGTCAGTTCTGGTTCTAGTGCTGGTTAGACACTGTTTATATCTAGCTGCAGGGAGGAGCTCCCTACACTGAAATAGCTCTGAAACTATCTCCACTAATCTGTCTCTTTGTTTTTCAAATTACTCTGGCGACTAGTTTCGCCTCCCTATTCTGCCCTGGATCGTCTGCCCTAATGTTTCTTTGTCTGTTTTGACTTGGTTTAAGAATCGAATTATAAATGGGAGACAAGTTATATCTAACTCCCCCATTTCTAATGGTTTCAGTTTCAGAGCTATTTCAGTGTAGGAGCTCCTCCCTGCAGCTAGATATAAGCAGTGTCTAACCAGCACTAGAACCAGAGCTGACGAAGCCTCTCGGATGAGCGGCGAAACGTTTTCAACCAAACAAACTTTGTCCAGTTGACAAATTGAACTTCTCCTTTTATCATGGATTCTACCTGGACGACTGAGGGACTTTTCACGCATTGTTAAAAACGTTACTATTCCTTTAAAGCACTTCACATCAAGAAACCACTCTCAGACTCACATACTCACATTGGCGTTAAGTGTCTTACCCATGGACACAGTGCTCTACCAATGATATTTATATTGAGAGCAGGAATGGAAACACTAGCCTTCAGATCATGTGACAAACAATGTACCACTGAGGGGCAGCCTCTCTGATCTGCCTGTAAAAATACTGCATTTGATTTAGAGCAGGGATTTAGAGTTTTTAGTATGAATCACTCAGTGGTGGTAAACTCCTATTATAGCTGCAGCTGCCCCAGAGGAGGTAAGTAAGGCTGCCAAGCTGCGCCATTTCCCAACCCCAACACACACTCCGTGGTAAGATTAAGACTTTATTGATCTCACACACGGTGACACATGGGAGAAATTCACTTCTGCATTTGACCCAAGTGGGCTGCTCATCTTTTCGGCACCAGGAGGGCAGTACCGTGAAGGGTCTTGCCCAAGGACCCACACTGGCTTGCTCATTGCCAGGGGGTATTTGAACCCAGGTCCCCCAGGTGAAAGTCAAGTAACTTACCAGTTGCTACAATGACTCCTCTGCAGAGTCCTCAAATTGAGTCCTTGTTTACACTCCTGCTGTTACTGTTGTTGTCCTGTCTCCTTTGTTACAGTCTTTATAGCAATAGTTCTATTTTAAACCTGTTTTAGCCTGAGTTTAGATGCAGACTAGTCCTGTTATAGTCCTGATGGTACACAGAAGACCATCCATTCTCTGGAGTATTGTTTGATTTGAAAAGCTTGAGGATTACTTTACTAGGCAGTGTGGGTGAAGTCTTGCCCAAGTCCACATAAAAACAGTTGAGTCTGATATTCATCCATTCATAAGAGCCAAGACTGAATAGTGCAGAACAGAATTGGCCCATATTCCTGACAGGAATATCAGTTTAATATTTAAAGTTTGCAAATATAAAGAGCTGGTATTTTGATTTTTCTACATCTACGAAAGAGGGAAATTCTGCAAAATCATAGTTTTGGACTTTTCAGCCATGTTCTAACACATTGTTCCTCATCCAAAACATGCTTGAAGAGGTTTTACATGTCATCCATGACTGTTTGTGTAATCTAGTGATCTTTCCAGGCCCTATTTGAACCCTTCTTATGGTTCAGCGCAAGCCTGTACAATGCTCCGCCCACAAGCCTTTGTCATACATGCTCCTGTGTGGCGATTTCTCATAAATATACAAAAGCATGATACAAAACAATAGACGACAACTTGACAAACTTGATGCGATGTGCAGTAGTTTCCTTAGTGGGATGCACTGTGATTGTGTTGTGACAGTGATAGGGTTTCAGAGGGTCAATGAGAAACCTCAGCTAAAGCATGTTCTGTAGCTCCGATGAACAAACGAGAGCACGGGCCTTTGGAGGACACCTTTAGTCCTCATTTGCCTGGAAGAATCCATGACTCATCGCTGTACCAGCGGCGAGTCTGGTAATGCTTGGTCCAGAATGCGCTGCCGTTGCGCGTAGACAGACAGCTAAGTGAACCAATCAGAGAACAGTTAACGGACAGCGACGTGAACCAATCAAACAAAAGAAAAGAAAGAAAAGAAAGGCCTCTAGAGCTGTCACCTGCTGTGGTTTTAAGGAATCGATGTGTTTTAGGTCATTTAAGACCAATTTTACAGCTGAATGGAAGGGACGTTCAGTTCTCCGATGCGCCATCTTGATTCAAAACTGAGGAGGAACTTCCGCTGCCTAAGAGTGACGTTGCGGGCAAAGGCGGGTGCACTGACGTCACCATCTTTGAACGAATCAGAATCGCGGAGTCCGTTGTTAAATTGTTCATTGCGTCATGTGGGGGAGTGAGGGTGGAGCGAGGGTGTCCAAATGGTATCTCGCTGTATAGCAAATACAGAGAGATATCATTTGGCTGGCCAGGTAAAGTCCTCATGGAACTCCAAATGAAAACAGTGAGAGACGAGAAAAAGGAGCTTGGTGTCTTTTGTGTATGAAGCAGACATCGGGTGGGTCGGGTTGGATTTTATTTTGGCCTGGGCACGGCAAGACAGCTTTTTTCTCCAATGGGTCCATCACCCATGTGGCTGTGTGTACCTTCCCAAAAAATCCTGCAGGCACCCCTGTGTGTGTGTGTGTATGTGTGTGTGTGTGTGTGTGTGTGTGTGTGTGTGTGGGTGTGTGTGTGTGTGTGTGTGTGTGTATGTGTGTGTGTGTGTGTGTGTGTAGGGGGTGTGGCAGAAGGGGGATAATTGCCCTCCCTCTAACTGCCTCGCTCTGATGAGGTCACAGAAACACTGCTCCCAGTTGCGCCCACTGCCCCGCCCCCCCCCCGTCTGTGGCTGTGGGTTGAGTTCATTAAACAGGCGCACTGTTCTATTGTTGTTATAGTGTCCGGGTCTCTGGGCTCAGTCCTCAAGGCTCAAACGTTTATTGCTTTAAATTCTTGCCACACAAAGTGAATCCATATATAAAAGAACCAGCCCAGGAAGTTGATGGCAGTTTAGATTTCATTTTGGGCTGTGATGTGAGACAGCAGTATTCATCCGCTCTACCAACATGGTTTAGGTCGAGAGTGGGATTTGAACTGCCAACTTCTGGATCAGAACTAAACACAACCATCCTATCAGATCTGTTTATTTCAGTGACACATGTGAAACACAAGAGTAACAGAGTTTAGAGCTTCACTCACTGATTCTGCAGAAATCTGATCTGTTTCACTTTTAGACTTACACTTAGACAAACTTTATTGATCCACAAGGGAAATTGTATTGGGTACAGTAGCTCACTCATCAAATATAATATATTATATTATTAGTATATATGATATATAACAGAGGGTAAAAGGAAAAAAAAGATGGAATAGCAACCAAAGAGCAATAGACCAGTGTCAGATGAGACACAATTATATACATAAAATAATGATAATAAAATAAATATGTACAAATCAGATTTAAATAGAAAAGTAGTAGTAGTTAGTCAAATATAAAATACAGTGTCAGATAAGATGTTCAATACCAGATGTTGCATTTCCCATATATAGTATGTTCTCTGTTGCAGCGTGAGGGACCCTGAGGCCCTGACAGCAGCACTTCATTGCGTCATTATATTTTGGTATATTTTCCCTTTTTACTCCTAAACTGCCATCTTTGTTTTGACCAGAACAGAGCATGTGTCTCTGATTTATTTTATTGATTTAGTTTATTTATGAGGTTTTTTAGGTTTGATGGGGGAACCCGGAGTGCCCATAGGAAACCCACCCAGACATGGGGAGAACATGTAAACTCCACACCGAAAGGCTCATGTGATCTGGGGATCAAATCCAGAACCTTCTTGCTGTAAAGCATGAATGCTCGTGCTGCCGTGATTGGCCCTCTGGTGTCAGGGACACAAGGGCCTGTTTGTCTTTGTAAAGTTTTGTCAAAGTGTGGGCTTCAGGCTGTTCAGGTACACACAATACTGGCTCCTGCTTCATCTATGGAGTCATTTTTCAAATGTGATTTATTTGTGTTCCCTGTCTTTGTCAGGCTCTTCCTCTCTCTGCATGCTTCTCTGTCTCTCCCTCTCTTTTCTCTCTCTTTTTCTTCTTCTCTGTCTCTCCCTCTCTTTCTCTCTAGGCCGCTCTGGTCCCTTCGGTGAACAGGCTGCTGTGCGGGTGGGGCAGAGCAGCAGAGGGCTGGGGGACAGAGCCAAACAGGTGGAGCCTGTGGAGGTGTGGAGTGTGTGATGGTGTGGAGGTGTGGAGTGGAGGGGCCAGGGCTGGGGGGTCAGAGCGGGGCCACAGAGAACATGAACCTCACTGAACTCACTCAGTCTGCAGCAAAACACAACAGTTATCAGGTCCAGAGTCAAGTTTTTCTGTGGTTTATCGGCAACATTAAGCCCAGATACAAGATAAACCTGTTGAAATCAAACATAACTTTAACTCATTACATTTGTAAACCTGATTTAGTCTTAGTTACATAAACAATGGGCATGATGGACAGGTTATTTATGTTATAATTGATTGTTTTGGTCATTATTCTCCAGTCAGAAAGCAGAATGAGCCTCACATGAATCTCTCATTTGGGTTGCCAGTTTCAGTGCTGAAATCCAGTGTGTTTAAACTTAAAAGTCCTCTCTCTGATCAAAAGTCCTCTCTCTGATCAAAAGTCCTCTCTCTGATCTGAACAGTCCCTCCCTAAACACCAGCACCTGTAGCCAATCCTGAATCAGTGCTAGTGCAGCCTTTGCAGCTCAGGGAGGGACTTCTGGAGGTTCTGAGCTTCACTTGAGGCATGTTTTATTTGATGTATTTATGTTGTATTTATGTTGTATTTGTAAATAAATGTACTTTATTGTTTCTTGTATTTGTTTTATTGACACTTCTCCTTGTTTTCAGCCTGTTTAGAGAGGTCCTGCTCTCTTTTTAAAAACTAGGTACTTTTAGTCACATGTTTATATTTTTTGACTCCACTCAGCCACACTTTACTGAACTAAAGATAAAAGGTAACTGTCCACTTAATGACATCACAAGGTGGAACAGAGCATTTTGAGTTTTGGTGATGTAGACAGACTAATAATAAAGGGTTACTTAAACATGTGTGAATGAAACAAAACACAACTCCAGGTCTGTTTTGAAGATATGTATGGCTTAAAGTTCACAAAAGTCAATTTTGTGTAATATAAGATGTTTACATTTGAATATGTAAAATCCTGTATTGACAGTGTCAGTGTCAGTCGACAGAGGAGAGAGCCTGTGTCTGCTGAAAGTCAGAGGGACAGAGCTCTGCTGAGAGGGGCACCTGTTCATGACGGGACACCCCCTGCTGGCTGCTCTAATCAAATTTACTCAGACAGACTGCTCCGGCCCAGGACACCCCCAACCCTCAGCCAAACCTTCCACCAAAGCCTCCGTCAAAGCCTGAGCCAGCACAGAGAGAAACACAGAGGAACATGAGCAGATACAAGAGCATAATCCCCTCTACAGCGCCCCCACCAGGCCCCCCATGCACACTCCACAGGCTCCACAGGACAGCCTAATCCAGCCCATAATTAACAGGGATGGAGAGTGGACCACAGCATGACGTGGGACAGAACAGAGAGATGAGTGAAATTAATAAGGAAGAGATGAAAAGTGAGTGCATAAGGGATAATAAGGGTTACATCATCCTGCCAAACGTTCTGTTGTACAGTGTATCCAACTGTATTTGTAAGAACGCTGGCATTCAGACTCTGGCAGGTACACAGATCTGTGCAGGTCAGATCTGTGAAGAGGCAAGCCCACTCACAGTAACTGAATAATGCCACACTATGGAATATTTTAGGCAAAGCAATAACATCTCCATGTTTTCACATATTCTGAGAATGAGGACAGTGTATAGACAGCTCTTTCAAAGTGTCCAAATGGATAAAGCAGAGTAGCCACAGAAGAGCCTGAGGTGGGACAGAGCAGATGGAGGTCACCAGGACTCCAGCTCCTCGGCTCCCGACCCAAATGTGAACATGAACCTCCTACTCGGCCAGAGACACAAGAAAGAAAAGAAAGAAAGAAAATGTTTACCTCCTATATGGGGACACAGGCAGGTCAAGTTTATGAAATTTGAAATACAAATATTACATATAATTCTTTTGAAGTCTCGTATATAATCATTTCTTCAGTAGAATTAAATTTTAGCATAGATGAAGGATAAAGTATTTTGTAGGGGCCCCAAGACCACATCCTCCATAAGGCCCCACAGAGCTGGAAGCGGCCCTGGTCCCTATGATCCAAACCAGAGGAGCCCAGAGAATCTGCAGGGACAGATTGTAAACATACGTGTCATGTGTTCTTCTGCCTCCACTATCACGGATCATCTCAATCATGTGTGTGTCACCTCCTCTGTGTGTGCATCACCTCCATACAACTACACGTCTCTACACACGTGTGTGTGTACGTGTGTGTGTGTTCCTCACATCCACACATCCTGTGTGTACGTGTGTGTGTGTGTGTGTGTGTGTGTGAGATCTCCTCACAGCTACATGCCCAGTGTGTGTGTGCACATTCACACGTGTGTGTGCCAGTATATATGTGTGTCTGTGTGCATGTATGTTCATGTGTGTGTACAGGTGTGTTGTTCATATATATATGTGTGTACATGTGTGTGCATGTATGTTCACATGTGTGTGTGTGTGTGTGTGTGTGTGTGTGTGTGTGTGTGTGCATGTATGTTCATGTGTACATATATATGTGTGTACATGTGTCTGTAGCCGTGTCTCAATTCGCAGTGTGCACAGTTCGGAGTGTGGTTTTAAGGGCACTCAGGGCTGTGCATACTTGCACAGCCCTGAGTGCACTCTGCGGACCGCATGGGCGTCGGCGAAATGGGACAGGTCCCACAACTACCAGATGCAGCCGCTGACTCCATTTTCTCCCGTAGAAGAATAAGCCCGCGATGCATGCTGGGATATATGACTGCGCGAAGTGTGCATGGATGCATTGGTCCACGCCCGATTTCCATGGAAACAACTGCGGGTTTCAGGGTGCATTTTAAGTGCGCATGGGACAAAAATGAAATGGGACAGCAGTTGTCACATTGTCACGTTGTATGTTCACATGTGGTGTGTGTGTGTGTACATGTGTGTGTGTACATGTGTGTGTGTTCGTGTACGTTCGTGTGTGTACATATATATGTGTGTGTGTGCCTGTGTGTGTGCATGTATGTACACGTGTGTACATATATGCATGTACGTGTGTGTGTGTGTGTGTGCATGTATGTACACCTGTGTGTACATATGTGTGTACGTGTGTCTGTGTGTGTGTATGTGTGTTCACATGTGTGTGTGTGTGTGTGTGTGTGCATGTAAGTGTGTGAGTGTACATGTATGTTCATGTGTGTACATATATGTGTGTACATGTATGTGTGTGTGTGTGTGTGTGCATGTACATGTGTGTGTGTGTGTGCATGTACATGTATGTGTGTGTGTGTGCATGTACGTGTGTGTGTGCATGTACATGTGTGTGTGTGCATGTACATGTGTGTGTGTGCATGTACATGTGTGTGTGTGTGTGTGTGTGTGTGCATGTACATGTATGTGTGTGAGTGTGTGTGTGCATGTACATGTATGTGTGTGTGTGTGCATGTACATGTATGTGTGTGTGTGTGTGTGTGTGCATGTACATGTATGTGTGTGTGTGTGTGCATGTACATGTATGTGTGTGTGTATGTACATGTATGTGTGTGTGTGTGCATGTACATGTATGTGTGTGTGTGTATGTACATGTATGTGTGTGTGTGTGCATGTACATGTATGTGTGTGTGTGTGTGTGCATGTACATGTATGTGTGTGTGTGTGTGTGTCTGCATGTACATGTATGTGTGTGAGTGTGTGTGTGCATGTATGTGTGTGAGTGTGTGTGTGCATGTATGTGTGTGTGCATGTATGTGAGTGTGTGTGTGCATGTAAGTGTGTGAGTGTGTGTGTGTGCATGTATGTGTGTGTGTGTGTGCATGTATGTGTGTGAGTGTGTGTGTGTGTGTGCATGTATGTGTGTGAGTATGTGTGTGCATGTATGTGTGTGAGTGTGCATGTATGTGTGTGAGTGTGCATGCATGTGTGTGTGTGTGAGTGTGCATGTATGTGTGTGAGTATGTGTGTGCATGTATGTGTGTGAGTGTGCATGTATGTGTGTGAGTATGTGTGTGCATGTATGTGTGTGTGTGTGCATGTATGTGTGTGAGTGTGCATGTATGTGTGTGAGTGTGTGTGCATGTAAGTGTGTGAGGGTGTGTGTGTGCATGTATGTGTGTGTGTGCATGTATGTGTGTGAGTGTGTGTGTGTGTATGTGCATGTATGTGTGTGTGTGTGTGTGCATGTACATGTATGTGTGTGTGTGTGTGTGTGTGTGTGTGTGCATGTGCATGTATGTGTGTGTGTGTGTGTGTCTGCATGTACATGTATGTGTGTGTGTGTGTGTGCATGTATGTGTGTGAGTGTGTGTGTGCATGTATGTGTGTGTGTGTGCATGTATGTGTGTGAGTGTGTGTGTGCATGTAAGTGTGTGAGTGTGTGTGTGTGCATGTATGTGTGTGTGTGTGTGCATGTATGTGTGTGAGTGTGTGTGTGTGTGTGTGCATGTATGTGTGTGAGTATGTGTGTGCATGTATGTGTGTGTGTGTGCATGTATGTGTGTGAGTATGTGTGTGCATGTATGTGTGTGAGTATGTGTGTGCATGTATGTGTGTGTGTGCATGTATGTGTGTGAGTGTGTGTGTGCATGTAAGTGTGTGAGTGTGTGTGTGTGCATGTATGTGTGTGTGTGCATGTATGTGTGTGAGTGTGTGTGTGTGTGCATGTATGTGTGTGAGTGTGTGTGTGTGTGCATGTATGTGTGTGTGTGTGCATGTATGTGTGTGAGTGTGTGTGTGTGTGTGCATGTATGTGTGTGAGTATGTGTGTGCATGTATGTGTGTGCATGTATGTGTGTGAGTGTGCATGTATGTGTGTGTGTGTGTGCATGTATGTGTGTGAGTATGTGTGTGCATGTATGTGTGTGAGTGTGCATGTATGTGTGTGAGTGTGTGTATCTGTGTGTGTGTATGTACATGTATGTGTGTGTGTGTGTGTGCATGTACATGTATGTGTGTGTGTGTGTGTGTGAGTGTGAGTGTGTGTGTGTGTGTGTGCATGTACATGTATGTGTGTGTGTGTGCATGTACATGTATGTGTGTGTGCATGTACATGTATGTGTGTGTGTGTGCATGTACATGTATGTGTGTGTGTGTGTGTGTGTGTGCATGTACATGTATGTGTGTGTGTGTGTGTGTGTGTGTGTGTGTGCATGTACATGTATGTGTGTGTGTGTATGTACATGTATGTGTGTGTGTGTGCATGTACATGTATGTGTGTGTGTGTGTGTGCATGTACATGTATGTGTGTGTGTGTGTGTCTGCATGTACATGTATCTGTGTGTGTGTATGTACATGTATGTGTGTGTGTGTGTGTGTGTGTGTGTGCATGTATGTGTGTGAGTGTGTGTGTGTGTGTGCATGTATGTGTGTGAGTGTGTGTGTGCATGTATGTGTGTGTGCATGTATGTGAGTGTGTGTGCATGTAAGTGTGTGAGTGTGTGTGTGTGCATGTATGTGTGTGTGTGTGTGCATGTATGTGTGTGAGTGTGTGTGTGTGTGTGTGTGCATGTATGTGTGTGAGTATGTGTGTGCATGTATGTGTGTGTGTGTGTGCATGTATGTGTGTGAGTGTGCATGTATGTGTGTGTGTGTGTGCATGTATGTGTGTGAGTATGTGTGTGCATGTAAGTGTGTGAGTGTGTGTGTGTGTGCATGTATGTGTGTGCATGTATGTGTGTGAGTGTGTGTGTGTGCATGTACATGTATGTGTGTGTGTGTGTGTGCATGTACATGTATGTGTGTGTGTGTATGTACATGTATGTGTGTGTGTGTGTGTGTGCATGTACATGTATGTGTGTGTGTGTGTGTGTGTGTGTGTGCATGTACATGTATGTGTGTGTGTGTGTGTGTCTGCATGTACATGTATGTGTGTGTGTGTGTGTGTGTGTGCATGTATGTGTGTGAGTGTGTGTGTGCATGTATGTGTGTGTGTGTGCATGTATGTGTGTGAGTGTGTGTGTGTGCATGTATGTGTGTGAGTGTGTGTGTGTGCATGTATGTGTGTGTGTGTGCATGTATGTGTGTGAGTGTGTGTGTGTGTGTGTGTGCATGTATGTGTGTGTGTATGTGTGTGCATGTATGTGTGTGAGTGTGCATGTATGTGTGTGTGTGTGTGTGTGCATGTATGTGTGTGAGTATGTGTGTGCATGTATGTGTGTGAGTGTGCATGTATGTGTGTGGGTGTGTGTGTGCATGTAAGTGTGTGAGTGTGTGTGTGTGCATGTATGTGTGTGTGTGCATGTATGTGTGTGAGTGTGTGTGTGTGTGCATGTATGTGTGTGAGTGTGTGTGTGTGTGCATGTATGTGTGTGTGTGTGCATGTATGTGTGTGAGTGTGTGTGTGCATGTAAGTGTGTGAGTGTGTGTGTGTGCATGTATGTGTGTGAGTATGTGTGTGCATGTATGTGTGTGAGTGTGCATGTATGTGTGTGAGTGTGTGTGTGCATGTAAGTGTGTGAGTGTGTGAGTGTGCATGTATGTGTGTGAGTATGTGTGTGCATGTATGTGTGTGTGTGTGCATGTATGTGTGTGAGTGTGTGTGTGTGTGTGCATGTACATGTATGTGTGTGTGTGTGTATGTACATGTATGTGTGTGTGTGTGCATGTACATGTATGTGTGTGTGTGTGTGTGTGTGTGTGTGCATGTACATGTATGTGTGTGTGTGTGTGTGTCTGCATGTACATGTATGTGTGTGTGCATGTATGTGTGTGAGTGTGTGTGTGCATGTATGTGTGTGTGTGTGTGCATGTATGTGTGTGAGTGTGTGTGTGCATGTAAGTGTGTGAGTGTGTGTGTGTGCATGTATGTGTGTGAGTGTGCATGTATGTGTGCGAGTGTGTGTGTGTGTGGATGTATGTGTGTGAGTATGAGTGTGCATGAATGTGTGTGAGTGTGCATGTATGTCTGTGAGCGAGCACGTATGTGTGTGTGTGTGTGCATGTACATGTATGTGTGTGTGTGTGTGTGTGCATGTACATGTATGTGTGTGTGTGTGCATGTATGTGTGTGAGTGTGTGTGTGCATGTAAGTGTGTGTGTGTGTGCATGTATGTGTGTGAGTATGTGTGTGCATGTGTGTGAGTGTGCATGTATGTGTGTGTGTGTGTGTGCATGTACATGTATGTGTGTGTGTGTGTGTGTATGTGTGTGCATGTATGTGTGAGTGTGTGTGTGTGCATGTATGTGTGTGAGTGTGCATGTATGTGTGTGAGTGTGCATGCATGTATGTGTGTGAGTATGTGTGTGCATGTATGTGTGTGGATGTACATGTATGTGTGTGTGTGTGTATGTGCATGTACATGTATGTGTGTGTGTGCATGTATGTGTGTGAGTGTGTGTGTGCATGTACATGTATGTGTGTGTGTGTGTGTGCATGTACATATATGTGTGTGTGTGTGTGTGTGTGTGTGTGCATGTACATGTGTGTGAGTGTGTGTGTGCATGTATGTGTGTGAGTATGTGTGTGCATGTATGTGTGTGAGTGTGTGTGTGCATGTACATGTATGTGTGTGTGTGTGTGTGTGTGTGTAAGTGTGTGAGTATGTGTGTGCATGTATGTGTGTGAGTGTGTGCATGTGCATGTATGTGTGTGAGTGTGTGCATGTGCATGTATGTGTGTGAGTGTACATGTATGTGTGTGAGTGTGTGTGTGCATGTAAGTGTGTAAGTGTGTGTGTACATATATATGTGTGTACATGTATGTGTGTGAGTGTGTGTGTGCATGTATGTGTGTGAGTGTACATGTATGTTCATGTGTGTACATATATATGTGTGTACATGTATGTGTGTGAGTGTGTGTGTGCATGTATGTGTGTGAGTGTGCATGTAAGTGTGTGAGTGTGTGTGTGCATGTAAGTGTGTGAGTGTGTGTGTGTGTGCATGTATGTGTGTGAGTGTGCATGTATGTTCACATGTGTTGCGTGTGCGCTCTCAGACAGACGTGTCATCTGCCGTCACACAGCTCCATTCTGATGCCACGCACTTCATTAGACGTGCTAATGAGCTAACAACGGCTAACCCAAATTCAATTAATACGCTAATGGCCTCAGACAGCGAGAATTATCCGCCTCCTAGTTAAACGCTCACACACGCACGCTCATACACACATACACACCCGGGGCCTTGAGCGCTTGATTCCAGATGTAATTAACAGACTAATTAGCATCTCTCCGTGTGCGCAGCCTGTTCTTGAGCTGTCAGGAGGGAGTGCTCAGAAATGTTTAAAAGAGGGTTTGAAGTGCACTCTGATCATCTCCACTCAGGTCTTCATCAGATCAGAGCAGAGACAGAGGAAGAGGAGGCACGCCACACAAAGAGACTGTCAACAACAGTGTGAACCAAAGAAGGTATTTTACACTGTGTGCGACAAAGCAGGGTTCAACTATCGGACTAACCAGAGTTAATGGTTTTAAAGAGGGGCTATTTGACTTCCATGCCTTATCAACTGGTTTGGATGCTCTAAGTCCCCCTTTGCTCTCCACGCTACATCACTCCCCCTTAAGAGCATCATCAAAATACAATCAATATACATCCCACTAATGAAACTACTGCACATCACATCAGCTTGGTCAAGTTGCTGTGTACATTTTTTTAGCATGTTTTTGTATGTTTATGGAGAATTGTCGTGTGAGAGCATGGGTGATGTGGACTTGTAAAGAATCATACTGCTAACTGTAGGGTTTGAATAGGGCCCAGGATAGATCACATGATTACTCAAACATGCACAGATGACAGACATGTTTTTAATGGGGGAACAATGATTTAACATGGTAGAGCTCCAAAAAGTCCAAAAAGTTGATTTTGCAACACCCATAGAAGACTTGAGATGTTCTTAAAATGTTCTGAAGATTTCAAAACAAATGAAATCATAACAATACCTTTAAATCATAACGTCAATCTTAGTGATTCACAAAAATATGTTTAGTAATTCACAATTTGTGATGCTGTGAAACAAGGATAAAGCTAAAGCTAGCGTGAACACAAAACTACTTCTGGTTTATCGTAAGATTTTCTGCTTTTATTTCTGTTCTCTCATAAACAGGAAACTGCTGCTGCTAACATGCCAGCTTAGTTTTGTTAAAGGAAAAGTAACGTTTTTTACAATCTGAACCTTATTTCCGTAATAAAACAAGTTGTTTTACTCACCCATAGCACTTTGGTGTCATATGGAGCACTTCCGGAGATGTTTTAGATTTGCGATCTCCATAATGTGAATTCTCGGGGCACTTATTTGCGGTCTCCAAATAACACAAACTTTAGCACTTTTCAAATCATAGAAGCTCGATGTCTTAGTCTACGATTTCGTTTGGTCAAAAGTGGCCTGTAATCTGAGATTTAGCCATAGTTTCGAGTAGATGAGGAGGCCAGTCCGCATGTGCGGAGTCACAGCTTATTTCGCTCTCAGCTCCCGGGACCCAAACATGGAACGCAAAGTTGTAAACTATGGATAAATCTCGGCTTACAGGCCACTTTTGCTTCAAACAAAATCGTAGGCTGGCAGTTCTTTCTGAACTGCCAGCTCTGCTCTGAGATTAGTCCTTTGGATATGTTAATCTTACAAACACCTAACTGTTGTAGAAACCAGGACATGAAACTTAGAAAAAGACACTTATAGTTATCTGTGTATATATGAGAACGCAAACCTCGAATCTCCAACCAGAGCTGCTTTCCACCTTTTGTTAGGAGAACCATAACGAGAACCATAACAGTGAATGGAATTATGGGACATTAACTATGCTTTTCGTTTCTCTTTTATTCCAAACGGGACCAGGACAATGTCCCTGTTTTCTTCTCAGAACGTTGGAAAAGAACCTAGGATCATCAGATTATTCAAATGGATGTTAATGAGGTTTCCGTGGTGATTGTGACGAGCCAATCAACCTAAGCCTCAGAAGCAGGAATGATGCGTTTCCTGGTGCTCCCTAGTGCTAGGACAATAGAGCTGCAGCGATCACCTCACATATTATTCACACTCAGAAAAGGGTTGGTTTTCCTGTTCCTTACTAAGAGCTCTTTCATCTCATTCTGATAATTACCCACAAATCCCAGAGTCTGTGGTGTTCCAGCAGACTCCGTACAGAACATCAGGTGTAAGGACAGGTGTAAGAGGCTGTGTGCTGGGACATGGCCTATAGAGGCAAGGGAGCTTTTATAGGTCCTTTTCACTATTCCATTAGTTCCAGGTGTGAGAATCAGTGTTCATCTTCACTGTTTCTCATGGGGTTTGTGCAAAGATCACCTGGTGGTCATTTACAGAGTTACAGATGGTGAATCACTCACCACATGTTACAAGGGACAAGGGATCAAAGACATGCATAGTCCATCCATATCAAAACAAACAGGGGGCTTATGGGGGGAAAAGAACATCACAGAGGACAGAGAAACATGGTGAACTTCTGCAGAATGTATGACTAAAGCACCTCTGCCTCTGCTCTCCTCTACGCTGTCGTCTGCTGGGCCCCGAGCAGCACAGAACGGGACAGAAAAAGACTTAATAAGCTGGTCAGGAGGACCAGCTCTGTCCTGGGCTGTCCTCTGGACTCTGTAGAGGAGGTGGCTGAGAGGAGGGTGCTGGACAAACTTACGTCCATCATGGACGACACCTCTCACCCTCTGCATCGGACTGTAGAGGAGCTGAGCAGCTCCTTCAGCAGCTGAC
Source organism: Paratrypauchen microcephalus (assembly GCA_036785185.1). NCBI lineage: Eukaryota > Metazoa > Chordata > Actinopteri > Gobiiformes > Gobiidae > Paratrypauchen > Paratrypauchen microcephalus. The sequence goes on along the minus strand of JAVJIX010000134.1, from coordinate 2,002,723 downwards.
TGAGGATGATCCTTCATCCCCACCACCATCAGACTGTACAACTCCACTGTAGAGTCCAAACGTGCAAACGTGCAATATCGTTTTTCCAACATGCAATATTGTTTTTTCCAATACTCTCCCTGTCACTGTTTTATTATTATTATTACTTATTCAAATCATTACTTATTTTATTATTATTATTACTTATCTTTATGCCATTCTTGCTGCATGCACTTTTCTTTCTTGTTCAAACTGTCCCTACCTGGAGCTACTGTGACAAGTAAATTTCTCCTGCGTGAGATCAATAAAGTCTGATCTTATCTTACTCTGAGGGGAGAGAAATGTAATTTTGTTTGTAAATGATGTGACCAACAAACTCCTTCGTTTCACATCTGTCTCTGACATAAACAGATCTAACTGGACGCTGTGTTTGAGCCTGGTATGAGGTGTGCTGGAGGAAGGATGTTTTTAAAGTCCAGTTCTCTTCACCAGGCTTTATAAATCCTGGGGGATGTCCATTCCTTTGTCATTTCACTGTATAATGTGACTGTGTTGAAAAAGAATACATACACAAATACATACATCGTAGATTCTCAATACCTCTGTGTTGTTATGAACATTTTCCTTGACTAATTGCACCAGTCAGTGTGGACTTCATAATGAATGACCCTAAAGTTTGCAGCTGCTTTTTTCAGCCTTACTTAAAGGAAAAGTAACGTTTTTTTTTTACAATCTGAGCCTTCTTTCGGCAATAAAACAAGTAGTTTTACTCACCCATAGCAGTTTGGTGTTGAGCCGTTCTGTTCTACTAATGATCCCGTATCCGTTAACATGGTGCTCGTATCATATGCTCGGGGCATTACTTTGCGCTCTCCAAATAACACAAACTTTAGCACTTTTCAAATCACAGAAGATCGCTGTGTCAGGGTAGACTTTTAGTGGATTCCAAAACGGCCTGAAACCCGATATGCAGCTATAGTTTCATTTGATGACGTCATCAGAGAGGACAGTGCGCATGCGTGAACTCAGCTGTTTTGTAAACACCGCTAGTCCGAAAGAAGCTAACACCGCTCTGAACTTTACTTTTCTGTTGTGATATCGGGTTTCAGGCTGTTTTGGAATCTACTAAAAGTCTACCCTGACACAGCGATCTTCTGTGATTTGAAAAGTGCTAAAGTTTGTGTTATTTGGACACCGCAAATCAGTGCTCCGAGCACTCATGCTAACGGATACGGGATCATTAGTAGAACAGAACGGCTCAACATAAGTTCTGCGATACTGCTGCAATTGACACCAAACTGCTATGGGTGAGTAAAACTACTTGTTTTATTGTCAAAAGAAGGCTCAGATTGTAAAAAAAACATTAATTTTCCTTTAAATGGCCTCATGCCTCAGCAGAAGACATGTCCCTGCTCCCTCTACTGGCAATTTTTGTGTCCTTTTGTTTGGAGAGAAACCACAATACCTGAATGAGGCATAACATAGGAACTTTAAAATGGCCAATCAGAGCGTCTGGATTATTGTGGTCCCAAACAATAGAGCTGATTTGTGTTCAGAATGTGCTGAGTGTCTTCTGTGCTCCGTCTTTGTCTTGTGTGTAAATGAGCAGACTGCATGAGCTTCCTCGTCTCCATAAGGACAGTTGTAGCCACAATAGTGGCGCATGCTAATCCATCTAAATAAAGGTGTGCTGTCCATGGCTCTGCTGACGGTGAGGCTGGCTTAGTCTCCTCTCACCACATTGTTCTGTAATCCTCATCACTAATCCAGAGCTCCATCCAAACTTCTCCTGTACACTGCTGTAGCCCTCGTGTGTCTGCAGGGCCCATGTTCTCCTCCAGACGCAGTAGTGTGAAGATGTTTACACAGAGCTTACACCCCCCCCAATTAATTGGATTCAGGATTCAGGTCCTTTCCAGTCCAACTTTATTTTCAGAGCAATTTAAAGTAGAACCACACTAACCACACTGTATGTTGAACACATATGGCAGAATTGACAATAAAGCTGACTTTGACTTTGACTTGACTTTGACCACACTACCAACACTAAATACCCTTTTAATGACTTGTGTATAGTGTTTGATCAGCATTGTCTATGGCAAAAGGAAATTCAATTTGTCAACTGGACAAAAGTTTTAGTCAAATACATTTTGCAGCTCATCTACGTTCTTCAGTTCTGGTTAGAGACTGGTGGACACTGCCTATATCTACCTGAAGGGAGGAACTAACTACAATGAACTCTGAAACTACCACACCTATTTGCTTACAGTGTCTGTTAGTTAGCTAGGCCTATTGAGTATGCAGTGAGTGTGGAGTCTTGTTAGCAGAACCATTCAGGACCTGATCTTCTGGACCTGATCTGGCTAACCCTATTGTTTTCTTTGTTTGTTTTGATTTAGGTTTGAGGATAGAGTTATAAATGGAGACAGATGATGTCTGAAACCTCCATTTCAAGGAAGGATTCTCTTTCTTGACAAAAATTGCCTCTCAAACCAGTTCTTTTCTCTGGCTAAGATCTGAACCTCACTGTCCTCAAAGGAGTGGCCCGTGGCTTCTAGGTGGAGATGTACGGCAGATGAAGGTCCACTCTGGCACGCCCGTCTGTCTTGGTACATCCTCTTGTGAAGTGGCTGTTTTGTTTCTCCAGTGTAGCGCTCACTGCAGTCTTCACTACACTGAATGAAGTAGATCAGTGTTTCCCAACCAGGGGTACAAGTACCCCTAGGGGTACGCGAGCACACTGCAGGGGGTACTCGGCAGTGTCGCTGCCAGGCGCAAGGGGAGATTTTTTAGAAGTTTTTTATTCTAATTTGAGTAAATTTCCTCACTGCAGGCAGTTTAAGCAGTGTCCACCAGCACTCTTGCCAGAACTGAAGAAGTAGCTTGGATGAGCTGCGAAACATATCTGACCAAATAAACTTTTGTCCAGTTGACAAACTGAATTTCTCCTTTTGCCATGGATTCTACCTGGACGACTGAGGGATTCTACACATGTTCCATATATAAGTTAGCAATGATAGGGCAGACAGATGAGCCCATTGCACATCTGTGGATTTGCCTGTACAAGTTTCCTCTAAACCAGGGGGGTCCAAACCTTTTTCATCAAGGGCCACATATCTAAACACAGATGAAGCAGAGGGCCGATGAAGGGCCACAGACTGGTGCTCAGTACAGTCAGTAATGGAAATATTTGTATGTCTAACATGTTAGAATGAGCCATCAGTCTTTTATTCATACTAAGAAAACCACACAATAAATAATAAATATTGTCTTCTCAAAGTAGATTTTCAAAAAACTTGCAGTCAAAAGTTCTGCTCAAGGTAATTTGGGCCAATTCACCTGGAAGCCTGAGGGCCAAGAAAATTTTGTCTGAGGGCCACATTTGGCCCACGGGCCATAGTTTGGACATGCCTGCTCTAAACTGAAACATAAACAAATTGCCAGCAGTTGGCACGTCACGGGTGGAGTTTGTAATGTGGACACCCGTTAGACCAATCACACTGTTCAGACCCCGCTCCTCCTCCCCACACTTTCCCCTTTAGTTGTCTCAGTGGCCTTTGTGTTTCAGCCATAGGTCTCAGTGCAGTTTAACAGGAGGACTGGTCAGTGAGGGTCAGCAGATCTGTGTCAGGGCAGTTTGATGAGAGGAAGAGCCAAAAGTGTCCCTCCTCTGTATTCTGCAGCATCACCCCAGTGTCCAGGTGGAGCCAGGCTTTGTTCTTACTCTGCTCTGGTGTTTCAGTTGCTGATGAAATGGTCCATTCCTTCAAAGTATTTCCTCTGGACAGTCTTCTGCCACATTTGCTGCCACATATGGTGTAAAAAGCCTGTAGCATTGCATATGTCCTTAGCTAGCCTCTTGCACAGTCTCCATGGATATGGGAAAGATAAGACAAGATAAGACTTTATTGAGCTCACACAGGAGAAATTCACTTGCCACTTTAGCTCCAGGCAGTTTAGTGCAAAGAAAGTTAGAACAAAAAAGTGCATTCAGACAAGATAAGTAATAATAGTAAAATAAGTGAATATAGAGAAAAAGTTGCACGTTTAGACTCTACAGTGGAGTTATACAGTCTGATGGTGGTGGGGATGAAGGATCTGCGGTAGCGCTCCTTCTTGCACTGCGGGTGCCTCAGTCGTCTGCTGAAGGAGCTGCTCAGCTCCTCTACAGTCCGATGCAGAGGGTGAGAGGTGTCGTCCATGATGGACATAAGTTTGGCCAGTACCCTCCTCTCAGCCACCTCCTCTACAGAGTCCAGAGGACAGCCCAGGACAGAGCTGGCCCTCCTGACCAGCTTATTCAGTCTCTTCCTGTCCCGTTCTGTGCTGCTCGTGGCCCAGCAGACGACAGCGTAGAGGCCGAGTTGTCAGAGAACTTCTGGAGATGGCAGCTGTCCGTGTTGTATGTGAAATCCAAGGTGTAGATGGTGAAGAGGAAGGGTGAGAGGACAGTTCCCTGGGGGGCCCCAGTGCTGTAGACTACCACCTCTGACTCACAGCCGCGCAGCCGCACATACTGTGGACAGTCAGTGAGGTAGTCGATGGTCCAGGCAGCGAGATGTCCATCAACTCCCGCGTCCTCCAGCTTCCCCCGGAGAAGCGCCGGCCTGATGGTGTTGAAGGTGCTGGAGAAGTCAAAGAACATGACTCTCACAGCACTCCCGGTGGTCTCTAGGTGGATGACGGCGTCCTCTACTCCTACGTTTGACTTGTAGGCAAACTGCAGCGAGTCCAAGGTGGGGCTCACCACAGAGCGGAGGTGACTGAGGATCACTCATGGTCTTCATGAGGAAAAACAAACAGCTTGTTTCACAAAATAGTTACAGTCCCTTACTTGTGTCTTTTGAACTGCACATGCTGCATTTCTCAGTTGGTTACAAATCCATGAAATGATGTTAAAAACTGAGCTAAAAAAAACAGCCACAAGAGCAGCCAACCACTTTGTATGGGGACTATAAATATAGAGTCAACTGTACAAACGAGCAAACTATTGTACAGAAATAGTAAAAAGCTAATATCAGAAATTCCCACTGGGAAGTTTGGTCCGAAACATACGTCAGATCCTCCAACTGAGGCTAAGATGGAGCTGGGTCCCAGGTTGCACTGTGGTGGGTGGGTGTAGAAATGATCTATATAAATGATTCATTATTTCACTACAGCCACGCTGACGCATCAGAGGTTCGATGGCAAATGTTTCACAATTTGCTGGAACCAGTTTGTTTAGTTCCAGAAAAAAACATACAAATGGATTAAAGTACAACATGTGACCCTGGTAGTAAGAAAGCAGAGTGCAGGGGCCCCTCAGAACCTCATTGGCCCTGCACAGAGCACAGAGCACAGACCTCAGAGCACAGACCCCCAGGTCACACCGAATATCAATGCTGTGACAGACGCTGCATAAGAACGCTGCATATCCGGATCAGGACTTCTGTTCAGAGCACGTGTGGCAGCCCACATGTGCTCATGACCAGGCCCAGTGAGGCACAGGCTCCTGCGGGTTAAGATCTGATCTATATCTCCAAACACGGATCAAGGAAAATGCCATTACAAACCGGTGACCCAGACATGTAAAGGTCCTATAGTACACAAAATTGAGCTTTAAGCCATGTCATAATGTTACATCCTTAAAGACATACCTGAAGTTGGAGTGTTTTGCTTCATTCACACATGTCTGAGTAAGCCTTTTTTGTCTGCCTACATCCCCAAAACTCAAAATGCTCTGTTCCACCTTGTGATGCCATGGTATTCAGTAGATATTGGCAATTCCAGGTCAGAAATCATTCACATGATTATAATAAACGTGTATGTAGTTTAAAAACACAGTGGAGCACTTCCTGTGTTACCACATAACATCAGAAGGTGGAACAGAGTATTTTCTGTTTAAGAGAAGAACTCAGCCCAAATTTGCAATGTGAATGAAACAAAACACAACTCCATGTGTGTTTGTGATGAGGAAACAACATTATAACAGTTCAGAAAATACTATGGTCCCTTTAACACCAAGAACATCTGCATAGTTTGATTGTACAGATATGTGTTCAATTAAAGTTGTCCATCAGAACCTTTTTAAGATTACTTACTTACTTATTGTTGGTCCCACAACACCAACGCCCTGTACAAGAAGGGCCAAAGTCGCCTCCACCTCCTGAGGAGACTGAGGTCCTTTGGAGTGTGCAGGCCTCTGCTCAAGACTTTTTATGACTCTGTGGTGGCCTCTGCTCTCCTCTACGCTGTCGTCTGCTGGGCCCCGAGCAGCACAGAGCAGGACAGGAAGAGACTCAACAAGCTGGTCAGGAGGGCCAGCTCTGTCCTGGGCTGTCCTCTGGACTCTGTAGAGGAGGTGGCTGAGAGGAGGTGCTGGACAAACTTACGCCCATCGTGGACGACACCTCTCACCCTCTGCACCGGACTGTAGAGGAGCTGAGCAGCTCCTTCAGCAGCCGACTGAGGCACCCCCAGTGCAAGAAGGAGCGCTACTGGGCGGCAGTAGCTCAGTTGGTAGAGCGTTTGTCCACTGATCCAAAGGTTGGCGGTTCAAATCCCGCTCTTGACATAAGAAACATCAGTGGTTGAGCGGTCAGATCCACTGACCCACAGGTTGGTTGGTACGATTCCAGCTCCCACAGATGAATGCTGCCGTTGTGTCCTTGGGCAAAACACTTAACCCGCCTTGCCCCCAGTGTCTGCCTACACTGGTGTGTGTGTGTGAATGGGTGAGTGGTTCCTTGTTGTAAAGCGCTTTGGGTGCCTTGAAGGTGGAAAAGCGCTATATAAAGATTTGACCATTTTACTGCAGATCTTTCATCCCCACCGCCATCAGACTGTATACTCCACTGTATAGTCCAGACGTGCAATTTTTTCTATACTTTTTTAAAACTTATTTTTATTATTATTACTATTTGTCTGCATGCACTTTCTATTTAAAATTTCTTTTGCACTAAACTAAAAAGATAACTCAAACATGCAATGAACAACTACCAACTATAACGTGGTTAAAAGCTCTGAACAGTCTTAGTTCTTCTTTAAAGGTCCTGATTTGTCTTTCCTCTAGCTCTTAAGGAGAAAATAAGTCAGCTATATGTTGTCTACATCTAATTATAAAGTAGGATATGATATTGTCTGATGATCAGGAAGTGTACAACGGCATTCTAGTTGTTGTTAGCTTTACTGTGATAGCAAAACTCTCTGGTCTCTGAGAGCTGTAAAAAGTGCTTATAAACTCATCATAGAGAGTGATTAGGATGCTGTGAATGCATAAGGTAAGTGAGGAATAACTTTGGAGCACTGCAAACTGTTTCAAATGAACGAGTTCTGTTTATCTTTTTTTTTTAAGACTGTAATAATCTGGTATGACAGACTTTAACGCGAGAAATTATAGTGGCCAAACAAATATAGTTCATAACAATGTCCTGTGAAATCCATACATCCACAAACTGTAGCAGCTAAACACAATTAATACCATATTCCCCTGAAGTGTTTGTCAAACTAAGGGGCCAGACTGGGGCCCCTGGTGCGTTCAGGGACCTGTATGCTTTGTGCAGGTGAGTGAGCTGAGTGGACACTGTCAGCACTCTCTAATGCAACACAATGAATGCTGCTGTTAATTGGCTCCACTAATTACTCAGTGGACGTCATTAGAGGAGACAACGATGTCTCTCACGTGTGTGTGTGTGCGTGTGTGTGTGTGTGAGGGAGAGAGGGGGCGAAATAAAAACATCCAGTGAAAAGATGTGTTTTCTATTCTGTGTTAAAATATAGTTCCCTCATCACAAACAGAGCTGGAGTTGTGTGTTCGTTCACACATGTTTAACACACAAACCCTGCACATTTAGCTTGAGTTCTTCTTTCAAACAGAAAACACCTTCCATCTCAGGGCTCTCAAGTTTTGAGCGGGGTCAAATTGCGTAATTTCCGAGGAGCGGGGGTGCGAGTGAACAATTTTATTCTATTATTTTTACATACGTGAAAAGTCCATGAGGAACTTTAATAAATGTGTCAATTTAAACAGGAAATATCTGTTATTGTCCTCCTGTGGACCCACCACCCGCGGGAGGATTCATGAGGGCTGGTGCATTGTGTTCTGGGCACTGCTTGGACTGCTGCCCCCGCAACCCAGAGAATGGAAAAAAAAAAGCGGAAGAAAATGGATATCTGTTATTGGCTACAGCTGTAGGCCAAATATCGGATACCTATTGATTACAAAAATTCATCTACATAGAATACCAAGACTAAGCCAGGACTAAACCAAGACTAAACCAGGACTAAACAAAGACTAAACCAGGACTAAACCAAACCAAGACTAAACCAGGACTAGACCAAGACTAAACCAGGACTAAACAAGGACTAAACCAGGACTAAACCAAACCAAGACTAAACCAGGACTAAACCAAGACTAAACCAGGACTAAGCCAAGACTAAACCAGGACTAAACCAAACCAAGACTAAACCAGGACTAGACCAAGACTAAACCAGGACTAAACAAGGACTAAACCAGGACTAGATCAGGACCAAACCAGGACCGGTCCGGGGAGTGACTCACCTGTTGGGAGCTGCAGGGCGCTCCGTGTGTCCGCAGCACAGCCGGTACAGTACACCGGGCTCCGAGCGCCTTTCCCGGCTCACCGCGGGCTGAGGGTCCGCTGACAGACCGGGGGAGAGGAGGAGACAGCGGGGGAGACAGAGGAGGAGACACAGGGACACCTGCTAACTGAGATTTTTTTCCGGGGAGCGGGGCGGGGAGGAGGGGGGAGGGGGGGGGGGGGGGGGTTTTCGCTGAAAACGCGCGGTGCCTGCATAAACTGAGCCACACAGACCGATTTTCTGCGCACCAAAAAAAAAATAAAAAATCAGCGTGAGAAATACCATGTGTGGCGTGTGAGCGTGTGAACACGTCGAATTGCGTGTGTCACACTCTCAATGTGTGAGACTTGAGAGCCCTGATCCATCTGTTGATGTCCCCTTCACTAGAATCATTTGGATAATTTCAGCTCTCGAATTGCCAATCGATATTGAACTAAACAGTAACAGGAGGCGTTAACTTGATAACTACCTCTATATGACATCACAAGGTGGAACAGAGCTTTGGAGATGTAGACAGACAAATAATAAAGGGTTACTTAAACATGTGTGAATGAAACAAATCACAACTCCAGGTCTGTTTTTGAGGAGATAACAGCATTCTAACATGACTTGAAACTCACAAGAGTCAGTTTTGACCATATTTGACCTTTAAGTCAAATATAATCAAAGTCAGGTTATATGTCACACTGGTCTGAACATTCACTGGACACATAAGAACTTTGCTAAAAATCATAAAACCCATATATGTTACTTTGTTTAGGGCAATCTTCTGTCAACACAGATTTTAAAACTGTATTTAGTCATGCTTATTGTCAACTACAAATCAACACACGTGGCTTATGATTACAGTAAGATTAAGCTACACTTCATTGTCCCCTACAATTGTCAAAAGTATTGAATATCAGACACTAATCAATATAAAACCTGGTATCAGAACTAGATACTCATTTGAGTAGGTATCGATACTAAAAAGTCTCATTGACAGGACAGAAATGAACCTGTCCTGAATGTCTTTAGAATGATCTGGAGCTGTATCAGAACAAGTGTAAGAGCTCATAGACTAGTATACACCCATGGACCATTATGGAACCTTCAGGACCACTGAGGATTACACAGAAATAAGGACACATGGGAATAGAATGATACAAAACCACATGGGAATAGACTGCATTTCTATGTTGAACTCACATTCTATTGTCTATTACCACGGGCACCACTGATGCCTTCACCTTCCAGACCTTCTCCAGCTCTTCCTTGAGCCCCTGGTATTTCTCTAGTTTCTCGTGTTCCTTTTTCCTGATGTTACCATTGCTTGGTATTGCAATGTCCACCACCACGGCTCTGTTCTGTTGCTTATCCACCACCACTATGTCTGGTTGGTTCGCCATCACCATTCTGTCAGTCTGTATCTGGAAGTCCCACGGGATCTTGGCTCGGTCATTCTACGCAACCTTCTGAGGTGTTTCCCACCTTGACCTTGGGGTCTCCAGCCCGTACTCTGCACAGATGTTTCTGTACACTATGCCCGCCACTTGGTTGTGTCGCTCCATGTATGCTTGCAGTTATGTGCTGGACTGTCTCAGGAGCCTCTTTGCACAGCCTACACCTTGGGTCTTGTCTGGTGTGGTAGATCTGGGCCTCTATTGCTCGGGTGCTCAAAGCCTGCTCCTGTGCAGCCAGGATGAGGGCCTCTGTGCTGTCCTTCAGACCAACCCTCTCCAGCCATTGGTAGGATTTCTTGATATCAGCCACTTCAGTTATGTTTCGGTGGTACGCCCCATGTAGGGGTTTGTCCTGCCAGGATGGTCCCTCCAGCACCTCTTCCTCTGCACTCCACTGTCTGAGGCATTCCTTGAGCACATCATCTGTCGGGGCCTTGTCCTTGATGTACTTATGGATTTTGGATGTTTCATCCTGGACAGTGGTTCCCACACTCACTAGTCCTCGGCCTCCTTCCTTCCGGTTCGTGTACAGTCTCAGGGTGCTGGATTTGGGATGGAACCCTCCATGCACGGTCAGGAGCTTTCATGTCTTAACGTCTGTGGTCTGTATCTCCTCCTTTGGCCAGCTTATGATTCCTGCTGGGTATCTGATCACTGGCAGGGCGTAACTGTTTATTGCCTGGGCCTTGTTCTTGCCATTGAGCTGACTTCTTAGGACTTGCCTTACTCGTTGCAGGTATTTGGCTGTAGCCGCTTTCCTTGTTGCCTCTTCAAGGTTGCCATTTGCTTGTGGGATACCAAGGTACTTGTAACTGTCCTCAATGTCTGTTATTGTTCCCTCTGGGAGTGAGACCCCCTCTGTGTGGACTACCTTCCCTCTCTTGGTCACCATCCTACTACATTTCTCAAGCCCGAATGACATTCCAATGTCTGTGCTGTAGATCCTGGTGGTGTGGATCAGTGAGTCGATGTCTCGCTCACTCTTAGCGTACAGCTTGATGTTATCCATGTAGAGGAGGTGACTGATGGTGGGGTGGCCCAATTTCTGAGTCGGTATCCGTAGCCAGTGCTTTCAGTGATTTGGCTGAGGGGGTTCAGACCTACGCAGAACAGCAGTGGGGACAGTGCATCTCCTTGGTATATGCCACATTTGATGGACACTTGTGCAAGTGGCTTGCCATTGGCCTCAAGGGTGGTTTTCCACAACCGCATTGAGTTTGCAATGAATGCCCTTAGAGACTTATTGATATTGTACAGCTCCAAGCACTCAGTGATCCATGTGTGTGGCATTGAGTCATAGGCTTTCTTGTAATCAATCCAGGCAGTGCAGAGGTTGTTCTGACGGGTTCTGCAGTCACGGGCGACTGTTCGGTCAACCAGGAGTTGGTGTTTGGCTCCCCTGGAGTTTTTGCTGATGCCCTTCTGTGCTGCGCTCATGTATTAATCCATGTGCGCGCTTATCTTAGCCGCCATGATGCCTGACATGAGCTTCCATGTTGTGGAGAGAGAGGTTATTGGCCGATAGTTGGATGGGACTGCACCCTTTGAGGGATCCTTCAGGATCAGGATCGTACGCCCTTGGGTTAGCCATTCAGGGTGAGTCCCATCCCTTAGCAGCTTGTTCATTTGTGCTGCCAGGCGCTCATGGAGAGCAGTGAGCTTCTTTAGCCGGTATGCGTGGATCATTTCAGGGCCCAGTGCTGTCCAATTTTTCATGTCTTTCCTGAATGTCTGCCACTGTGATGGTGACTGGATCTTGTTCAGGGAGGTTGCTGTGGTCTTCCCTTAGAGCCACCAGCCACTGTGCATCGGTGTTATGGGATGCCTCCCTTTCCCATATGCCTTTCCAGTACCTTTCAGTCTCCAGCCTTGGTGGGTCTGCTCTGGTGTTATCCCCCTGCCATTGAGCGTCCACTTTCACAGGTTGTGTCTGGTTGTCATCTGGCTGTACCTCTTGGGTACTTGCTTTTTCATTGCACCTTTCTGGGCCTCTGACAATTGCTCACTTCTCTCCGCACCTGCTTGATTTTAGCCTCTAACTGTCTTTTCCATGGTGGGTATTGTCTCTCATGGCTCTGGTTGCTCTTATAGCCCAGCACCTCTAGGATCACTGCTGCTGAAGTGTATATCAGCTCATTGGTTTCAGTGATGGTTGTGGTAGAGATCGCTCTCAGTGCTGCATTCACATGTTCTAGGAGACTTTCAGATGGTACAGATGGTAGCCTCTGTAACTGGCATCAGGGTTGCCTTGTGTTCATTCGGGCCATGATCTTATCTTTCAGGTCAGACGCTGCCTCGCTCAGCGTGATTCTTATTGGGGCTTCGTACCCAATCTCTGGTTGGGGAGTTGGTGTTAGCTCCCCTCTGACCTGGCGTCCTGGCTCCCCCTTGCCATAGCATTTGTGTTGTACCTCGTCAATCTCTAGTTGTGATAGCAGTTGCCGTTTGTGGATGTTGGAACACTGAGCTACTAGTTGTTTGGCCGTTAGCTTGGACTGTGGGTGTCGTATTAACCATTCATCCCACATCCTGTTCATGTAACCCCTCTGCCTAGGGTTACTGGAGTAGTAGCATTCCAACAGATCTCGCCCATTTCCGCCTTGTTCCAGTAGCCCATTTTTTCATCAAGGTGCTCTGGTTCCCCAGCACCTGACACAGACCTTGTTTGGCCGGGCGACATCTGAGGCGGCATCTCGTAAGTTTCATTGTCTCTCATCATTGTCAAGTCAACTTGTGTCGGATCGAGTCCGGTCTGCATTCTCACCTCAAACGAACCGCACCAGAGTTCAAATGGAACCGTGCCGAGACCGAGCTTTTTAGGTTGTCTCGGTTCGCTTGTTTGCTCCAGATCGAGATTTTTGGTTTTTATTCACACCAGCCCAAAAGGTCTGAATCAAAAGAGCAAACAAACTCTGGTTCGTTTTAAACTAACCAAACAAGGCAGGTGTGAAAACGACCTAAGGACTAGGGGTGGGTATTGGCAAAGTATTCACGATTCAATTCGAATCACGATTCATATGCCACGATGCGATACTATCACGATGCATCACGATACTTGAATTATTGCGATGCATTGCAATATATTTGACATACTTCAGTGAAAATGTACCAAAAAAAAGAGGATAACTTAAATATCAGTGTCTGTGTATCTGGGTAGTGTCTTCAATTGATACAGAACTCTGAGCAACTCAATTCAGAACTGAATTTATTGAATAACAAAAACAAATAAACCAAACCAATAACAAAAAAAGTGCAGAGGATTTTTTCTAAAACAAAAAATGATATTCAAACATTTGCCATTTTGGAGGTAGCTACCATCATAACAAACAATACCCTTTCACAAAGAAAAAAGTGCATAGGATTTATAAAAAAAAACAAAACAACTAATAATTTATTTATTTATTAATATTAAATATTAAATTATTAATGAACAATAATCGATTTTTGGCATCAAGAATCGATGCAGTATATTGGGAAAGTTAGTATCACGATGCATTGTCATGACAATTATTTTGCACACCCCTACTAAGGACCATACTCATCCTGCACAAGGACTCTTCCGTCTGCTACCCTCTGGTAGACGATACAGGAGCCTGCAGCACGCACAAAAACACTCAAAGACAGATATTACCCCCAAGCTGTCAGACTACTGAACTCTGGGTAATACTCTAAATAATACTGAACTCTCAATAATACTGCACTAAACTACCTTTCATTATGCATAATGTTTACTGCTGTTGCTCTGTATGAATGTATCATGTTTGTCACTACCTCACTGTAAACTACCCTTACCTGTGCAATAATCTGTGTAATAACCCATGTGCAATATCTATACCATACTATGTGCAATATGAAATCCAGCTAACCAATGTGGCTCCTTGGGCAAGACCCTTCACGGTACTGCCCCCGGGCGCCGAAAGATGGCTGCTCACTGCTCCTGAAAAGGATGGGTCAAATGCAGAATTTCTCCCATGTGTCACGGTGTGTCATTGTGTGTGAGACCAAATAAAGACTTAAACTAATCTTAAACACTTGTACTACACCATATTATGTGCAATCTGTGAAATACTCTACTTACACCTTATTTAATCCTACCTGCACATTTGTACATTGCACTTTCTATTTTTATTACATTTTATTACATATTTTTATCATATTGTTTACTTCTTCCCCTGCACTTTTGCAACACTTTTTTTTACCATGTACTATTATTGCTGTTATTAGTACTTCTGACTATCTTAGCGAGTCAACGGTTCTTCTGATCCTAAGCATTTCATTGCATTATTGACCCTGTGTTGATTCTGCATATGACAAATAAACCATCTTGAATCTTGAATCTTGAATCTTGAAGTTGTGGAAGATGGTCTCATGTCACAGGTCATACACCATGGCAAGACTGAGCACAGCAACAAGACACAGTCCTGCATCAGTGAGGTGTCTCCCAGACAAAGATTTCAAAGCAGACTGCGGTTTCAAGATGTGCTGTTCAAGCTCTTTTGAAGAAGCACAAAGAAACAACGTTAAGGTCGGCCAAGGAAACGTAGTGCAGCAGATGAAAGACACATCAAGCTTATTTGCCTTCGAAATGAGAAGCTGACCAGCAAGTGAACTGGCAGAAACCAGTGGGACCCAGGTACATTCATCTACTGTCCGGCGAAGTCTGGCCAGAAGTGGTCTTCATGGAGTTGCAGCTATAAAGCCACCCCAAATTTATTCTGCAGCAGGACAAATGACCCCCCCAAAAGAACTATCTTCAGAGTAAAGAAGAACAAGAAGTTCTGGAAGTGATGGTATGGCCCCCACAGAGCCCTGATCTCAACACCATCAAGTGTGTCTGGGATTACATGAAGAGACAGAAAGATGTGAAGAAGCCTGCATCCACAGAAGATCTGTTATTAGTTCTTCAAGTTGTTTGCAACAACCTACCAGTTGAGTTCCTTCAAAAACTGTATACCTATAAGTATACCTAGAAGAATTGCTGCTCTTTTGAAGGCAAAGGGTGGTCACAACAAATATTGATTTGATTTAGATTTCTGCATTTTGTTGATTGATGAAAATAAATGATTAACAATTCCATTTTTGAAGGCATTCCTAGTTTACAGCATTTTTTCACACCTATAACTTTTGCATAGTACTATATTATATATATATAGATAGATAGATAGATAGATAGATATCTTACCTGCAAACTAGTCACCTTTCGGCAAAATTCGCCGTTTTGATCCCAAAATGGGTCACTTGTGTGAATCGTGTAGATCCGAAGAGCTTTTTTTTCTACGTTGCCGAACATTTGGTTTGTCGCTAAATAAAACAGTAACGGTGCACATCTTTTCCATTGGAGTTCTGGTTGCCAGTCCTCGCTTCTTAAAATTCCATAGCAGTTAGGATTCAGAGTCTGCAGAGTCACCTTTTTTACTGAGTGATCTGGCAACCTCATTTCGTGAAAGGATCTGATCAACGGATCTGGGACAGTCGTTTTCACACCAGGAAAGTCCGATAGTTCACTTGCTTTGGTCCGGACCAAATGTTTTTTTATTTTTTTTTATTTTGGTGTGGTTCGCTTTCATGGCGGCACGGTAGCTGAATGGCTAGCGCTCTTGCTTCACAGCAAGAAGGTTCCGGGTTCGATCCCCGGGTCGCCCAGGCCTTTCCGTGTGTGTTCTGTGTGGAGTTTGCATGCATGGTCCGGGTTCGATCCCCGGGTCGCCCGAGCCTTTCTGTGTGGAGTTTGCATGTTCTCCCCGTGTCTGGGTGGGTTTCCTCCGGGCACTCCGGTTTCCCCCACCAACCCAAAACATGCACCAGGTAAAATCCTCCAGCTTAGGTCCTGACCAAACTGAAGCAAGAAGATCATGGAGATGGTCCCCAGGCGCCCTAATGTGTGTGCTGCCCACTGCTCCTAATATATGTATATATACTGTATATATAGGATGGGTTAAAATGCAGAGAAGAATTTCTCCAGTGTGAGATCAATAAAGTTCACTTCTTCTTTCACACTGCAGTTTTTCCCCAAGCGAACTAACATCTATAAACAAAACCACGTGTGCTGAGGTCGCTCAGCCGTTGGACAAAAATGAGCCGTGTCCAAATGCTGTGTCCAAACGCCGTGTCCAAACGCGGAAGGAGGAGAATAACGGTGTTACGTGCTGTTTTCAGTCTAGCCTTAGCGATATGGTTTGCTCAGTTTTTGCAGTTCACACAAATGTTTGAGCAGCATCGTGAGGTTTACACTATTTTACAATCAATTTCCAAACGACGAAGACACAGGGCAAGATTACTACGGAGGACAGAACTCATGTGTGCATCAACTTCTGACTCTTGCTCTTCACACAAAACGTAAGTAAGCCTCATAAGTTTCGTTTTGTTTCGTTTGGTTTCGTCAGCCTCAGTTTCCCATAATGCTCGACATATGACGGGAGCTCGTTAAGTACAAAAAGCCAACTTGTGTCGGATCGAGTCCGGTCTGCATTCTCACCTCAAACGAACCGCACCAGAGTTCGTATGGAACCGGACTGTCATCGTCAACTAGCAGATGTTTATTTCATATGTTGAAGGTGAAAAGGCGCTTGTTTTGGCGTTAGAAGCCAACGAGAATTCCACCAAACATTATGTTTCTGTTTTTATTTTGTTAATTGAGCGCGGTAGGTCGTCACTCTTTTTTTGCCCGAAGAAGAACTTCACTCGCGTCATTCATGGTCAGCGGTCAAGAAAGCACCTGCCTACCGCTGTGTTTTTGTTGGAGAGATTTGTTCAAAAACACTATCGTCAAAAACATCCAATGTGAAACTGGTTCTAGCCTACTATGTCACGCCAACATGAACCCCATGAATTTGAAAACCATTTACATTTTTAAATGTCAACAAATGCAGTTGGGTGTTGCCTTAATGTTTTTAGTGACGACATGTACCCTGATCTAGGCAATAAGGTTGGATTTTTTTTCTTCCAGATGAGGGAGCTTGAGGAGGATGATGCACTGTATGTGCATCAGCTTGAAATAGGGCAAAAATGCAGGTGGAGCTGGGCATGGCTGAAATTGGAAGTGAAGACTGAGATGAAGGGGGTGCAGTACAGCTTCCCACTGTCACAGTATTTCAAAAAAAATTTACAAAGCGGGCTGCTGTAAATGCACCCTTTGCTACAAAGAAATAAATGATGGGAAAAAAGGTTCCCATGCTCTGATGGCACACTGTCAAACAGAGGTGCACAAGAAAAAAGTGAGCACAATACTCACTACTACTAGTGTCCTTCCTCCTGTTCCACTTTCAACACAAAGTGCTCCCAAGGGTCCTGAGCTGATGAGGGAACGAGTAAGGCTACCTGTACCTGTATTCCAACGGGTTGCTAATGCTGAGGTGTGTATAGGTTAAATAGGCTAGCTTGAGTGTGAGTCAGTATTAAGTGTAGATTATGTAAATGCAAATACATTTGGTTATATTATGACAGTTTTACAGTGAAAATGCCCTTTATTTTCCTTGATTGTGCGCTGTTTAAGGAGGCCACCAGGTAACCGGTAGTTTGTCACCTTTTTCAACCCTCATGAGTTTGCAGGTATGAGATAGATAGATAGATAGATAGATAGATAGATAGATAGATAGAGAGATTAATAAAGTTTGTTTTTTAACACTCTGAGTCTCCCCTCTCTTTGCTCTCTGCACTAAGTCCCTCCCCCTTCAGAGACTACTGCACATCACATCAGGTTTGTGAAGTTGTAGAGTATTGTTTTGTATCATGATTTTGTATATCTAGAGTAAATTGCTGTGTGGGAGCATGGGTGGTGTGGGCTTGTGGGCTGAATTATGGAATGTACAGCTAACCGTAAGGAGGGTTCGAATAGGTTGGAAAGATCACTAGATTACTCAAATATGAATGGATGACGTCTAAAACTTCTTCAGGCATGTTTTTGGTGGCAAAACTGTAGAAAACTTCATGAAATTGTATAGTAATACCCCCTATTTAACAACAAAACAAGCATGTGGAGGTGTTCTCTTTGTAAAACGTCTACCTTCGTTGTCTCCTTTTATTATAGCCCTTGTGTGCTGTAGAATTCTATGATCATTTGAAGGAGATATTGAATTTGTATTTATCTGAGCAGGAGTCAGTTGTAACATGAGAAGCCTAACAGAATCTTCAGCAGTGGGCCTAAACAGATCTGCGGTGGATCAGATCTCTCAGAGCCAGAGTCAAAATCACTTAAGAGTGCGCTAATCCAATGCACACTCTTGTCCTCCCTGTTAAATGCTGTTAGACCACTTTACAACAGCTGTTTCTTGTAACTTTCAATTTCCAAGTTCTGTGTGAAATCGGATTGTGAACAGCAGTATAAGTAGAACAAACGGCCCTGCGAGAGAGAGCCACACTTTTCACTTATTACAGTCATCTATTTGAGTGAATTCCGAGAAACAATATCAGAACATCAGCGCTATCTGCTCAAGCGCGTAATTTGGACGCTCGGATCTTGGAAGACAATCCCTCCTTATCTATGTTCACCTCCCCACGTCTGAGCAGCTGCAAAGCTCATACTCACTACAGACTGTGAAATTACATCAACCAGAGAGAGAGGGAACAGGAGGGAAAGAGAGAGGGAGGGAGAGAGGGGGAGAGAAAGAGGGGGAGAGGGAGAGGAGAGAGGGGAGGGAGGTGTAACCAGATAAGGCCTAATCAATCCATCCCCACACTGGCCCCAGCGCGCTAAGTGGCTCATGAGTCCTTCCACAAATGAAATAACACACTCCTCCAAAGTGGAAGAGAGGGAAGCTAACAGGCACTAATTGTGTTAGCACTGGCCGTGATGAAGCTTTTACACGCTGCTCAGGAGGACAAACTAAAAGGAGTGGGGGCACGAGGGGCACTGGTGCTGGGGGGTAAGGGGATACACAGAACAGACTTGTACTGAGTCTGACTCATGCAGGTAAAAAGCTCAAAGAAACAATCTCTGAAATACATGACCATAAAGAGCCAATCAAATGTGATAGTAATGATCAATGACCTTACCCAGCCCCGCCCACTTTTGCCTCTGAACGCTCTGAACCACTTTCTTTGTGGTGGCACTTCCTGTTAAACAGGAATAACATTCATTTCAATGGAGAAAAGTTTTGATTTAAAGTGGGTTGATTTGTGTAAAATGTTCAGTGACAGTGTGCAGTGTGGCCAACATGTCACTGCACCGATTCCCTGGAGGCTTTCAAACAGATTTGGAATTCTTATTTAGAACTTATTTAATTCCATGCAAAATAATACAACCTTAATGAGGATGGCAATGTCCATGGCAACTTCTGGAATAATGTCCAAAGCCATGTTACTTTTAGACCAGAGGTGGGTGGAGCAGGTGGGTGGAGCACTCATAAATATTAGACCAGAGTCTGAACAGTTATATTAGTTCCCAGTTCTGTTTATTGTGCATGTAGTAGTGGGGATGTTTGCAAAATGTCTGCAAAATGTTTGAATAACTTTACAATAAAGTTTCAGAGACACTATTTGCATAAAATTACAGGTGTTGTTGCCATCCACATGCAACACCTACACCACACCATATTATGTGCAATCTGTGAAATACTTACACCTTATTTGATCTTGATTTAATCCTACCTGCACCTTGTACATTGTACCCTGTTTTTTTTATTTTATTACATTTTATTACATATTTTATTATATTGTTTATTATATTGTTTATTATATTGTTTACCTCTTCCCCTGCACTTTGCAACACTTTTTTTACCATGTACTATTATTGCATGTTATTAGTACTTCTTGACTATCTTAGCGAGTCAACGGTTCTTCTGATCCTAAGCATTTCATTGCATTGTTGACCTCGTGTTGATTCTGCATATGACAAATAAACAATCTTGAATCTTGAATCTTGAATCTCTTGAATCATTAGTCACCACAGAGCTGATTAATCCTGAGCTTTTCAAACTTTTACCTTTTTTCAGAAGGTTTATGGGAAGATGAAAGAGAAGTGTACTTCTGTAAGCAGGGGTGGGCTGCCACTGGTCTGTAATAATGTAACAAAACACATCCACAACCACTGTTGCCTTTGTGTGACTCTGGGAAGTGTCTCAGGTCAGCTCTGTGGAGAGGCAACCCCACTCACAGACAGCTTGGTTTTCTAGGTGTTTTTGAGCTATAAAACCACCTTTAGATGAATATATGTTAAGATAGATCTATTTAATGTCATACTGTGGAACAATACATGCAGAGCAATGGCATATCCATAGAAACAACC